>OX465256.1:16099681-16677907 GCA_949987775.1 Aproaerema taeniolella
GCTAAAGCTCTCCACCTTTTTATACAAGAAAAAAAAACTACTAAAAGCACTTAATAAACTACTTTACTGCTTTTACGAACCGCAAAGAGTTCTGCCCATTTCCGCACAGGAATGGTAGTTCTCACTAGTTCAACCCATAACCGTATTACAACTGCAATATCCTTTCGTTCTCAAAGTACTGGAAATTAAGCGTAGGTACAGCCTATTTCACTCTGAGCTTGACAGCGTTCTTGACTGTACGTGATAGTCGGGTTATTAGACCACAATGGAATTGAAATGCGTAGGCGTAAGAGTATGGTTATAAAAGTTATCTTCAGTGCTCTTTTTAACTGCGTGGTTGTACTTAATTCGTTCAAAAGAATTTTATTATTAAGCAGTTTAATTTACTTCTAATATTCCTACCGGGTAGTACGGTTATCATACTCTGAAGTTTGGTAGAATAAAATTAAATGATCGTTTCTGCTACAAAGTGTTTGTTCTAAAACAGTGGTTCTTAACAGGTGATCCGCGGACCACTGGTGGTCCCCTGAAGCATCTGAAGTGGTCCGCGAAGTTATCCCAAAAATATTGTATAAAATGTGACGAATCTACACAATGCCTTCAAGTGTTTGGCTTTGGCTAGCACTGAACCAAGGATTCAGAAGTTAGTAAGGAAAGAGAAATAGAAAGACAATCGTAAAAAAATAAAACACTGTTGAATATGAACACCAGTGCATGTAGGTACAACTGTAGGAAAACCCTTTAATTATTTTTACCTCTAAGTTGGTGGTCCGTAGCAAAACAGATATTTTATAAAAGAGGCCCCTAATGCTAAAAGGTTAAGAACCACTGTTCTAAAATATGTTACAACCTTCATTCATAGCCAATGAATAGTAACTTTAAACGACTGTGGATCCAGAATAAAAACCTAGTTTATTATAGCAGTTCGAGTGAGTTATAAACTCGGCTATTTAGTTTTTCGGGCAAACGGTCGTATTTTTGTTCACTATTGGACCGTATGTTTCGGTAAATTGAGCATTTTGATGTCGTATGTCAAGGCATGTGGCATTTTAACATGTCGTTCCGTATAGAGATTTATTATAGTGATTTTAGTATAGATTTTTTTAGGTGAAGTATTTTTATTGTTAGTGTTTACGAGTTGCGCCTAATATTTTAAATGGATGTCTAAATCAGAATTAAACAGAGGCTGAATAGGAAATAAAACCCTACGGAAAGCTGATACTAAAATAATACCTCGTCAAATGCTACTTAGGCCAGTGTTCACCAAATATTTAACCAACGATTAGCAACTAACCAGAGATTTGACAATGTCATTTTCATACATTTTTTTTGACATTTTGTCTGATTAACTTCTAACCGCGGTTTAGCCGTTGGTTATATTTTTGGTGATCTACTGGGTGACATTAAATTAAGGATTTGAATCTGCCTATGAAACTGAACAACTTTTGCATATGTAAAAAAAATATGTAAAAAAAAGGTTTACCTCTACATACAACTTCTGCGAACAGCTAATTAGCCTTTACATAGGAGTGAATTCCTTGGGAAAAGTTGTTGAGTTTCATGGAGATAATCACTACCTAAAATTTCACTACCTAATTAGTTTTGAGTCGCTCCATATTATCTTTCGAAAATAGGTCAGTTTCTCAATGCAGAGTGCGTCATAAATATTGCATGTGACCCAGCATGCTCGTGACAAGGGGATGAGTTAGGGGTCAGCGGGCGTGTAACATAAACCTTTTTTTTATCCATTTACTGGCTAGGCTTTTTTCGGAATAATATGGAAAACTCCAAAGCCTAAAAAAATAAAGGAAATACACAAATACAATTGGTTAGCAAATAATTCTTGACTGTAACATATTTAACTACACACAAATCTTTTTTTGGATCCGAATAACAGTGAATTAATTATAATCCAATCAAGTCAGAGGCCATTGTGCGGTTTGAAAACTCTGACACCAGGGTTAGCCAAGTTTGCCACATACTTGACTAAGTATACCTACACGATAAGAAGAAGAAGAATTATAATTGTCAGAAAAACAATTTAATAAAATGAATTCAACTTTTAGTCAAAATGCAAATTATTTAAATAAGAAAATTTGCATTTTATAAATTTTAATCTTTCTCAGGAGTTTCAGTTTGCTTTTAACATTCTGTTTGTGAAAACAAAATAATTTTTAGATTGGTAATAAAAATAAGCATGCATAGACAAGATTAGTCTTCATAAGACTCTTATAAAAAGTTATGATAAAAAATAAGAAAAAAACGCTATACACTCAAAGGCCCACATTAAGGTTTTCCCTTGTGTCGTGGGTCCCTTGGAACACACAAAGACAAACACAAACACCCATGACCCGAGAACAAACATCTGCTTTTTCCACAAATGTTTGCCCCGACTGGGGATCGAACCCAGGACCCGCCAATCAAGAGGCAGCGTCACTACCACTCGACCAAACCGGCCGTCAAAAACGGCCGACCAAACTGGCGTTACATAAATAAGTTTAAACGCTTTTCAGTCGACTATTGATAACGAATCACTTAAATGTACCAACTGCTTACCATAGCGTGACTGTATAGTAAATCGTGGCTAATGGGACTAAATTAAATGAGTTGGGTTAGTTCAGTTCAGAGGGATTACGAGCCCGTAGCGGAAAATACCACTTTTTTTTAAAAAGAATCTCTTTTTAGGCTGACTTACATCAAAAATTTATTCGCTAATTCAAATTACTCATAAATAATGCAATTTTAGATTCAGAACCCTCGAACCAAACTCGGAGTCTAAACTGACTGTCCCCTAATATTTTGCCAATATTTCAAAGTGGGGAGGTGCTGACGTCACGGCCAAAAGGGCCTAAAAGTGAGCACGGTATAATACCCGCCGCAATATGTGAGCGTTTTACGATACGCGCAGAATAAATTAAATTCGAGTGTCATCGTGAAAATATCAACACCGCTGACGAGCGGTATTCAAGAGAAATAAAACACTGTGTCTCAGAAAAGCCTGAAAACCGTTATATATTGTCTATGTAATATATTCAGCCCACTTCTGGGCATCAGCCTCTGATCCCTTGCTAGTCTTAACTAGTGTCTTCTGACTATGTCAAACGACAATGTCATCTATTTTTTTTTTTCAAATTACTATTATTAAATGTCCTCTTAGAAGAGGTCAGTTTACCTGTCATGTTATAATATAAAGAATCAAATACGACCATCTAGTTTTGTCTTTTTTCGTAAATTTATTGGTGTGTGGGTCAACACTATGTAACTTCAGATATTATCAAAGATTTTCGCGGTTTCTTTCACAAAAGCCACGATGCAAAACTATGTAACTTTTTATTAATTTAATTTTTAAAAAAATATATCAAAAATAGTATTAGATTGCTGCTTGTTTATAAGGCAGTAAGCAAACTTTGATTTCTAACGAGGCAACCTTAAGGAACATCTCACAAGATTTAATACAATTTTCTCAAGTTACTGAAACTCTTAATCTTTTGAAACCATTAATGTCACTTTATAGCTTAAGAGACGGGTTTTCAATAGAATTCTGAAGGCTAAACGAACTGTAGTTAAGCAGAGTTCAAGTTCTCTTCGTTTTGAACTTATAAGAGTCAAGATGGCTGCCATTTTATTTGTTTAAGGAGTTGTATGCTTTTCAGAATCCAGTTTTATATTATTTATTTAGTATAATTTCAAAAACTTTGCTTAACCTTACATCCTGTAAGAGCACTTGTCAGCTCAGTACATTAGATGATATGTGGACAGGAAAACTCTTGATAAACTTGCGAAAATTATTTTATTTGTCTTGTTACAAATATAAACTGACAGGGTGTGCGCGCACAATTAAAGGCGAACGTTAACTGTCTCTAATTGCACGCTAATTATGAAATAAGGCTTAAATGCTACGTAATCAAATGTGCGATGTACTCGTATACATCCATTAATGTAACCTCTCGGGTCAAAATACGATTTTTTTTTATTTCCCATACAAATGCGCTATGCTGATGAAGTTTGTATTGGAACTCAAAATTTTTTTTTCGTATTTTGACCTATGTTCCTTGGGTAAGTTGTTCAGTTTAATGGACTGATTAACCACCCGAGAGGTTGAAAGAGATTTACCTAAAGCCTGTACATTGAGAGTTACTGAATGGAACTTGCTCTTATCACATTTTAAAATAAGAGAAAATAATAAGAGTCTTTTTAAATCCAAAGACTCGCCATCGCTGTTGAACGCGGTAACGTTACAAGCGTGATGAGGCCTGAAACGTCCCTTGGACCAGGCAAGATTTGGGCCGGATCTTGACTTTTGAAGACCTTTTTTCAATATTTTTTCTTGTGAATTGAACTTAAACTGTATTAACTGTCTTTTATGTTCTGTTTATTGTGCTATATTTCCTTGTGTACAAATAAAGTATATTGTATTTTATTGTATTGTAACAGTATTGGATCGTTTTATGGCATAAGTAAAACTCTGCTTCTTATTATTTTTGTCTTTTAATAAGTTTTCAAGACAGTTTCATTGAATAATTTCTATTTAGTTACTGCGTTTAGTTATTAGTGTTTATTTTTTATTTGTTTTTCTTCACTAAATTATATAAACAGGAAAGATTTGTATTTTTGCATATTTGTAACGAATAAACTCAAAATCAATTGGACCGATTTCAAAAAATATTTCACTATTAGAATGCTACATTATCCCTGAGTAACATGAGTAACATAACTTTCCCAAATTCCCACAGAAACAAAGTCCAGGGTGGATTGCTCTAGTTTATATAGCAACATTTTCTTTTCCGTATCTTATATCTTTACTGGTTTTGTTCCAAAGTGGAACCACGCCTAATTAAGTCTGGCAATTACCCATTTACACACAATCTAAGTGCTTGATGAAGTTTTAATAATGCATAGCCATTTCAAACTACCTAATGGTAACATTGCGGTGTCTTCAAAATGTTAACTGGCAGACTTAGCAAGCAGTTTACGTATTTATTCCGAGAAGTTTAAGTCTAACTTGTCGCAGCTTCAATTTTAGAATGTTTTTTAATGCATACAATATAGAGGGCCGTCAAAAACGGCAGGCTTTTATTTCATTTTGAACACTAAAATAAATAATAGGGTTTGCTGAATGGAATAAAAAAAAACAACGTACTCGTATATAATATAAAATTACAAATTATTTAGCGAAACTTTAGGAACAGATTTTTGTCATGAAACTGACATTCCCCAGTAAATCTATATGAAATTCACAACCATTTTTAACATTCTATACAAAAGCAAAGGCTGATAGCACAAGCAATGAATTTTTTTTCAAATTTTGTCCTATTTTCCTCGGGGAAAGTTTGTTTTAAAAAATGATGTTTTATAACTTATTTTTCATTTGTTCTTATTTCGACACGTATAGTATTTATACAACCAATGAACCTATAACCCCACAATACGTCCCTCCCAACCTCAGTACGCTGTTATTTAATAATCCACAATGATATAGCAGAATGATGGATGTTTAGAGGGTTAGGCGTACCCTAGATGACCTAAATCAAAACACTGACAGTGATTGACGCTACATCCCTTGCAGATTACACTAACAGCTATAACCTATAAGTGGCCTTAAGGGATAAAGCAGGTACCCGATTCTGTAACTTAAGCTGTGTGTCGATGGAATGGTGAAATTGAGAACTATCCAAATTTCATACATCTAATAACGGCTGCTTTGACTGGTGGCTAGCGCCGCCAACTGAATTTTCAGTTGCTAGGTAGTTTGCAACTTTACGTTTGGTTGAATATAGTAGAATAGAAAAGCTTTATTCAACTAACACAGACAACAATACAGATTACAAATCAAACTTAAAATAATACAAAGTTGGCTGTGGCGCTGCCAGTTGAGGTGGTTGTCAGCTAATATATGATAATTAAATAGTTCTCAATTTTGCCACCTGAACAGGTAAAATAGCCTAAATCTATTTCATTGACATGCAAGTTACAGAATCGGGACCCTGGTTTCATGCGAACAAGGAAGGAATGAGGTCATTTTGGTTTTGAAACTATCACATCACAAATCACTATCATCATATGAAGTTCAGTAACAAGTATCTTACTTTAGAGTTCTTGACTGTTCTTTTCGAAGGAAGATTGCTCATGCAAACAAACAGGCTTAGTTTAGTGAAAAAGTGATTTTAAATAAGTTATTGAAACTGCGAAACATGAAATTCTCAAAAAAATATGTCGACTTCCTATACAAAAGAAAATCGGAATTTCATATTTAGGAAAAGTTGTTTATTCGCTAACTAATTTTAAGTCACTTCATATGGATTTTACTTAAAATGCGTAAAATTACTGTTTTTTCTTCTTTTTAACTCTATGCAAAGGTGCAGTTTTCCCCCTTATTAAGAGAAGTTGTTCAGTTTTGTGGGCTGATTCACATCCTTAATTTATGCTAATTAATTTTAAGTCATCCAATATGTGGCCAAATTAGTTTTCTCCTTCGTTCTTTCGTTCGTTCGTTCTCTCTTAATTACCTTTAATTTCGTTCAACATCAGTCTAACCATTTCTTAGCCTTATTGCGTAAAACCCTCAGTACATTTATTAATAATGTAAAACTACCCAAATACCGAACTAAAAGCCTTGTCATGTTCTGTCGATATGAGTTATTGCCGTTTTCAATAGCGTTACGTACACAGAGTAAAAAGGGAAGAAATAATCAACTAAACCCTGGGAGAGTTTATTAAGCCGTGACGTCATTAAAGGGGTGGGGATGTTGGTTTTTGTTATGGTTGGGTATAAATGAATTAATAATGAAGCCAAAACCCGAATGCTCCTAATCTTAAACAGTCAATCTTAAACAGTTTTGAAGCTAACTTTAGCATTTACGTCCAAGACTATGTTTGAAATCCTAAATTTAGGACAACAAAGTAAAATAAAAGAATCAAACGCCAGCCGGTTTGGTCGAATGGCAGTGACGGTCCTGGTTTAAATTATATATATATATATATAATATTTTATTTTATGTTCTATGTACTATGTTTTATGTTCTGTTTATTCTGCTATATTTCCTTGTGTGCAAATAAAGTATGCTCCAAGGAACCTACGACGCAAGGGAAACCTTGTTGTGGGCCTTTGATTGTGTAACCTTTATTTTTTTATTTAAAATAGAAAATAAGTTCAAATAAGGTACAAATCTTACAAATAGAGAAATTGCTAGTGTAGAGGTGAGGCAAGAAATTACTGTAAAGCAAACTATAAAGTTGAAGGGACGACAATTAATCTTGGCAAAAATTTCAACAAAAAATTTTTTTTATAAATTATCTGATCGAGAAAAGTATAAAGTGCCTCTAATTATCTAGAGAATAAGATGAGCAATACTATTGTTTCATATGCTATTCCAAACCACTTGTTATACAACAAATCAACAATACTGTTCTCTTCTTATCGTGCAAGTATAGCCAAGTGTGTGGCGAACTTGGCTAACCCTAGTGTCAGAGTTTTCAAACCGCACAATTGGCCTCTGACTTGGTTTTAACGACTGTAGTCAATCGACAACAGCCAGGACCGACAGCTTAACGTGCCCTCCGAAGCACGGAAACGCTCGCGGTAAATTGCCACTTTGGTCACCCATCAGGTTCCCTGCCTCTGTGTACGTTGCTTAACCTTACTGATCAGTTGAGATCAGCGAGAGCTACAATACTGTTGGAACACTTACTTACAATCTTCTTCCTTAGAAAACCAACCTGGTTTTGCGGCCCGTTCCATGCAAATCAATTTAAAAATGTATGTACGAGCTAGTTCAGTAGCCGCAAAGTAACCCTTGTGTTTATTGGACAGTTGGTTTGAAATGTATTTATAGATGCCAACATTTTTAGAAGAACTATTTCTTTTCACAAATTTTTACGTAATAGTTTACTGTTAGCGAGTACTCTCCCTTTCAATTTCGTGATTCCCAGTAATTAAGATGAAATACTGCGCTAATATTTGAGTAAGCTCCGAATATTGAATAAATGTTGCTTAGGAATTGTTGGTCAAACGAATTGGGTCAATTATTAAGTCTCTCTGAGTCGCTCAGCGGAATTTTAAGTAGATTACTTGTAATGTAATTACAGGTGCTCAGCTAGCTTCTGTTACTCTAGTAAAGGAAGGGACTATTACTGTGTTATTTTATACTAGCATTCCGCGCGGAAAATTGTTCCCGTGGGAATTCGGGAAAATTATGTAGCCTATGTCCATAAAAAATTTTTTCACCGTTAGAATAATGTAGGATTCTAACGGTGAAATAATTTTTCAAATCGGTCCAGGAGTTTCGGAGCCTGTTTAATGCAAACAAACAATCAAATTTTTCCTCTTTATAATATTTATAGCATTCCGTGCGGGACTTCGTTTCCGTGGGAGTTCGGGAAAATTATGTAGCCTATATCCATCGGGGATAATGTAGCTTTCTAATGGTGAAAGAATTTTTAAAATCGGCCAGTAGTTTCGGAGCCTATTCAATGCAAACAAATAAACAATCAAATCTTTTCTCTTTATAATATTAGTATAGACTAGCTTTCTGCCCGCGGCTCCCGTGAACTTTCACATTTTTTTTTTAAGTGAAAACTTCTTTAGCGGCGTTGTGCACATTTTGGATGGGTAAAAAATGTTAAACTCGCGTCAGGGTCACGTTTCTTTCAAAAGTAAAAAACAAAAACCATTGATCAAAACAAACAAAAAGCGTAGGCACGATCCAAATATTCATTCATTAATTCCGTTGCCTAAACAATACTCCAATTAAACTCATTCATAATCTATAAATAACGATATTTCTTCTGATATAAAATAAACACGACCTTTAATTTTAAGATATGGCTGAAATATAATCTATATTTTCAATTCACAAAGGTATATTTCGTTTAGAATATTTCAAAACTAGCTGTCCGCCCGGGACTTCATTCCCGTGGGAATTTGGGGAAATTATGTAGCCTATGTGTCATGGTGTCAGCTACCTATTTACCAAATTTTATCAAAATTGGTTGAGCCGTTTGAGCGTGAAAGAGTAACAAATATCCATACATACACACATCCATACATCCCCACATCGCATCTAAATATTAGTAGGAAGGATAAGATATTTTCAGTTCACAAAGGCATATCTCAAACAGAACATTTCCAAATAAAGTATGTAAGTAGGTGTTTCTAAACGTATGTTATGCAAAGGGTTTCGAGTGATCGATTGAATACGCACGGTACAGAAATAACACACTTACGTTAAGCAAATAATGGGAGGGACTGGATATCATATAAAGGTGAGAATTTACGTAGCTTTGGGGAGTTTATTTCTATACGACTTTACATTAGTTAACGAAGATTGAGGGTGTGAATCAGCCATTAAAATGAACAATAGGTCAAAATTTGAGAGATATACAGGGCTTAAGGTAAATCTCTTTCAACCTCTCGAGTGGTAAATCAGTCCATGAAACTGAAAAACTTTCCCAAGGAACATAGGTCGAAATACGAAAAAATTTTTTTTAGTTCCCCTACAAACTGTATCAGCTGAAAGCGCATTTTGTATAGGAAGTAAATTTTTTTTTCATACGACCTTTGTTCCTTGGGAAAGTTGTTCAGTTTCATGGACTGATTAACCACCCGAGAAATTGAAAAAAATTATAAGCTATGAATAGGATCGGCTCTGTAATTTTATTTTTTCCTGGAAATTTAACGTTAAGGGGTTTTCCTTAATTACCTATTTTGGCGCCGCACCGCTCTCAGAATGCGATGTACTTTGCTGGTTTTCGTGTTTTACTCGGTTATGATTGTTTTTTATTGCAAAATGTAGTGCATACAAATAATTAATTCGATTTTAAAACAGAAAATATTAAAAACACGCGCTCATATTATTATTTAACATTTTAAATTCTCCCGTATCTCCTCCGTATCTTAAAGATAATTACACATAAATAGGCGCCGAACTCACCTGTAATTTAAGATCAAAAAATTATAATCTATTAAACACTCCCTTTGCAAAACGTAATTAATTTTTTAATAGTCATATATGTATATATAATGTGGTATATGTAGTTATTTATTTATTTATGTACACATTGTATATTTATATATTATAACCTATATACATAATTATTCTATTCCATTAGTCTATTATTTTCTATAAGTATTACTCTGCACTACTCTCGACTTCGTAAAGTTGTCCCTAAAACAAGGGTTGCCTGGAAGAGATTGCTCTTAGCGATAAGGCCGCCTTTGCGCACTTTTGTTTAGTTAAGAATGTGAAACTTTTTTTTTGTGACTGTGTGCAATAAAGAATTTATATCTATCTATAAATATATAAATATAAAATAAATTTATATAGAATTATAACACGAAGAAAAATCGAAAATTTTCGTAAAGAAAATTCCACTGGAAGATCATTCAGATCGATGGTCTGAATTCACGGTTTCAGTTTTTGATAAGCTGTTTCCTACATCCTGTAGTAACGTTACGTTTTGTGAGAAATGTTGTTTATAAATTCAACTTCTTATAAAAACACAAACGAGAAAACGTAAATCTTGACTGTGAATTCCGTAAATACCTGAAGGTTCGGTAATAACATTAAATAAACCTGTAACGTTTCTCGTGACCCGACACGACGCGTTGACAGATTCATTAAGTTGTAAAACTGAACGATGTCTGAATGAGGACACGTATTTAGTTTTATATTCATCAATATAATCTCAGACAACGACTTGTGTGACTGCGGCGCCATACAGACCATGGAACACCTTTTATTATATCCTCTCTGTCCTGTATCCTGCACACTGGAAGACCTTAACGAGACAAATCAAAAGGCTATAGAACTGGCCATTTACTGGGCCAGTTTGATCTCAGTGTTCACCGACACGAAAAGAAGAAGAAGATCAATATAATGGGGTGAAAATGCTAGATTGGAGACCTCGAACTGGGCGTAGAAGCGTGGGCAGACAACCAATGAGATGGGCTGACGATCTTGCCAGGATTGCTGGAGTGGAGTAGAGTGGAGTTCTATGGAAGAGACCTACACTCAGCATTGAGTGGCCATAGGTTGAAGAAGAAGAAGTAGAAGATTCATCAATAAGATAATACGTCATCTATGTTTATCTTCCACCCTGGACTGGGTGTAAAAAAAAACTTAAAACGTGCCAGCTGCCAACTCTTTCCAGGCATACTGTAAAAGCCAGTGAATGGGCCGCGAGAGCTACGCTGTATTGTGGGCTGACAACCTCTTACCAATTATATAATATTTTATATTACAACCCTCTTTTATGTGAAATATCTTACAACCCTGGTTTTAAAACCACTGATGTTCTGCCTATTCTGATATATTATGAGCGGATGTATGTGTGCAATAAAAACGTAAGAATTTATCAACTTTAATTTCAATAATGCCTATCTGCTGAAGGGAACTACGAACTAATCGATAACTTATCGTAAATGGAATAAATTCTGAAAACAGATTCATCAAAACCATTTCAGAATTGGTGGAGTAATCACTTAACAAACATACAAAAACAATAACATGCTATCGCATTATTGGAAACCTCCTCCTTTTTATAAAGTTGGTTAAAATATCTCTTCTTGTAAGCTCTTACTGTGATGGAAAAACATCGTCTGGGTACAAAATTGTACTATCAAGGTGATTGATTGAAGCATTGAAGAGGCTGAATGTGTAACATGATCCATTTCACTCAGGTTCCTTAAATCCTCAGTTAGCAGGGCCATGACGACGGTCAGATAGCAGTCGCTTCATTTTAATCACTTATTCAGCCAAATCCTGTATCATGATCCAACGTACCTCAAACGAGGAACGGAAAAAAGAGCTAATGTGAATAATTTATAGCAAATCTATGACAACTAATCCTTGGGCCTAAAAATCTGAAATTTGGCACAAGAGTTCCTTTTAAAACGAGGAAAGAATTCCAAAGAGAACAAAGTCCCGGGTAACCTCTTGTCTATATTACTTTATAATCCTTACTTCCTTACTATAATCCTGACTAATATTATAAATGCGAAAGTAACTCTGTCTTTCTGTCACGCCTAAACTACCGAACCGATTTTGATGAAATTTGCTACAGAGATAGATTCGAGCCTGGAAAAAGACATAGGCTACATTTTATCCCACAGTTGGACACGATATAACCTGTAGTCCACGCGGGCGGAGACGCAGGTGGAAAGCCAGTATTATATTTGTAACGAATAAACTCAAACAACAAATAAACAAAAAGACAATTTCACAATAAGAGCTCTCTTATCGGCGAGTGACATATGGTACATAATTTAACCGAGTTCCCGGAACGATGTGCCGGGCGAAAAGCTAGTAATTAATAAAGTTCCAACTCAGCATTCAATTTCTACTGAAACTAGTCGCCGATTGAATCATGACTCTACCTAACTTACTTAAGCATAAAAAGAGGTTCTTTACATCTCTCTCTCTCATCTTATACACTCTTACAGGCTGTAGAGATACGTGACGCAATAGCTCTTCACGCCTACACGCCGGAGCAATTCATTCAACTGGAAAGTGGTTCGATGAATAAATTATACCTCCTCGTATAACTTTTCAGTACTTCAGACCATCGACTAAGTGAATCGGAACTGAAATAGTGTTATGTTTCTGCTGTTACTACTATTTTTATATACGACTAACTTAACGCCCGGGCTTTGACCCCGTGGGAATTTGGGAAAATTATGTAGCATATGTGTTAATCCAGGGTGTCAGCTAATTCGATACCAAATTTTATCAAAATTGCTTCAGCCGTTTGAGCTTGAAAGAGTAATAAAACCAGCCAAGTGCAAGTTGGACTCGCGCCCGAAGGGTGCCGTACTATTACCTATAAAGCCGGCCAAGTGCGAGTCGGACTCTATAAAAACCATTATCTAAATAAAAGCGGCAAAATAATCACGTTTGTTTTATGGGAGCCCCTTAAATATTTAATTAATTCTACGTTTTAGTATTTGTTGTTATAGCGGCAACCGAAATACATCATCTGTGAAAATTTCAACTGTCTAACTATCGCGGTTCATGAGATGCAGCCTGGTGACAAACGGACGGATAGCGGAGCCTTAGTAATAGTAGGGTCCCGTTTTTTCCCTTTGGGTACGGAACCCTAAAAAACATGCATACATCCTCACAAACTTTCATTAGTAGGATTCATTTTAGAGTACTTCAGCTTGTGATGTTTTGTCACGATTCTTCAGGAGCAAAAATGTGGGTAATACATTTTTTTCTGGGGTTACTGAATTAGTAAAAGCATGTTGAAGCTTATGAGCACTACGCCTTGTTAACTATCTGATAATTATAAGACAATCCTTCAACATGGCAATGGCATCAAGTATCTCTACCAAGATTCTAATATAACAGGAGCATTTCACTCTTATATTCCAGTCTTACATGCATTTTACAACGTCTGTTTTAATAATCAATGACAATGGTGACTACTTTATCTGTTCAAAAGGCGAAATTCAGAACTATCCGAACCTAATACATTTGACGATAGCAACCTTGACTGGGAGCGCCACTGCCAACTGAATTTTAGTTGCTAATTAATTAATTAGCAACTAACGTAACATACAGTAATCAGGGCCCCGATTTTGTAACTTCAGTTGTGTGTCGATGGAATGGAGGCCATTTTATCTGTTCAGGTGGCGAAATTAAAAACTACTTAATTTTCATGTACTTGCTGACAACCACCCCGACCAGCAGCGCTACCGCCAACCGAACGTGAAGTTGTAAACTACGTTGCAAATGAAAATTCAGTTGGCAGTGGCGCCACTAGTCAAAGCCGCCGTCATTAGATGTATGAAATTTGGATAGTTCTCAATTTCGCCTCCTGAACGGATAAATGGCGACCATTCTATCGACACACAACTGAAGTTATAGAATCGGGGCCCAGGGCGGTTGTAATCAAGTGCATGAGGTTTCAGCAGCTCTAAATTGTGGCACCTGAACGAATAAAATGGTTCACCGTTGTCATTCTACTGCCATTGAGACGCCATTGGTTAGTGAAATCCGCCCACTAACTAAGTCTAAGACTAAGACTAGACTAGACTAAGACTTCTATAAAATAAAATTCAATAGAGAAAAAGTATGTTAGTTAATTAGTTCATCCATTCATACCATCCATACACTAACCCACAAAATCCCTAACCGGGTAAGCATCATGTAGTTCATATGACGCCACGTTTGACAAATATTTGATTAGTCAATGAAGTTTAAAGTACACTATCTCGTGTTACTCGGGGCTACTCTAAATATTACAAGTCGAGTTCAATATTGTGTACTTTGTCATCTTTTTTTTACCATGGGCTGGTAAAAAAAAAGGGCACGGGCCTCTTCGAAACACGAAGGGGATTAAAGCCATAGTCCACCACGCTGACCCAATGCGTGTTGGTGGACCGCTCGTCTTTCAAAAACGAATTTTCTTGAACGGGTGGGTTTCATCACGATGTTTTCCTTCACCGTTGAGCGAGTGATAATTAGAAATCCGTACGTAAATCCGAAAAGACGAATTTAGTGGTACAAACTCGCACCAGGATTCGAACCCGCGACCTTCCGATTACAAGTCGGGCTCATTACCAACTGGGCTGTCACTCGTCCTTATTGACTACTGTGAAAGCGGGATAATTTACCTTGCGCTTTCACATTAGTTAAAGAGATCAAAGTAGTCCCAGGTAATTGAATCTATTCGCTTTGAGCTTCAGTTAATTAAGATGTGGTCAGATGGCAGTCACTCTGTTTGATTGCTTGAAAGAGGCCAGTGCCTTATGTTAATATGGATCTATCTATTCTTTCTGTCTAAATAAAATGTTTACTAAATATTTTAATTTTAATAATCAACAACTCTAAAATTTAAACAAAAAATTGTAACATTCGATCGATCGCTTATAACTCTTAATTTTTCTGTTTTTATCAGCCCATTAACGTCCCCACCGAGGGGCACGGGCCTCCCTTCGCAACACAAAGGGGATTTAGGCCATAGTTCACCACGCTGGCCCAATGCGGGTTGGTGGACCGCGCTCGTCTTTCGAAAATAAATTTTCTTGGACGGGCGGGTTTCATCACGATGTTTTCCTTCACCGTAGAGTAAGTGATAATCAGAAATCCGTACATAAATCAGAAAAGACGAATTTAGTGGTACAGGCCTGCACCAGGATTTGAACTCGCGACCTTCGGATCACAAGTCTGGCTCTTTACCAACTGGGCTATCACCGCTTCCAACTCTTAATTGGTTGACCCAATAGCTATGACCCTTCTCGATTACGTTACCTTTCAAACAAAAACAAACTGCGTGCGTTTAAGAGCTACAAAACCACAGACATACAGGGCTTTAGGTAAATCACCTTCAACCTCTCGGGTGGTTAATCAGTCCATGAAACTGAACAACTTCCCCAAGGGACATAGGTCAAAATACGAAAAACAATTTTTGATCTTCCCATATGCTGATGAAGTTTGTATGGGAACTCAAAATTTTTTTTCGTATTTTGAGCTATGTTCCTTGGGGAAGTTGTTTAGTTTCATGGACTGATTAACCACCCGAGAGGTTGAAAGAGATTTACCTAAGGCCCTGTATAAAAAATACACGATACTTTTAAAAGATACCTTCAAGAGGCCGGTGCTTGACCTGCCTCACACCCTGGTGAAGGTCCTCGCATGAGATCAAATCCATAGGCCCGATGTCGCCGATTTTCAATAACATGAATAAAGCCGGTTTTATTGTGAGTTATGTGTAATACTAACGATTCGTTTAATAGTAAAAAACTGTTATGTTTCAACTGTTTCTCTACAGTTTAACGATCTGATATGCTGGGGCAATAAATTTTATGTAAGCCGGCATTGGAGCGAGTTGAAACTGAAATGTGGTGGAGTGTAAATAAATGTGGTGTTTTGTAAAGACAGGGTATAAAGGGATGTTTTATGTTCCACTAGCTCTTTTAAAAAGCTTCCATTGTTAAAATGGCAGTGGTTATCTATAAAAAAGTATTGAAATCAGTCTGGAACGAATCGCTGAGCCCAGGCCTTGCATATATATGCAAGCTTAAACCTATTGTAAAAGCATTTTTTTAAAAGTATGTGTGCGTCGTCTTGGAGAAATAAACGTATTAGTATTATTATTATTGAAATTCGTTTGAGTTGTCCTATATGTACAGGTAATTTGAATAGAGCTTTAATTGTAAGTGTCAGAGAAACTACTAAGATGTTAGTCAAGCTTTTGACGCGCTGCATAATCTAGTTTGCGTTAGATTGATACACACTTAAAAGAATGCATGCAAATCATGATTCCATAAACCGTACGATGGCGACATCCACAGCACATTAACATCTCGCACGACACGTCACTAACTCACACCACACACACTCTCACACACACACAAACACACACGCTACGATCACATAGACTAATACATACTTTGATTATTCACGCAATCCGTACCTACCATTCAACACAAATCTTATTTAAGTTTTATTTATTTATTTCAATGTTTTTTTTTTTTTTTGTATCTGTTTAAAATATTGTATAATCATTGTGCGCGGATTGGCAATCCACGCCAGGGCTCCTGCGATACAAGCCTAGCTTAGTGCAGGGCCCGCTGATTTTGCATGTAAGTGTCATCTGTTGTTTAATAAATTATTCTGTTGTTTAATAAATGACAAAAAAATTATATCCAGTTTAATAGGAACTATTTAAGCTTTGTAAATCATTTTCAAATGCTAACTTCCGTCCCTACACCTTTACGATATCGATTTTTGTAATTAAATAACTACATTCAATAATTTACGTCAAATTACCGCGACCTTGGTAAACATGGACACGATACGTCACACATGACACAGTGACACAAAAATATTCAGAATTTGAACGGTTATTTCAGAAAGCTCTTGGTAAAGTTATTACGAGGTTAACGCTTCGTATGTAGGTGTAATACGCGCTCCACTTTTTCATTTTGTTGTTTTTTGCTCACGGCCGCGCGTTTAAGTGTTTGTAATTGCAAATTTTCTTTTTTTTTGTTTTTGTATTTTTAAATTTAATTTAAGGTATTGCGGGGTAAGTAGATAAGTTTTAAATAACGACCTGTAGGTAACACATAACATAGCTCATGCTTATAACCCCTATCGGGGTAGGTAGAGCATCAGTGGTTTTAGTGGTGGTCTCTAGGTAGACTATTGACGCTATATAATCTTAATATATATAAATCTTCTGTCACGATGTTTGTCCGCGATGGACTCCTAAACTACTTAACTGATTTTAATCAAATTTGTACACCGTGTGCAGTTTGATCCAACTTGAGAGATAGACGGGGAAATTCCCACGGGAACGAAGTCCCGGGCGAAAAGCTAGTTTATTATAAATGTTTTTTATTTAAAGCCAATATGTTATACTCTAGATCAGAAGACAAAGTACTGTAGAGGCCAGTTTCCAAGGCCTGGTTATGGTTAGGTTAGGTTAGGTTAGGTACAGGCCTGCACCAGGATTTGAACTCGCGACCTTCGGATCACAAGTCTGGCTCTTTACCAACTGGGCTATCACCGCTTCCAACTCTTAATTGGTTGACCCAATAGCTATGACCCTTCTCGATTACGTTACCTTTCAAACAAAAACAAACTGCGTGCGTTTAAGAGCTACAAAACCACAGACATACAGGGCTTTAGGTAAATCACCTTCAACCTCTCGGGTGGTTAATCAGTCCATGAAACTGAACAACTTCCCCAAGGGACATAGGTCAAAATACGAAAAACAATTTTTGATCTTCCCATATGCTGATGAAGTTTGTATGGGAACTCAAAATTTTTTTTCGTATTTTGAGCTATGTTCCTTGGGGAAGTTGTTTAGTTTCATGGACTGATTAACCACCCGAGAGGTTGAAAGAGATTTACCTAAGGCCCTGTATAAAAAATACACGATACTTTTAAAAGATACCTTCAAGAGGCCGGTGCTTGACCTGCCTCACACCCTGGTGAAGGTCCTCGCATGAGATCAAATCCATAGGCCCGATGTCGCCGATTTTCAATAACATGAATAAAGCCGGTTTTATTGTGAGTTATGTGTAATACTAACGATTCGTTTAATAGTAAAAAACTGTTATGTTTCAACTGTTTCTCTACAGTTTAACGATCTGATATGCTGGGGCAATAAATTTTATGTAAGCCGGCATTGGAGCGAGTTGAAACTGAAATGTGGTGGAGTGTAAATAAATGTGGTGTTTTGTAAAGACAGGGTATAAAGGGATGTTTTATGTTCCACTAGCTCTTTTAAAAAGCTTCCATTGTTAAAATGGCAGTGGTTATCTATAAAAAAGTATTGAAATCAGCCTGGAACGAATCGCTGAGCCCAGGCCTTGCATATATATGCAAGCTTAAACCTATTGTAAAAGCATTTTTTTAAAAGTATGTGTGCGTCGTCTTGGAGAAATAAACGTATTAGTATTATTATTATTGAAATTCGTTTGAGTTGTCCTATATGTACAGGTAATTTGAATAGAGCTTTAATTGTAAGTGTCAGAGAAACTACTAAGATGTTAGTCAAGCTTTTGACGCGCTGCATAATCTAGTTTGCGTTAGATTGATACACACTTAAAAGAATGCATGCAAATCATGATTCCATAAACCGTACGATGGCGACATCCACAGCACATTAACATCTCGCACGACACGTCACTAACTCACACCACACACACTCTCACACACACACAAACACACACGCTACGATCACATAGACTAATACATACTTTGATTATTCACGCAATCCGTACCTACCATTCAACACAAATCTTATTTAAGTTTTATTTATTTATTTCAATGTTTTTTTTTTTTTTTTGTATCTGTTTAAAATATTGTATAATCATTGTGCGCGGATTGGCAATCCACGCCAGGGCTCCTGCGATACAAGCCTAGCTTAGTGCAGGGCCCGCTGATTTTGCATGTAAGTGTCATCTGTTGTTTAATAAATTATTCTGTTGTTTAATAAATGACAAAAAAATTATATCCAGTTTAATAGGAACTATTTAAGCTTTGTAAATCATTTTCAAATGCTAACTTCCGTCCCTACACCTTTACGATATCGATTTTTGTAATTAAATAACTACATTCAATAATTTACGTCAAATTACCGCGACCTTGGTAAACATGGACACGATACGTCACACATGACACAGTGACACAAAAATATTCAGAATTTGAACGGTTATTTCAGAAAGCTCTTGGTAAAGTTATTACGAGGTTAACGCTTCGTATGTAGGTGTAATACGCGCTCCACTTTTTCATTTTGTTGTTTTTTGCTCACGGCCGCGCGTTTAAGTGTTTGTAATTGCAAATTTTCTTTTTTTTTGTTTTTGTATTTTTAAATTTAATTTAAGGTATTGCGGGGTAAGTAGATAAGTTTTAAATAACGACCTGTAGGTAACACATAACATAGCTCATGCTTATAACCCCTATCGGGGTAGGTAGAGCATCAGTGGTTTTAGTGGTGGTCTCTAGGTAGACTATTGACGCTATATAATCTTAATATATATAAATCTTCTGTCACGATGTTTGTCCGCGATGGACTCCTAAACTACTTAACTGATTTTAATCAAATTTGTACACCGTGTGCAGTTTGATCCAACTTGAGAGATAGACGGGGAAATTCCCACGGGAACGAAGTCCCGGGCGAAAAGCTAGTTTATTATAAATGTTTTTTATTTAAAGCCAATATGTTATACTCTAGATCAGAAGACAAAGTACTGTAGAGGCCAGTTTCCAAGGCCTGGTTATGGTTATGACTTAAGGCGACTACAGTACCTAAATTACGATTTTATGATGCGTAGATAAGCATGACGCACTGCATTAAATCGAAGAAAAAATATACTACGGTAATATTCAGGACATAACCTAGATAAGTAGTTTACTGAAAACATGATTCAGCACTTTTGGTTCGATAGAAAAAGCTCACAATGTCACCTCTAAATACCAATATTGTGTATCTTTTAAGCTGTAAAAACGATAATAAAATGCACACAGGAACTTGAATTTGCTATCAAAATGTTCGTGATTGAACACTCTCGATAAGTATTTAACGCATTTTTCGATTTAAGCTGTTACCTTTCCATAAATCTCATTTTTCTATCTTTCGAACATGTTTTTACGCACGCACGCTTTCATAGTCCGTAAACTTCGTGTATCGACACTGTTCGCACTGCCGGCCCAGGCCTGTTGAGAGACGGAGATGGCACTATATTCCTATGTGTGCTGCCTTTATCGGGTGCTGTAGTCGCCTTAATAAACAAATTGTAGCAAAACAGCAGCAGCAAATTTTAAAGCAAACTTTTGCTGTAGTTTTGTTATCAAGTCATTACTAAAGCATCTAGTTACCCATCTAGCAGTTCACAGCCAGCTAGTATTCGCTATTTGAAGTTCTTTTTGTGTTAAAAAATATCGTAGTGGAGTACCGTAAGGTTTAAACCTCGGAACCCGGTTACACTGAAATGATCTTCGTGGAACATATTTTTTATTACAAGGTTCTGACGTTTTTTGGTCTTACGGCACTCCAATATAATAATAATAATAAATAATAATAAATGTTTATTTTTCTCCAAAAAAGTTGTACATAAAAATTGAGCACATAGAGAAGTGGGAGACTGGAGCCTGCACTAGGTAAAAAAGACTAATTAGCAAAGACTAATCGCCAATCTAGTTAAATACTTAAATCATCACTCACCAAACAAAAATATTGCTTCCATTTATAGAGCACGAACATAAATTACTGGAGAGCGCCTCTAGTGACAGATGCCAAAATCGTCACCAACGAATCTTCGTACGATGACCTATTTCAAATCTATTTCTGCGTTAACAGGAATATATCGAAACTACTGCGATGCTTCAGAGGGGACGCGTTTGGTTCAGCGACAAAAAGAAATCAAACTAAGGAAATTTTTAAACTACTTCAACCTTGTTTAAGATTATTGAAATATAAATATTTTTATTGCGTTGTCACGAAATTACGAGCGATATTGTTTTATTTGAATCTGAATTCTGTGAGTTTCTTTTTTAATGGAAACTGGAGATTGGATAAGCTATCTTACGTTTCTCATTCACGTAACACTCGATAAGTTAGTAAATAAACCAATTTAACAGATAATATAAACTGAAAATATAAAATTTTACAACATGAATGATGTTTTTAGCCCCCGACAAAAAAGAGAGGTGTTATAAGTTTGACGAGTGTGTCTGTGTATCTGTATGTGTGTTTATGTACGTATTTATTACAAATTACTGTGTATATGTGTGTCTGTCTGTGGCATCGTAGCTCCTAAATGAATAGACTGATTTCGATGCGGTTTTTTTGTCTGAAAACTAACGTAATAAAGATGGTTATTAGCTAAATTTGATCAAAATTTGTACAGCCAATCAAAAGTTTTAAACAATCGAATGTCGGAGGTGATAAAAAAATCTTTTACAGTTATGTTTTTCGTCGTTCTATTTTCATGTTACTTCTATGATTTAAAAAATAAGATGAAAGAGTGCGAGTATTTATTTTCTTTTTGATGTATTTTCTCACCAAAGAAGTTAATGCAGTATAAATTTAACGGCGTGTCTACTGCGGTTACAGGGTAAATAGAGTCTAAACCGTGTCAAAAGCAACCAGAAATAAATATCTGCGGCTATAGTATTCACTTTGTGGCATAAGCCAAGTGCTTTTGGCGTGAAAAGAACAACATTACTTGATAAAAATTATTATTATGTTCAATATTATTTATGTAGTTGATTTAATTTTACTTTTATGTACTTACTTAAATATTAGAGCTATTTTATCTTATTATTTTTAATAAATATATTAATTAATAAATATAAATATATTTTATTCTTATTATTTTAATGTTAGCCACCACCCGCTCTGGTTTATATTTTTTCCATTATTTTTCTACCTAAAGGTTGCCTGGAAGAGATTGCTACCTTAGCAATAAGACCGTTTTTTTGTAAATTTCTGTATTTTGACCTTGTCTGTTATTGTAATGTTTTTGTGTCATCTATGGTGTGCAATAAAGTATATGTCTATATGTCTATGTCTATCTATATCTATAAATATTATACAGAGGAAAGATTTTGTCTGTTTGTTTGTTTGTTTGCATAGAACAGGCTCCGAAACTACTGGACCGATTAGAAAAATTATTTCACCATTAGAATCCTACATTATCCGGGATGGACATAGGGTACATGATTTTCCGGAATTCCTGCGAGAACGAAGTCCCGCGCGGGAAGCTAGTGTTCTAATAAAACTTTTGTAATGAGTGTAACGGTTGGCGTCATTTAAACGTTATCGGTAATATTTAAAAAAATATAATAAAATATGTGCGACAGAACTGGCTATTAAAAATAATTGAAATTGAAACATCTTAGTTCATTTGGTTACTTAGTAATTTTTAAATGTTAATTCAAACTAATTCATAAAGTAGACCTTTTAACGCTAACAATATCTTACTTGACAGCCGGTTTGGTCGAGTGGTAGTAGCGCTGCCTCTTGATCAACGGGTCCTGGGTTCGATTTCCAGTCGGGGCAAATATTTGTGTAAAAAGAAGATGTTTGTTCTCGGTTCATGAGTGTTTGTGTTTGTCTTTATGTGTTTTCCGTGGGATCCACGACACAAGGGAAAACCTTAATGTGGGCGTTTGAGTGTGTAGCGTTTATTTATTTATTTATTTAACTTCAAAATATGGACTACCTTAAATAAATCGCTTGGACTTATAAGACCGACTTATTGTACACTTCCTTTCATTGCTTTTTTAACTCCAGTGTGAAATATTAAAGATATATTTTTTATTTGTTATTTTAAAAACCTCTATCCTAATTCTCGTTACTTATTCCATAACCAAAGTCCTCACCAGCGTTTCTTCGCTCTGCCAAAGCGAGTCTCTTTGGCGTTTTATTTGAGTAACGGTGGCCACACTGACGATGGCACGCGCTTGTGACGTCTCTTATCCCTCAAAATGTCTCTTATTTTTAAGACTATACAATTCTGAAATACGAGTCTTTTAGAAGTATTTTTTATTTTTTATTATAAGATGGTTTAACTCTTGACCTCAATCTTGACCATAAAGGTCAAAGATGAGGTCGACGATGGAGCGAGTTAACCCAGAAAATGCCTATACAAGCACTGGTACTGCCACGCACCGACGGAACGCAGCAAGCTGCTTGGTGTCGGACTTCGGTAGGAGGGCGGTCGCGAACCAGACGGCCCTTTACAGAGCCTACCACACCGCATGAGACCATAGGACGACACCTCAGATTCAGAAAAAAATGAAGTGTCGTTGCCTGGGATGGATTAATAGGAGGCAGGTCTCATTAATGTATCCTTAGTCGCCTCTTACGACACCCTCGGAAAGAGATGGGGTGGTGTTATTCTCAACCGGTCACCACATGGTACAAAAAGATTAAGATTATTATGTAATATAGGGATTTCACTGGTTTTTAATTATGTTTGTTACTAGTTATATATCATGTATAATGTTACTGTCGATTGACGGATGTTTATATGTCGTACACATTGCTGGTTTACGCCTTCCCGTAAACTTACTATTAGCAGAATCAACGACCAATTCGAATCATCAATAACCCGTCGGTAAGATACCTTCAGGCGACTACAGCACCCGATAAAGGCAGCACACATAGGAATAGTGCCATCTCCGTCTCTCAACAGGCCTGGGCCGGCAGTGCGAACAGTGTCGATACACGAAGTTTACGGACTATGAAAGCGTGCGTGCGTAAAAACATGTTCGAAAGTTAGAAAAATGAGATTTATGGAAAGGTAACAGCTTAAATCGAAAAATGCGTAACTACTTATCGAGAGTGTTCAATCACGAACATTTTGATAGCAAATTCAAGTTTCTGTGTGCATTTTGCTATCGTTTTTACAGCTTAAAATATACACAATTTTGGTATTTAGAGGTGACATTGTGAGCTTTTTCTATCGCACCAAAAGTGCTGAATCATGTTTTCAGCAAACTACTTATCTAGTTTATGTCCTGAATATTACCGCAGTATTTTTTTTCTTCGATTTAATGCAGTGCGTCATGCTTACGTATCTACGCATCATAAAATCGTAATTTAGGTGCTGTAGTCGCCTTAATTTACAATATTAACAATGAGCGATGACCCGAGAAAATCCATAACCTATCACAAAAACACGATTCATAAAGAGATCATCTTCTTGCAAACAAATCGCTTTAGTTTTCAGACAGTCTTCATCAAAGGCGCCTATTGAAATTTTCGTATAGCGCCTTCAACAGACCCACAATCGCCCGTTTTCTCATACTAACTTAAAACGAAGTAGGAAAATAAACATAAAAGCGCCCGCGACTGCGCTGAATCCAAAAATTGATATTTCTGTGGCGCTTCAAGCCATTCTCTTGGTACGTTTTACTACCGAAGTCACTTTCAATTTCCAGCGTAAAAGCGCTTTACGGGTAGACGCGAGCGTGACGAGCATAACCCTTAGAATGTTGAATTTAGAACAGGAGGTTTACCATGATCGCTTAGCGCGATCCAATTTAGGACCTAAACAAGTCTGCAACGCTTATTCGTACCATGATGGCTTATAAGCGATCCAATTTTGGCGATGTTGCGATTCAAAGGCAGACCAGCGACAGTTTATGTCGACATTTAAAATGGACCATAGGCAACCGAGCAGTTCAAAAGCAGCGCCATCATGGTACCATTATAAAAAAACATTCCAATTGCGAAGCAGTTCAAAGTTGGATCCTAAACCGAAATGCTTTTAAACGATCGTGGTAGGTACCCTGTTTATCTTTCTTAAATGTAAAAGTGGAGGTCCTGATTCACCGACTCATAAATGCCCAGCCCAATAACCCTTAGACCTAGAAAGCTTAAATTTGGCAAATAGGTGTTTTTTACGACGTAGGCTAGCACAAGAAAGTATTTTTTGAAATTCAACCCCTAAGAAGTGAAATGGGGGTTCAAATTTTGTATGGAGAAAACAACTTTTTTGGACATTTTGACTCGAAACTTCGTCAAGATACCTTGAAGCTAATAAACGGACACGTGTTTCGTGATATTTTCGAAAATCATCCCCCAAGGGTTCAAAAATGAAATGGGTGACTAAAAGAATTCTTTGCGCGAGCGAAGCCTCGGGAAAAAGCTTGTTTTATAAAATTTTAGATGTAAGCCAGCAATGTGAAAACAAAAATCATCTACTAAACAATTAAATTGTCTTTGCATGATGAATGTTTCAAAACTCTATACAAGGTGTTTCAAAAAAACCCAAAAAAAAGGAAATTCAAAATTTAATTATAAAAGAGAATAGTCGCAAATCAGTTGCACGGTTTGACATCTTTCAAAATGAAAGTTTCATATAATTAATATGACGTACTTGTCATATTTGTAATAGAGCTGCGCAATAAGTTAAATTTATATTAATTTTGAATTATCTTTTTTTTCGGTTTTTTGAAACACCTTGTAGATACAAATAGTGAGTACCTATTGTATGATTACCTATCCTACATACGTTTTGTTCAGTCATAAGAATAGACAATTTTTATGTTTTACTCACTTTTGTTCATAATCTATTAACAATCACAATAATCAAATCACATCACACTAATATACATTCGAAAGTTTTTTGAGTGTGTGTTTATGTGTATGTATGAGGATGAGGTAGCTGATACCCTGGATTAACACTAGGCTAGGAGAGCTTTTGGCAGGAGGGCGTGGTGTTCCGCCGTTTCCGAGGGAGATTCCCGGCTGCAGACACCCCCGGAAAAACACCCGGGAAATAGTGTTAGTTAGTTTTATTTTATTTTGTTTAATTATAATTCATATGTGTGTTAGTCTGTAAGGTATTTATCTATGGGCCTTAGATGCCTGATAATAAATGATTTTATTATTATTATTGTTATAATTTTCCCGGATCCCCAAGGGAACCAAGTCCCTGATACTAGCTTTCCGCCCGCGGCTCCGCCCGCGTGGACTACAGGTTATATCGTGCCCAACTGTGAGATAAAATGTAACCTATGTCCTTTCCCAGGCTCTAATCTATCTCTGTACCAAATTTTATCAAAATCAGTTCAGTGGTTTAGGTGTGAAAGACGGACAGACAGAGTTACTTTCGCATTTATAATATTAGTAAGGATATAAGTCTGAGATACTGTTTACAAAAAAGATGATCCCAGGATTAGTTACAAGAAGAGGAAAGAAGTGTAGTTCCTTCCAAGTTTTTAATCTGTGATACAAGTGCCTCCCTCAAGGGAATACCTTGAGATATTTAGCCTATCTCTCGGCGAGGTAAGGCAATAACAATTGGCAGTCTCCCTATATACGAAACAGGATAATCTTGACATTTTTCCGCATAAAAATATTGAGATTTTGCTTTGAATCTGATCGACGTTCTGGTCTCCGTTATGTGTCACTTTATTTCGCCTGAAGGTTGTTGTTTACTGATTTTTTTGTGATAAAACAGTGAATGGAGTGACTTTAAATGAGTTAACGAAACTTAAAAAGATAATTCTCCTAATTAAACTGAACAACTTTCCCTAAGGAACTTATATACAATTCTAAAAAAAAATGTTTACTTTCCACACAAAGGCAAATCACCTGATCGCACAAGTTGTATGGAGAAGACTTTTTTTGTTCATTCGACCTATTTTTCTTAAAGAAAGTTGTTCAGTTTCTAGCGTTGTTTCATGTTTTTTTTTGCTAACCATGTTCACTCAGTCACTCATTGACAAAAGTAATTTTTTTTTAGAATTTTTTTCGCGAAAATTATTGCACTGCGGCTGCGTTGTAATTTTCCATGTGAAAAACGTGTTAAGAGAATTAGCATAATTTAAAAATTCAATTAACTTCGAAAAGGGAAAATTTTGACAAGATTTTTTACACTAAAATAAAAATTAAGCATTTAATGTTGAATCTTGACTGCAGATAACATTCATGTTTTATTTATATAAAAAATATATTAAAATGCAGTTTATAATCGCCCAGCCATTTTCATTCGACCCTCAACACAAAAGCCTTTTTCATGAACAAAAGGCCGGGTCCCATCGGGCCTATATTTACTGCACAAAACTGCACAAACTGCACTGCGCCACTTTATCCAACGTTTAAGGCATTACGTAGTTAATACACTTAATCACTATATTTTTTTTATTGCGAAATTACCCTCCTCTTTTTGTTTTTCTTTTATTTTCAAGCATTTATCTTCGAGAAGACAGCGATACATAACAGTGTAGATTTACTTTGTTCTTACATGGTCTTTACCCATTAATCATGTAGAGATAGTATGCCTAACGATGTAAACCTCAGATAAAAGCTATTGGTTTTGTAATCGACGCCCCTGCTCTTTAAAATAAATTCTTGTTACTCTTGTTAACAGACTTGTATACCCACAGTAATGTCATTAAGTTAGAAGTAGCTAACTCTAGCAAAAACATCCGTTTATTTGGGTTGCTACTGTCAACATACATTCATATTAATATGAAAAATTAAATACAAATAACTGAATCTCTAGTTTTCTCGACCTTTTTGTATGTTAGCTCTCCTCCCTCGTGGCTTCGGATAGCCCGTGTATTAAATATATACAGGGTATAAGGGACAGCTTAGCAAAAACCACAACTCTGAACTCAGAGATCATCCTTCAGAACAATTTTCCAGTAGATTTTTTTTTCCGAACAGTTTTCAATTTGTTTTTTAATATATTCTGCTTTAAGAGTGAATTGTTTATTTTAATAAATGCCATTTTGCAAAAACAATTAATAATAACAGCGTAAAATATGAAAACCAGAATGCTGTGTTAAGTTCATTAATAGTATCGTGTAAGTTTTCTTTGCTTGTCGGTCGGTGTATGAAAAACGACAGAAGCAAAAGTGTCATAATATTAATTTCGTGGCTAAAAAAAATCGTGAGTTGTAATTCATCTGTCACGACTGCTCGAACGTCCAAATTGTTTTTTATTTGACAGGATTGACTTACACGAAAGAATCCAAATAAGCTCAGTCGGTAATGACCTTGCCTACAGATCTGAAGGTTACGGGTTTGATTCCCGATCCGATTCCAGATATTTGTGAGGAGTCTGGGTGGTTATGTAGAATATAGATATTTACAAAAAAGAGTATATTAGTAGTATATTAGTTATCTAGCATCTACAGTACAAGCCGTGCTTAGTTTGGGGTTAGACGGCGCTGTGTAAATTGTCCAGGAATATTTAAGTATATTTATATTTAAGTAAACATTTCTAAAGGGCTTCTAAAAAAATTCAGCAACTCAATATCTCCATATAAAAAGATATAACTCAACAGACAGCATAAATCACTGAACATGGCAGGACTTAATGGAAAGCAGAACGTTTAAATTTTTCCTCGATGGAAAAAAAAACATAAATTCAGTATAAATACGAAACTCTTGCTGTGTCAGAGATAAATGTTTAATTTTGCTCTGGGAATTTTTGACAGGCAAAATTGGAAGTGATTTCACGTTTACACCGCTCGTACAAAGGACGTCAGTCGTGATTTTAAAATGGACATAGTGGAACATTGTTAATGGAAATGGTATTGGAACAGTCAGGTATTCGAGCTTATCATTTTCGATCTTATGGTAATGGGACAAAGTTGGTTTTGTCTGACTTCTTTTGCATCAATTTTCACCAAATAAAGTTTGGTCACAAAAACACACTGAATTTATGAAAAAAAAAACCACCACGCTTATCAGCCTTAAGACCCTATGTTCTTAACTCTTAGAAAATTCCTTAATTTATTTGCTATGACCAAGTAAGTATTGGTATTACTATGCCCACTAATGGTTTGCTCTGTGAAACACATTTACATGTAATATTCTAATTCAATATGTAATAATTCATTAAACGAAGTTTTCAACTTTAATACTAACTTATTTACTAGCATCATTTTACTGGATTCGATATATGCCCGCATTTGATTCACGTCAAAAATATGCCAGAATCACTTATCAGTCCTACAATATAAAATCTTTGTTGATTGTAAGTTTAATTTACTTGCTTTAATACCAAAATATTACATTTCATACTTGTCCGATACACTGTCGTAGGTACTACTATTATCGAAAAACCCGCCCCTTCAAGGTGCACAACAGTTTTAACTCGGTTATAAAAATCTCAAAGTCATGTCACGACGACTGCTCATTACTTGGTTGCTATGTGAATAAATAAATAAACTTCACTTTCTGGTGTCAATCATCACCACAATTCCTTTTTTAAACCCAAATATTAGATTAAAAAAATGGCATCCAAAATTGAAAAATACGCTTATTTGACTTACGCAACCAGTTGGCAGCCATACTCGTATAAACTAGTTATCATTGCTACAACTTTAAAAGGCGTTTTTGCGGTCAGTTTGTAGGAAAAATAGATTCCGTATTTGCAAAATAGATCTTTATATTAATCAAAAATATTCAAGCAGATATATTTTGGAGTATAATTAATTTCAGATCTAATTTTAAATCCTCAAAACACAGTCTCTAAACAATAAGTAGTTTTATGACGGCCGGTTTGGTCGAGTAGTAGTGACGCTGCCTCTTGATCGGCGGGTCCTGGGTTCGATACCCAGTCGGGGCAAACATTTGTGTAAAAAGCAGATGTTTGTTCTCGGTTCATGGGTGTTTGTGTTTGTCTTTATGTGTGTTCCGAGGGACCCACGACACAAGGGAAAACCTTAGTGTGAGCCTTTGAGTGTGTAGCGTTTATTATTTATTATTATTATTTACAGCCACTGTCCAATACATTTTTTTTAAACAGTCTTTAAGAAATGGCAGAGACCTTCGCCGAATAAGATCAAACCTTTCAATTAAAAACTGCCAACCAATCCTGATAGAGCTAAAAAAAAGATCAGCCGACATCAATCTCTTCTAATCAGATGGGTCAAAATTGGATCATCTCTCATTAAAGCAGGCCTTAGTTTTTGTCCCCTGACACGACTTTTTACTGTAGGGTTAGTCTCGATAACTTAAATAGATTATTTGTTGGCTGACTGAAAAAATCTAAACTAATATTTTAAAAGTAATAAAAAAAAAACTAAACTAATATTTAATATTTTAAAATAAAAGAGGAAAGATTTGATTGTTTGTTATTTTCCATTCATTAGGCTCCGAAACTACTGGAACGATTCGAAAAATACTTTCACCATTAGAATGTTACATTATCCCTGAGTAACACAGGCTATGGAATTTTCCCGAATTCCCATGGAAATTAAGTCCCGGGTGGAATGTCATAATATTATATTATAAACGTCTAAATGTGTTTAACTTGTTTGTTTACTAGCCCGTCATTGATGTCATAATGGAGAAAAAGATTGAAGTCATTTTTACAAATAATTAATTTATGAGCTAAAAAATAATAAACTTCACACCATGTCCGTCATTATTTTATGACAACTCTCTTTATTTGATTTATGATAAAAAAACGTGACGTTTTTGTTACGAAACCTTGAAGAAAAGAAATAAAAAATGCTGTATTCCTTGAATCGTGGGCAATTATGCCCTGGACTTTTGGAAGGCATGCGTGGGGCCGATTTATTACTCGTATTATAGATTTATATATTATAGAAACTAAATTAAACATGAAAAAAGTGGAATATTTTTATTTATTTCCCATAGACGAGAGGTTGCGTATGTTCTATTATGAAATACACGAGTCGAGTAAAGTCGTGCAAGTCGAAGGTGGTACGGACTCTAAATACAAAAGTCGCCGTGTAGGATTGTAGCGTAGGAGTGTAGTAGGTGTATTATATTCGCTTTCATTTCCAGCAATGAAGAAGTTTGAAACCAGTCAAAGCTAAATGTTAATTAAACGCTAGCTTACAACACGCGGCTTCGCTCGACTTTCATAAACTCCGAAGGCCGTACAAATTAATTGTTTCACGTGGAAGCCAGAGGGTATCGAGTAACTCGCCTTTCGAACTTTTCGAAAGTTTTTCACACAAACGAACCCTTTTGTCTCGATGTTTCGATGAAAATAGGATATTACAAGAAAGTGATTTTGTACTTCCACCGACATTGGACTGAGAGTGAAAGAAAAAATTAGCTTCTGACTTTTCCCAGGCATACTTTAAAATCTAGTAAGAATCGATGCCAGCTGCTAAGTCTTTCCAGCAGCCCTAGCATTCGGGATGATAATGTTCAGTTACTGTTAATGTTCTATCCTAGACCAATTGTTCCATTATTAAGGTAATTTAATTTAGTTTCACTAGTTTTCTATTCTAAGTTAAAAAAAAATAGAATAAAATTATTCTACTTATAAACAAATGTATTAAAATTAATACAATTCTCACTCACATTACTGGAAAGCTGTTTGGGCTTGGGATGGAATATTGTACAGCAACACTCAATAAAATAATATTGTTAACTTTAGATCCAAGTTCTCACTAAGCGAAAATTGAAATTTTCTTTTTCACCTATTTCTACGCCAATTATAGACCGATTTTCAAAATTCATTTTTTGTTCGAAAGAGTATACTCCTGAGGTAGTCCCATATACATTTTATCGAAAATAATTCAGCGCTTTTAAAAAATCAACAAACACAAAAAAAACTACAAACCAGAATATCATCTAAATAAATGAGTGACATGTGCGTTTGTGGTTATCTGCTAATAGGCATTGCAGTCTGCCAAAAATACTAGTTATCTACTTTGTGCGAACTGTTGTTGGGTTAGTCGGTGACTCATACGTTTTTTTAACGTGGAAAATTATTTCTACATGCGCTAACATGGCATCCACAGAGAGGAGACAGGCATACAGTAGAGGTAGTAGCCAGTAAGTAGGACGCATACTCAAGCGCTCGTAGCCTAGTGACTCTTGTTGATCTGAACCAGGGCTTGAATAACCGAAAAAATATCGGTTAAAACGGTTAGCGGTATGACGTCATACCTTTAAATTTTAGGTACCCGTAAATAACGGTACCGTTATTTTCCGGTAGCTAAAAATTTCGGAAGCGGAATTATTTGGTACCGCTAAGTAACGGTACCGTTATTTTTTGTGGTACATAAATTAATAAATAAAGGTGTTCTTTACACCCCACCGCTGCCGGCAACATCGCGCTGGCGTTTTTTCGGTATACTGAAATAATTTCGGTTACGGTAGCGATAAAAATAAAGGTATAATATTATTGTAAAATTATAAAGATAAAATTCCTAACCGTTTTGACTCTACCTTTAAATTGATACGGTATTGAAATTTTATACCTGTACCATACCGTTATACCTTAACCGTTTTCAAGCCCTGATCTGAACCGATCATTGGGTACGTACAAAGCAACGTACAAAGGGGCAGGAAGCGTGATGTTTATCCAAAGTGGCAATTTACCACGAGCGTTTCCGTTCTTCGGAGGGCACGTTAAGCTGTCGGTCCCAGCTGTTGATGATTGACTACAGTCGTTAAAACCAAGTCAGAGGCCATTGTGTGGTTTGAAAACTCTAACATCAGGGTTAGTCAAGTTCGCCACACACTTGACTATACCTACACGATATGAAGAAGAAGCGAGTGGGACACGAGGGGTTTGCTGTATTATGGGCGAAAGGCTGATAATCTATCACCACTGCATATATTCCATCGAATAACCCTTAGAATGAAAGTCAAGTGTACACTGCCTGCCTACACCGAAAGTGATTAAAAGTGTGAGTGTAAAGAATAGTATAGAAGCATCAGTGCTTTAATGAATAGCGAGTCGTACTCGTTAACAATTTATTTAAATTTTAGAGCTATTTATCTATCGAGTTGATAACATCGTTAATCTTTACTAATACTGTCAAAAAGCATATCGTTTCTAAATGTCAGTAACAGCAACATCTGTTTCTCTCTTGCCTTCTCTAAGGTAGACTGGAAGAGATCCCTTCAGGGATAGGTCCGCCTTTGCACATCTATGTATCTTTTGTATTAGTCTATAAGAGTTTTCAATAAAGAGTTTACATACATACATATAATTCAACAAACAATCATGGCTGCTGTATAGGAGTGTATTATCAGCCCTTAGACATACCCAAAAATATAATTATTTTTATTAATTTTATCACTGAACAAGTGACAATTAATGAGAAATCCTTACTTCCTTACTAAAATTATAAATGCGAAAGTAACTCTGTCTGTCTGTCCGTCTTTCACGCCTAAACTACTGAACCGATTTTGATGAAATCTGGTACAGAGATAGATAAGAGGCTGGGAAAAGACCTAGTCTACATTTTATTCCACAGTTGGGTACGATATAACCTGTAGTCTACGCGGGCAGAGTCGCGGGCGGAAAGCTAGTCTATATACATATAAATCCAAAATGACGAATTTAGTGGCACAGTTTCGAATCTAGATTTGAATCTGCAACCGTCTAGTTACAGGAGTGGTTATTTAACCAACTGGACTATCACTGCTCATAAGAATATACCTAGTTAAAGGTAAATATCTTGTAGCACAACGTAATCTAACATAACGGGTAAACAATTTTCTCCCAACAAACTTTTACCTTTCTGACAAGAACGAAGAACACACCCAAAGTAAATAAAAACTAAACAGAACCTCTAACAAAACAAGTCCATTTCCTCAGAACATTATCTTCATTTTGATCCCGTTTATTCGTAGAATAAAAGTTTACTAAAATACCTACACAATAGAAAAGGGTAAGGGTAATAATAATAATGGCGTAGTATTCAGCTACGCGGGTCTACGGCGTAGGCTAAACAAATGCTACGGAAATTGTCGGATCTACGAAATTAGGCGCCTAAAGATGGGGGAAGAATTTGAAAAAATAATAAATGAAACTTTTATTGTTAACACTAAGCATCAAGATTAAATTTAGATATGGAATGAAAAGAAAAGCTTAACCTGTTGCAACCAAGAAAAGAAAACGTGTCTTTTTTAAAATAAATGAATTGGTGTGAGAAACAAAAATGTGATCAACAAAAATATTTGTAAATTTAGTTGGGAGTTCTTGAGAATTTGTCCAAGAACTTATTGTTATTAATAAACATAACTAACTGTCGTTCCGAAAACTTAAAAAAATATTGTGAATTTTTACTTATTATCATTACACAAAAAAATTTTAGATCAACAAAAACTAAAAAAAAAACTTTGTTATGAATTAAAATATATTTTTAACAGATTCAGGAGTAAAGTACCACGAATTTGTACTTATAGTATTTCTGTTTGTGGCATTTGTCACTTTTACAATGAAAGATATTGTAATTGTGTAAATTAAAACAACTTACCATTTTCGGATAACCTACTCAAAATGGAAAAAAAAATTACCTTAACTCAAAATAGCATCATTGACAAAAACCTTTACCATGTGCAATTTTCCGCATAGTATTCGAAAGATAAAAAATAAATAAAAAAAAATCAATGTTTTAAATGTCAATGAAATGTAACGTAGTCATTAAGGGGATGCGTCAAGCTTTCAACAGAAAGGCTAAAATATACAAGAAAGCTGAAAACGAATGCACCATACAACAAATGAAGCTACAAAACCCGTATCGAATGCCAATTTTCAGGGAGCACCTGAAATTAGCCGCACTTACCGTTCACAGCCACATGACATCCGTTTCAGCACAAAAGTTTCATTAAAAAACACAGTTCAAATACGAAAGGTAGGATTATTAAATGTTTTCATTAATATTTTATTGAAGAACCGGCGGACGCGTGATATTACTCCGCGAGACTATGACACGTCTGCACGCCACGAGCGCTCGGGCAAAACTAGGAGCTCAGCTTGATTCGAACTGCTTCGAACCCGATCCGTGCGAGACAAAGACATCTCTATACGTGTGACAGAGATGGAACGGGGTGCAGAGGTGCGCAGAAAAGAATTAGATGTTTATATGGGCTACGTGTAATGGGATAACAGAGGTGCGTGAGAACTTTTCAGTAGTTTGGAGAGAGTGCGAGTTAATGAAGATCTGAATACTTGTGGTGAGAGCTCTTGAACTGGAAGAGAATAAGCGGGAAATAAAGATAAATATGAAAACGTTTCCGTTTAGAGTAGTGAAGTGAGACGAAGAAAATAAGGAATTTATTAATAAATTAAATTATTAGTGACAAGTTACCGCCCGCGTGTCTTTAAAAACCTTACTGCTTTATAACAGAAAATTTAAACACCACTTGGACAATGTCTTAAACTGGCTTATGCTATTTTTTTCCATACGAAAATTTACATAAGGCCATTTTACACGTTGTCTAAGATTTAATCTTATTGTGGTAAGGCCTTTAAAATTTCGAGGCAAGCGTATATAGTATTATATACTATATACTATATCGAAAATATACTATATACCATGTAACTACTTGTTTTATGTTTCTTTATTATTTATTGTTCTTTATTCTATGTTGTACACAAATATACTTACATATAAATTACAAAAGAGAAAGGACATGACAACGGCATATCCTTTCTCTGTCCTTTTATGTGACAGATGGTAGAAATTGACGAAAAAATTGAAGACGTATTTTCTTTTTCATCAATTTCCTAAGATTCCCCCGGGAATTTTGGAATTTTTTTTCTTAGAGCTCGCCTCAGTTTCTAAGGAACGTTCATGCTAAAATTTTTATAGACCCAGAGGTTTCAGCTGTATGTTGATCGATCAGGCAGTTAGTCAGCCTATTAGTTTCTTCTTTCTTATAAGTAGTATAAATGTATATCAGTTATTAAGAACCATAGTATAACCCTGTGTGTCGCAGAACCGACGAGCGTTGGAGTAGACAGGTTCTTGAATGGAGACCACGTCTTGGCAAACGTAGTGTAGGACGCCCCCCAGCCAGATGGTCAGATGACCTAAAGAAGATAGCAGGTAGTTGCTGGATGCAAAATGCGAAGGATCGTGCAAAGTGGCGCACCTTGTTCAGCAGTGGACTGCAATTGGCTGATATGATGATGATGATGAGTACAACCCTTGCTTAAATTGGGGTTAGGTGGCACTGCGTACGTTGCCCAACAAAATATTTTTTTATAAACTAAAACTTAACTTACTTAATTGTGGTTTAAAATCCTATTAAAATATCACTTTTTGCAGACCTCTACTTGCTCAACCTAAAAAATGTTGGCGACTTTTATTAATAAAGCCGTTTTATACCTTTTGTGCGATAAATTTGACAAATTCAATAAAAGAAATCCAATTTTAATACAAAGGAGGTCCGAAATTTGCTCGCAAAGCACCAATAAGTATCTTTAGAAAAAGAAGGGCGTAACTTTATTGTATTCAAATGTCGCAAGTCATTGTTTCGGCCTTTTCAAGAGGAGTTTGTAAATTAATTTAATATTTATTATTTGTAAATTGGAACGGAATTTCTGCGGAGATATCGTTTTAAGGTTATGCACTGATATAAGTAGTGTCAAAAGGATTCTTATTATGGCATAATGACTCTTGTGTGAAATTGACCGTATTTTTAACCGATTTTAAAAAAGGAGGAGGTTCTATGTTCGACTGTATGTATTTTTTTATTTTATTTTATGTATATTCACCGATTTCTCCACCAATTATGGACCGATTTACAAAATTCTTTTTTTGTTCGTAACAGTATACTCCAGAGGTGGTCCCATATACATTTTATTGAATATAATTCAGCGCTTTTAGAAAAATCAACAAAAACAAAAATATACTACAAACTAGAACATCATCTAAATAAATGAGTGACATTTTCGTTTGTGGTTATCTGCTAATAGGCATTGTAGTCTGCAAAAAATACTAGTTATCTACTTTGTGCGAACTGTTGTTGGGACTGAAGTCGGTGACTTATACTTACTTTTTTTTAACGTGGAAATATTTTGGGTGATTTTTAATTAGCAAAAAAAACTTTAAGGGTTGATCCCCCCATGAAACTCAACAGTTTTCTCCAAAAAACCTATAAAAAGTTATCAAATAAATTTTCGCGTCTCCATACAACTTGAGCGATCAGTTGATTTTCTTTATTTTTTTACAATATCATCCAGGTTTCTTAGTTAAAACAAGAAACTGAGGTTTTTTTTCAAATCTCTAGGGTGAAATTGAAAACATTCAACAAACTTCAAGGGATGAATCTACCCATGATTACGAACAACTTTTTCTATGAGACCAACTTTCCTACAAAAAAATAAAAATCAGTTGTTCGATACATTTTGGTTGAGTAGGTATTGAACTTTTGTATGGAACAGCAGATTTTCATTTTTTAATAGGAAAGTTGGTCCCATAGAAAAAGTTGTTCATAATATGGGTAGATTCATCCCTCAAAGTGTGTCGGATGCTTTCAATTTCAGCCTGTAGTTACAAATTTTCTTATTTTCTTTTTACAACTGACTTAAATCTTTTTTTTTATTAAGAATGGGTTCGCTCTTGACCACAATCTAGCTCAGGGCAAAGATGCGGTCGAGGATGTAGCGAGCTCACCCAGAAGAAGCCTATTCACTCGTACTTTAAAGATATTCGGGATGTATGAGCTCGGAAATACAGACGCCGGCAGAGAATTCCGGCAGATCTGAAATAACTTTAATCTGAAATAACTTTAGACCTGATCAATTTTTAAAAAAAGTTGGCGGTTTTTCATAATTACACATTAAAGCAAAATTTCATCATAATTTCTCCGTTTGTTGTGAATTATTATCACGCACATAATAAAATGAGAAAGTAATTAATAGTGTTATTGATATTATGATGTGAGGTTAGACATAAATAACACGCCCTTTGTTCTACTGTTAATAGATGATATCAGTAATTATGAACTTCAGATATATTTTTTATTATGACATCAACAGGTAAGGAAACAATCCAGACTCAGAACGGCAATACCTAAAAAATTCTATTCATATTTGTATACGACAAGAATTGAGAAAACGTAGTAATAATAAACAATGGAAAACGTAGGCTAAGTGTTATCATATATACAAGGTGTCCCAGAAATCAATGTCAAGCTGAAAACCGGCGAAAGGCCAATAAGTGTATCCATATTCATTTATTAAACATACAATGTCAGAAACTTAATTACATTAACTTAAATTCGAATAAAATTATGAATGATTTGTTAATTTAAATTAACAATACCAATAATATACAAAAATAAAATCAATTATTAATTTATGTAGTTACTCATCCAGGAACTCTTTAACACTGTAGTAAGCCTTGCTCGTCAACAAAGACGCGTCTGTGTAAAAACTTTATATTTCTGTACATGCATATACATATATTTCTTGTTATTGTTGTTTTTTTTTTAAAGCGCTAAATCAATTTTGAAAAAATTTAAATCGAACCACCTCAGGAGTACACTCTTGTTTTTATTGTTACCCGACAAATGACGGAGAAATGACCTATATATTATCAAGATACACCCAAATTAAAATACCAAAAGTTTAACGCTTGATCGGGTTCGAACCTGTATCTTTAACAATAAAATCTTAAGTATTAGGACTCAGAAACAAAAAAACAGATCTTCATAAATTACGAACCATTTTCAACCAACTTCAAAAAAGGAGGAGGTTCTCAATTCGACTGCTTTTTTTTTGTATATTTGTTACGCGATTACTCCGGCAACTGTTGTCCGATTTTCAAAATTCTTTATTTGTTCGAAAGAGTATACTCATGAAGAGGTTCCATATAAATTTTATCGAAAATGATTCTGCGCTTTTAAAAAAAATCAACAAAAACAAAATATACTACAAACTAGAACATCATCTAAATAAATGAATGACATTTCTGTTTGTAGTTATTTGCTAATAGGCATTGTAGTCCGCAAAAAACTAGATATCTACTTTGTGCGAACTGTTGTTGGGATTGAAGTCGGTGACTCATACGTTTTTAACGTGGAAAATTATCATCATGTCAACTTACAAACGAAAACCGCATCAAAATCATTCTATGTTTAGTTTAGGAGCTATAATGCCGCGGTCAGACACAAGTATGCAGATACATGCGGTAAAGTCATGACAGAGGTTAAAAGTACCTTTATGGTTTTAAATAATTTAAAAAAAATACAAAAAAAAATACCGGAGAACAGTATTTAAAATTTCTTAATAATTCTTTAAAGTCCTCTACCTTCTTTGTATTGTGGCAACCCAAAAGACAAACAAATACAACTGGCTGAGTTGAGTACTTTTATTTTCAATTCACAATTTTTAAAATCTCGTTTGGCTGAAAGCGGTTTCAAGTGGAAAAACTGCGAGAGATTCCAATGGCAATCGGCGCCGAGTGTACGGTACAGTCAGCTGAGATTTCCCCCAGGACTGAACTATGGACGCTCAGGTTGATTGTCAGATTCAGAACATTTTTTTGTATTTTTAAAACAATTTCAAGTAAAACATTGATAATAAGAAGTAAGTATATTCTAAGGTAAAGTATTGGATGACTATATTAGGTGAATCAGTCAGTCTACGAAACTGAACAACTTTCCCTAAGAACCATAGGTCGAAAGATGAAAAAAAATTTTCGCCTCGCCATACTTGTGCGATCAGCTTTTGTTTGGGAAGCAGACAATTTTTTTTGAGAATTTAGTGAAGGTTCAATGGGGAAAGTTGTTCAGTTTCATGTAGAGAATCACCCTCTAAGTTTCACTAACTGATTTGAAATAACCCTATATGTTGAATAATTAGGTATAATAGTCCGTGGGCACACTGCAAGTTTTCCATTATACAGGGCTTTAGGTAAATCTCTCTCAACCTCTCGGGTGGTTAGTTAGTCCATGAAACTGAACAACTTCCCCAAGGAACATAGGTCATACTTAAAAAAAAAATGAGTTTCCATACAAACTTCATCAGCATATAGCGCATTTTATATGGGAGATAATTTTTTTTTTTCGTATTTTGACCTATGTCCCTTTGGGAAGTTGTTCAGTTTCATGGACTGATTAACCACCGGAGAGGTTAAAAGAGATTTACCTAAAGTCCAGTATATATACTTTATATAGGATCAGACAAGTTAAGGAAAGCTAGAATCAATTGTATTTCTTTTTTTTTTCAGAAAACCAAAAGCTTATAAAAATAAGAAATAAGTTATTAATGTAACTTAAATGTACGCCAATTACAGGTTTTCATAATGTGACTTGATACAGTAAAAGATAACAGAGGCTTGGTTGCCGTAAGCGAACAGAAAAAAAAATGCAAATTAATTAGATGCTGACTAAGTACAGAGAAGCGTTAAACAAATAATCGAAGGAGAAAGCTAGAGCACAGACTACTTGTTATTATTATTGGTGCTTATGCGGTATGTCTGTCAAGGTATGTATGTGTGTGTGTGTGTGAATTGGCCAAAAGTAGGAGAAAATGTGTGACCTTCATTGACAATTTCAAAGTGTCATTATAAAACTCGTGGAAGCAAGCAGCACTTCTAAATATATATTTTATAAAAGGAGAAACTGACTGACTGACATATCAACGCACAGCCTAAACGGCTTAACGTAGGCACTTGAAATTTGGAAGGGACGTAGCTTAGGTACCGTAGAAGTGCACTAAGAAAGGAATTCCCGAAATTCCCACGGGAACGGGAATTAGCTGGAAAATCCTTTTGTAGGAAAAATCTAAACCGCTTAAGTTAGACGCTTGAAATTTGGCATGCAGGTACCTTAGTAAACTTAAAGCTTAGTTGCAACAGGATATTGAAAAATTCCCACGGGAACGGGAGTTAGCAGGAAAAAAGTTTTGTATGTAAAAATCGAAATCTTAAACTAAATGAAGATCCATTAAGTCAATAAAGTGTAATCTGTTCGAAAGAAAAAATTAACACGCAAACGAAGTTGCGGGCATCAGCTAGTCAAGTATAAAGATAAAACAAAAGTCAAGAGATATTGTTATTGGATGACGGGCGTGCCAGAAATTTGAAACTTATCACTGTGGTATCAGATTATGGCGGATTTTAGTATTTTGTTGAAAATATTATTTATTTGTGACTATTTTACGTGCTACAGTGCGTAAAATGTTAGAAAAATTATTTTACAGAAGTGTTTTAATGACCTCAAAGAAATTTGTTTTATATGTTACCGGCCAAACCCGATTTTAGGACAAACCAGTTTTTCCTAGGCCAAACCAGTTCATCCTTTATGCGATAGGATAAACCGGTACATAATTGGCTAAACTGCTCCGTCCTATGGCCAATAGGAGAAACTAGTCTAACCTAGACGGAACTGGTTGAGCCTAATATGAATAAGTGCACTTCAGGATTAACTGGTTTGGCCTAGTCTAGTCTATACTGATTTTGCCTAGTCAGAAACGTTTTACCGAGTACGTATCGAGACCTGTGCATGCGGGAAATCCCCCGATCGAATTTCTCACGCCCTGTCCGACCCCGGCGTCCTAAATTTACCCCGCTTGTTGATTTTAAACGCTCATTGGGCCTTTTTACCCGACTGCCAAGGAAGGGTTATGTTTTTCGCGCGTATCTTGTATGTATGTATGTTTGTAAATTTCTTTATTACCTCGTATCTTCCAAACGGCTGAATGGATTTCGACAACTAAGGTATCGTTTGATTCGTCTCAAACACCCGAATGTTCTTAGGTAGGTGATTTAAAAAAAAAAAACAATATGGCGGAGTTTTGGCACCAAATTGTAAGTTCTTAATTTATTTTTTCACGCCAATATCATCGAATGGGGTGTCATAGGATAGCTTTTTAAAAGATAGAAGGGGTTTACTAATAACGTTTTTCAATTCAGCACTCCGTTTGCGAAACATTAATTTTTAAAGTGAAAATTTTTGTCAAACTCGAGTCCCCCCTCTCTACCAGCCAAACTGTTGTTTCTAAAAATATGGAAAAATTCACGATGGTAGAATATACGACGAAATTAAAAGAAAAACTATCACAGATAAGTTGACCCTTCAAGTTAACGAATAATGGTCGACCAAGTGCCAAACATTGTTGGGATTAATAAGAATAATATATTTATTAATATTAGATCCTTGGTACTACAGAGCTGAAATTTGGCATGGTTATACCTGTGGTTATACATATCAATTGCGCCGACAGATCTAACATAAAATGTTGGGAAAACTTGTTTTTCGGGTGTCTCCCATACACATGAAAGGGTGACGGACTTTTTTTTTCTCGCCAATATCATCGAATTGGGTGACATAGGATAGCTTTTTAGAGTTCCGTAGTAATCTACAAACCCTTATAGTTTCGCCATATCCGTCTGTCCATGGGTTTTCTAAGAAACCCTTGGTACTACAGAGCTGCAATTTGGCATGGTCATATATATAAACTACGCCGTCAGAACTGTAGGGTAAAATCTTAGAAAAAAAATTTCGGGTGTCTCCCATAGACGTGAAAGGGCTATGATTTTTTTTTCTCGCCAATATCATCAAATAGGGTGTCATAGGACAGCTTTTTAAAAGACAGAAGGGGTTTACTAAGAACATTTTTCGATTCAGCACTCCGTTTGCGAAACATAAATTTTTAAAGTGAAAATTTTTGTCAAAACAGGGGTCCCCCCCCCTTCTAACAGCTAAACGGTTAATTTAAAAAATGTGAAAAAATTCACAGTAGTACTATATACAGCGAAATTAAAAGAAAAACTATTACACATAAGATGGCTCTTCATGTTTGCGAATAATAGTCGACCGAGTGCCAAACTTAGTTGGGATTAATAAGAATATATTTACTAATATTAGATCCTTGGTACTAGAAAGCTGAAATTTGGCATGGTCATACATATTGAATGTGCCAACAGATTGAAAAAATAAGATTTTGTAAAAAAAAAGTTTTCGGATGTTTCCCATACACGGCAAAGGGCAATGGATTTTTTTTTCTCGCCGATATCATCGAGTGAGATATCATAGGATAGCTTTTTAAACGTTTCACGCTAACAGTGAGGCGAGCCAAAAGCGAAGCTGAAACGTATTGACATGTCAGAAGTCGTTTAATAGGTTTTTGGTGGTGCTAATTACGAAAATGACATCAAAATTATACACAATCACCACGCGACCTGCTTTAGCAGCAGCTCGATATTATTATATTATTCCTAACAATAATATTATAGCAAAAAAAAAAAATTCGCGCTCGCTTCGCTCGCGCATTCAATACTTTCATTCTGTTATAATTAGGCCAAACTACAGTTATTTCTGAAACTACAAACTTTTTAATGCATTTTTTTGATACTATACTATTTGGTGATTTTAACATCGACTATGACAATATGCTCTTAGAATTAAGAAGCCAGCTGCATATTTGAACCATGCTGCCACGGAACCCTACAATGCACGTGGCCCGACACGCTCTTGGTCGGTTTTTTAAAGATAGTAGGGGCTTACTAATAACGTTTTTCGATTCAGCACTCCTTTTTCAAAACATTAATTTTTAAAGTGATTTTTTTTGTCAAACACAAGTGTCCCCCCCCTCTACCAGCTAAACTGTTGTTGTTAAAATGTGGATAAATTCACGGTGGTAGAATATGCGACGAAATTAAAAGGAAAACTATCACAGATAAATTGGCCCTTCAAGTTAACGAGTAATAGTCGACTTAGTGCCAAACATTGATGGGATATAAAGATTATTATGTATTTACTAATAGTATATCCTTGGTACTACAGAACTGAAATTTGGCATGCTCAATGCTCATATTCATCCCACAGATGCGTAATATAAAAACTTGGAAAAATTTTTTTTTCGGGCGTCTCCCATACACGTGAAAGGGTTATGTATTTTTTTACTCGCCAATACAAGGTTCCACGTTAAAAGTAAGGCGGGGCGAAAGCCAAGCTTTAATATATTGACATAGGTGTCGTTTTTGGGTGCTTATTACGAAAATGACATCAAAAGTATACATCAAAATATTCGTGAAATTAAAAAATTAAAAAAACAAACAAAAGTATTTTTATTTTAAAAAATGCCTACTTTACATTACAACAAGAACAATCCAACAATTACAACAGAAAACTCGAGCGGCACGCCACTCGACTGACGACGGTACAATTTCACCTTGATCGCGTGAGGGCCCTACGCAAAGGCTTGGTCGCCCTTTGCCTTTGTCAATGTTGACATTTTGACATAGGACCGCGGCGCATGCGCGCAGAAATATCGTGCTCGAGCTTCAGTTGACGTCGCTGGAACTAAGTAATGTGAAGCTCTAAAAAAACCTCCTAAAAATAAAAAATATTCGCGCTCGCTTCGCTCGCGCATTCAAATCATTCGTTCTGTTATTCAAATATTTCTTAATAGGTATTTGGAGATTTTGACGACGACTATAACCATAACGATAGTATAACACTTTTAAATTAATACGTAATGTTAACGATTTTTATACAAACGTTTGTATCCACACGAGGTGGTTCTTAAACTATACGAGGTGGTTCATGTAAGGCTCGTTTTTAGGGTTCCGTAGTAATCTACGAACCCTTATAGTTTCGCCATGTCCGTCTGTCCGTCTGTCCGCGGGTTTCCTAAGAAACCCTTGGTACTACAGAGCTGAAATTTGGTATGGTCATAAATATTAACTACGCCGTCAGAACTGTAGAGTGAAATCTTAGAAAAAAAATTTTTTCGGGTGTCTCCCATAGACGTGAAAGGGCGATGAATTTTTTTTCTTGCCGATATCATCGAGTGGGTTATCATAGGATAGCTTTTTTCAAGATAGATGGGGTTTACTACGAACGTTTTTCGATTCAGCAATCCGTTTGGGAAACATTAATTTTTATAAATTTAAAATGTGGAATAATTCACGAGAGTAGCATTCACGACGAAGTGTACACTAATCCAAAATGGCCGCCATACAAGGTTCCACGCTTAAAGTGAGGCGAGCCGAAAGCCAAGCTATAACATATTGACATTTCAGGTGTCGTTTAATAGGTTTTTGGGGGTGCTAAGTACGAAAATGATATCAAATTTATACAAGATCACCGCGCGACCTGCTTTAGCAGCAGCTCGATATTATTATATTATCCTTAACAATAATATTATCGCAAAAAAATAAAACAAAATCAAAAACCGAAAAAAAAAAAAAAACTATTAAACAAAACAAAAAAAAAAATTCGCGCTCGCTTCGCTCGCGCATTCAATACTTCCATTCTGTTGTATTGAGACCAAAACTACAATTATTTCTGAAACTACAAACTTTTTAATACATTTCTTTTTATACTATAGTATTTGGGGATTTTAACATCGACTATGACAATATGCTCGTAGAATTAAGAAACCAGCTGCATATTTGAACCATGCTGCTACGGAACCCTACAATGCGCGTGGCCCGATACGCTCTTGGCCGGTTTTTATTAGACGTTATTAGCGGTTTACTGAGAACTCAATATGCTCATATTTGAACCATGCTGCTACGGAACCCTATAATGCGCGTAGCTCGACACGGTCTTGGCCGGTTTTTGTTTTGTTTGATACACTATCACTATCAATAATTCTACATCTTGTCCGATTTACATAGGTCATAAAAGTAGGTAGGTACACGTTTTCGTTCAGAAAAGTGTGCCGGAACACTAAAAAGTCTTAAATAAAATAAATTATTAAAAAAACAAAAAACCCCGACTGCAAAAACATCAACAGATAAGTAACGCACTAAAAAGAACGAAACAAGATTGATAAAACAAACTACTAAAACTAAAACCCAATAAACTCTACTATGGTTTAACAGACTGAATTATGAGTTGAAAGCCTAAGTTACCTAAATAATTTACATTATGTTTGGTAGCAGGCGGGACCCATTCGCTAATTATAAACCGAAAGAAAAATAATGGGTCCCGCCTGGTGCCAAACATAATGTAAATTATTTAGGTAACTTAGGCTTTCAACTCATAATTCAGTCTGTTAAACCATAGTAGAGTTTATTGGGTTTTAGTTTTAGTAGTTTGTTTTATCAATCTTGTTTCGTTCTTTTTAGTGCGTTACTTATCTGTTGATGTTTTTGCAGTCGGGGTTTTTTGTTTTTTTAATAATTTATTTTATTATGATTCGAACGGCACGGCACGGCATGACACAATTTGTATTACCATCGCCTTCTATGTTCCCAGCTTCTAGTATCACTAGTACATAGGAGGCAATGGTAATACAATTATGCCGTGCCGTTTTCGTATTATAAAAAGGCTCTTTCTGCTTTGAATTGAGGACGTGTTAGCTGTTACGTGTCACTGTTTTAAATATTAGTAAAATAATATAACATAATACGTTTTTGTTTGGATTTTAGTACATACTGGTTTGGAAAAACTAGTTTGTCCTAAAATCGGGTTTGTTCGGTAACATATAGATGCAGAGTTATTCGTTTTTTTGTCGGTACGTTATTCGTTTACATGGTCTGAAACAGAATATACGTACATGACGTAATGGACGTAACTTGCAAAAGTGGTTGTAGTGTAGCAATATGGAAGTCCAAGTATATTTTCTGAGACAAAGTCGCCTGCGAAACTTGTCTGGCATATAATATCCTAAATGCACCAATTTCAGGACACTGCACCGCTGCAATCTTACGTCTAGTCACACCTGGGCCCTGATTCTGTTACTTCTGTGTTGATGAAATAGAGGCCATTTTATCTATTCAGGGGGCGAAATTGAGAACTATTTAATTTTCATATATGCTTACTGACAACCACCCTGACCAGCAGCGTCACCGCCAACCGAACGTAACGTTGCAAACTACCTAGCAACTGAAAATTAATTTGGTGGTGGCGCCACCAGTTAAAGCAGCCGTCATTAGATGTATGAAATTTGGATAGTTCTCAATTTCGCCACCTGAACGGATAAAATGGCGACCAGTTCATCGACACACAACTTAAGTTACAGAATCGGGACCCAGATAGTCTTTAAACTACCTCTTACTCAGTTGTTAGACAAGATTGCTTGAAGGTACTTTGTTGAATAAGTTACTAAGGTCTTGTCGTACTATCTTTAACAAATTATATGAAGTGTCTTTAACAAATTAGATTATTGGTTTAGTTTTGTAGACTTTTTCAAATTCTAGGTAGTACAGTTTTGTGGACTGGCATTAAACCAAGGTCAAAGGTCAATATCAAGTAATGTATTTTAAGGGTTCCGTACCCAAAGGGAAAAAACGGGACCCTATTACTAAGGCTCCGCTGTCTGTCCATCCGTCCGTCCGTCCGTCCGTCCGTCTGTCTGCCACCAGACTGTATCTCATGAACGTGATAGTTAGATAGTTGAAATTTTCGAAGATGATGTATTTCTATTGGCCCTATAACAAAAAATACTAAAAACGAGACTAAAATAAATATTTCAGGGGGCTCCCATACAAAAAATGTGATTTTTTTACTCGTTTTTATAGAAAGTCTGTCCGAGGCTGTATCTCATGAACCGTGATAGTTAGACAGTTGAAATTTTCACAAATGGTTTATTTATATTGGTTCTATAACAATAAATAATAAAATCCAGAAAAAATAAACATTTAAGGGGGCTCCCATACAAAAAAACATGATTTGTTTGTTAATTTTTATAGATAAGTCTGTCCGAGGCTGTATCTCATGAACCGTGATAGTTAGACAGTTGAAATTTTCACAGATGATGTATTTCAGTTGCTGCTATAACAATAAATACTAAATAGTAGAATAAATTAAATATTTAACGGGGCTCCCATACAACAAACGTGATTTTGTTGCCGCTTTTATGGAGATAATGGTTTTTATAGAGTCCGACTTGCACTTGGCCGGTTTTATTATCTTGTGCCTTGGGTTGTTGTTTAGCAATAAGACCGCCATTGCAGATTTTTGGCTGTAAGTTGTATGTTTTGTTTGTCCTTTTAAGTATGTAATAAAATTATTTATCTATTTATCTATCTAAATATTATTATAACACACGACGCTCAGCAGTTTAGTTAGGCTGTAGTTTAACGGCCAGTTTGGTCGAGGCGTTCAAGGTTTGATTCTCGTTTGGGGCAAATATTTGTGTGTTCGTGTCTGTCTTTGTTTAGGTTCCATGGAGCCCACGAGACAAGGGAAAACTTTAACGAGGGCTTTTGAGTGTGTAGCGTTTATTAAGTCTCCGTTTCACCTTTGGGCAAAAATTGTTTTGTGTGTCTGTCCACAGATGTCCGGCTGTCAATACGACTGTTCTCCTCTACAGATCGCATTTCTCACTCAACCTATTCTCGTGGAATTTTGTGACAGGTTCGATAGTTATATAAAACTAGCTTTTCACCCAGGATTTCGTTCCCGTGGGAATTTGGAAAAGTTATGTAGCCAATGTGTTATTCTCATGTATGCATATTATTGTAAAGTTTCATTAAAATCTGTTCAGTAGTTTTTGCATAAAAGTGTAACAAACATCCTTACATACAAACTTTCGAGTAACAAAGATTTTTCTGTGAATTCTGTTTTTGAATTAACGTTTTTCAATCAAGGATTGTAGCACTTTATATTAAACTATCTTTCCGCCCATGACTTCGTCCCTGTTGTAATTTGAGCAAATTATGTAGCCTATATGTATCCAGGGTGTCATCTCTCATTTACCTCCACACCAAATTTTATCAAAAATTTTCCAGCCGTTTGAGCGTGAAAGAGTAACAAACGTCCATACATTCTTACAAAATTTCACATTAATAATATAAATAGGATGCAATACAATAAATATTGTACGTATACTTAAATTGCGAAGCGGCCCGCACGTCGGCGATTGCAAAGCAATTGTAATGCAAACAAACAATGATAAATTTTTTCACGTTCTTTTTGTCTGTCCGAAACGAACGCACAAATGCAACACGTCACTTTTTATAGATAGTTCTGTAGTAATATCCTTTGAATTGAGAACACTAACGGCTTTAGTCTATATCTTTTTGGTGAATTTGAGATTTAGTAAGCAAAAATTGAATCAACTTTCTAAGTTGAACAATTCTCCTCAAAGAATATAAGTCATGTAATAGGTAGGGATAAAGTTTGTTTTAACAAAAAACAATATAATATGTATAAAGTACACATATTCTTAATTGCTTACATAATTTTTTATTCTTTTTTATTATAGAATGTCACTGATTGCATCTCAAATATCTAAGTACAATTTAATTTGGCGGTATACATTTTTTGAAGAGACTACGGGCAACAAAAATCTCCGTGGTCCCTTCCAGGGACTGCGAGAAGGGACCACGGGCGACAAATGATATATATATATATGTAACTGTGAATGTCCGATATTAGTGAATGTTAAGATGCACCGGTGTATGTTGTGTAACTCAAAACCTCTTCTTAATTTATACTTAAATCGGACATACACCGGTGAATGTTAACATTCACAGAGGAGATACAGTGAATCTTAGATCTAGCGATTTAATATTTGTGTGAATGTTAACAAACGCCAGTGTTTGTTCGAAAAACGAGAAAGTTATATACTGTTCTCTTTTTAATCCACGCGATGTATCATTAGATATTTCCGAATCCATGAGGATAATTGACAAAATCTTTTTCTGTCATGGCTCTGGCACGGAGTATCGCGGCGCTTGCACGCGTGTACCTTGTTCGCAGGTAGGGGTCTTCACTCGCCTTCGCAGCTTCGGCCAGCCACAGCCGGTGCGGCTCGCCCGACCCTGCCTGCTCGCCACGCTCCTCCGCGCTTCCGCGATTTTGAATTACACTCTAGGGCAGGGGTGGCCAACCGGTCGATCGCGACTGTTAGTCCATTCGATCGGGGCAAGGCAAAAAGATAAAAAAACATTTCACATTTAAGTTTTTTCTCTTAATATAATAAAAAAAATACTACATGAATGTGTATGCTGTTTCATTTAAGATTTCAAGAAGTATGTTATTGGTAGATCGCACAGGGTTTCGTTAGTAAACAGGAGATCTTGGGTATAATCAAGTTGGCCCCTGCTCTAGGGGTAGGGCAGACAAGACTACGTGTAGTCGGGGTACTCTGATTCTGTTCTGTCACAAACTACATGAACCTAATCTAACATTGACCAAGTCGTCGTGGTCTATGATAACAGTCACCGGTGAATGACCGAAACCGTTATGAAAAGGATAAATAACGGTCATTCACCAGCTATCTTGGTGAATGTTAACAGGCACCAGAGTATCTTAACATACACTGCATTTACAACATCGTTACAACACAGAATACCTACACACATGTGGTAACTCTGACGTGCTTTCCTCTGCACATGAATCGATACCTACACCTGGATTTGTAGACAATGTCACATTCATTAAGCGAGAAAGAAAATTAAAAGTTATAAAATGTATGGAATTGACAGACAAAGTAGAAAAGTCACGTGGTCAGTCCATGTAAATCCCATACATTTCAGAATCATCGATCTCAGTAACCGCTAACAAATTATGACTTGGTCTAGGCTTCCTTAATAATTTATAAAAAAATTCTTTGCGAATATCCTTAAAGCGTCTAAAAATATTTAAGAATTTAAAAAATAAAATTCATATTTATAATTAAATCTCTTTGAAGTTCCAAGGAACAATTTTTGAAGAACCTGATAAAACTCACATCCTCATGAACAATGTTGCCCTCGCGCAACGTTTCAACTTTAAGGAAAAAATATTTCGTGTGTCTGTCCACAGATGTCCGGCTGTCGATACGACTGTTCTCCTCTACAGATCGCATTTCTCACTCAACCTAATAAACGCTGCACACTCAAATAAACAATGCACACTCAAAGGCCCACACTAAGGTTTTCCCTTGTGTCGTGGGTCCCTTGGAACACACAAAGACAGACACATACACCCATGACCCGAGAACAAACATCTGCTTTTTACACAAATGTTTGCCGCGCCTGGGGATCGAACCCAGGGCCCGCCGATCAAGAGGCAGCGTCACTACCACTCGACCAACCGGCCGTCAAAGCAAACAAACCTGTGTGATCGAAAGCAAACTCACATGTCATTAAAAAAAAAGAATTATTGCTTTATCACGCGCATCATCAATCTTGGAACGTATTGAAGAAATAAGTGATCGGTTATAAAATGCAAAACACATATGCGAGGCGCATTAATCCAATAGCGTTCATTCCTCACGCAAATCGAATTGTGTCTCGGCGCGCGATCAGTCTTCATCTAATACATCGTACACAAATTCAATCTTGTATGCTGTGTTATATTTTAGCATACGGGGTGACTTTGAACGCGTTAGCGCAACTGAAGGCACTGATTTTTCCCATGAAACTGCAGCTTTCCTTGACAAACCTATTTGAAATTTTCAAAAATAAATTCGACTTTCCATACAAAGGCAAATCAGCAGCTCAAGCAAGATCGCGACAAACTCGCGCGGCGTGCCACTCGGCTGACGGTGAAACTTCACTTTGATTGCACGAGGGCCCTGCGCAAAGGCTTGCTCGCCCTCTGGCGTTGTCAATGTAGACCAGAGGTTCCCAAACTTTTTTTTCTCATAGACCACTTTCAAATTTTTTCTGGTTTCGGTGGACCCCCTCCCTGCAGCCACATGTCTACCATATTCCCAAAACTCGACAAAAAATGTGAAGATTAGATCTAATTAAGAGAATTTGCGTTGCGGCTAAGTTTCAACCACGAATTAACAGTTTTCGAAAAAAAAAGCGAGAATTAATTGGTTTATTAATTAATTGATTGTGCTGTGAGTGGATGTCAAAAAAGTAAAGGTGGCCAATCAAAAAAGTTATTCCATCCAACTTTACATTTTTGACATCTTACTCACAGCACAAAGAGCATTTTAGTTTTTCACTATCGAAAACAGATACATTTTTGTGGACCCCCGCTTATACGAATTGTGAACCCCCATTTTTTTGTCACACCAACGTAGACCCCCTTCGAGTCTCCCGTGGACCCATGGGGGTCCACCTGGACCACTTTGGGAATCAATGATGTAGACATTTTGATATAGGACTGCGGCGCATTACGCGCGCGATGACGTCGTGCTCGAGCTGCAGCTGATCGCACAAATTGTAAGTTGTAAAAAGCGAACTTTTTTTTGTTCATATTAGGACTCATGTTCCTTGGAGGAAGCGGTTTAGTTTCTTTGGCTGATTCACATTCTTAATTTTCGCTACTAATAAAGTCACCCAATCTGTAGCTGTATTAGAACATAGTTGCTGTTATAACACTTCATAATTAGGGACCATCCATAAATTACGTCACACGTTAAGGGGAGGGGAGGGGGTCGACAAAGTGTGACATTGTGTGACAAGGGGGTTGGCCCCTCCAATAATCATAAGATTCGTGACGTCACATTTAAAAATGTGTTATGACTATCAAAACGTGTAAACTATTAACGACAAACTTACCTCCTCACCTCCTCAGTTTTTTTTGAGTTCCCAAAAAAGAGGGAGGGGGGAGTCTTACAAATGTGACCAGCTGTGACAAGGAGGGGGAGGGGGTCAAAAAACCATGAAATTCGTGTGACGTAATTAATGGATGGCCCCTTATCATGTTATGCACCTCTGTATACATAGTTTAATCTACCAATTTGTAAGAATGACGCTCTGTTAGTGCAAGTAATTGCTCTATGTGTTATAGGATATCTTTATCTCGGACCCTGCACTGCAACACATACCGATTTCAATTTTGTCCGTTTCTTTTTTTCATTTTTCTTCATATTTATTAATCATGTGGCTGAATGGTTAATAATGGCGTTGACAGACTGGCAAGGAAAATATTCAAATGTTATTTATCTACGATTGACGGTAGGCCGATCCTTGTCACTACTTGTCACTGTCATCTGTTTAACGCAAGATAAAGATGTATTGACATTCGACGTTTCGAAATTTCGTTCGTAGATAGTACAGAGCCCCTCAGTCAATAAACAGGTAGTTGTACTTCGGGGAGTGTGCTCAGGAGCTGCATGAGCTCATTCCGCCTGCCCCATTCTTCTATCGGACGTCCACACGCACCGCGGGGTACCAACCCTATCTTGTTGATATCCCACGGATTCGCACTGAGCGCTTTTCATCATCTTTCGTATTGCGCACTGCTAGGGAATGGAATTCCCTGCCTTCGTCTGTATTTCCGAGTTCATATAACCCAAATCTCTTTAAAGTTCGAGTGAATAGGCTCCTTCTAGGTGAGCTTGCTACATCCTTGACCGCATCTTTGCCCTTGGGCTAGATTGAGGTCAAGAGCGAACCCTTCATTAATAAATAAATAAAAGATAAGTATCAAAAGTTCCTTTAAGTACTATTCTGGATTATAACACTTTAAACCTTCGCGATTTGAACTCACAATTAAATCAATAAAGCTTTATCCTTTTTTTGTCGTATGGTGATCGGTTGAGAATAACACCACCCCATCTCTTTCCGTGGGTGTCGTAAGAGGCGAATAAGGAAACACAAATGAGACCTGCCTCCTAGTAATCCATCCCAGGCAACGATACTTAATTTTTTTCTGAATCTGAGGTGTCGTCCTATGGTCTCATGCGGTGTGGTAGGCTCTGTAAAGGGCCGTCTGGTTCGTGACCACCCTCCTACCGAAGTCCGACGCCAAACAGCTTGCTGTGTTCCGTCGGTGCGTGGGAGTACCAGTGCCTTTATAGGCATTTTCTGGGTTAACTTGCTCCATCTTCGACCTCATCTTTGACCTTTATGGTCAAGATTGAGGTCAAGAGTTAACTCATCTTATAATAAAAAAATAAAAAAAATCTTAAACGGGTCTTTTGCGTATATATATTTATTTACCTATTTCCCTACGTTTCGACGCGGTTGCGCGGTTGCACCACTCTGATGACAGCTTGCTGAGACAACAACAGTCTACCCTTTACCACGCTTAGTGCTACCGTGTCGAAACGTCGGGAATAGGTAAATAAATATATATACGCGAATTTAGACCCATTTTAGAATTTAATTATGTATTCTGGATTATCCAGGTCTCCTCTATATCCGTATCTAAAGGATCGGATTCATTCAATTAGTGTAACCAAGCAACTGATATGATAGCGAACTAAACTCGGTCGGATAATTTACCTGACTAATTTAAACTTGTCTGTACGTCAGTGGTTAGAATTACCATTAATTAATAATGTGTAACTTTGTTTGGTTCCACAATTTCATAAGAGTTATTAATGTAATGTGTTTTTTTTTTGTGAAACCACTCAATGATTGAATAGTACTTACTGAAACACACTATTACTTAGGTAACTAAGTAAGTATATTTAACCAAACAACTTACCACTAATAGGTCGAAAAATAAAATAAGAAAACGTCTTTCCATAGTGCTTTCATAATCGAAACTTTATTTGAAGATTATTATTTACTAGCATTCCGGTTGTGAATTCGGGAAAATTATGTAGCCTATATTACTCAGCCATAATGTAGCATTCTAATGTCAAAGAATTTTTTAAATCGGTCCAGTAGTTTTTAAGTTTATTCGTTACATACAAAAATACAAATCTTTTCTCTTTATAATATTACTAGCATTCCGCTCAGGACTTCGTTTCCGTTGGAATTCGGGAAAATTATGAAACTCATGTTACTCAGGGATAATGTATAGCATTCTAATGTCAAAATAATTTTTAAAATCGTTTCAGTAGTTTTTAAGTTTATTCATTCCATACAAAAATAAAAATCTTTCCTCTTTATAATATTACTATCATTCCGCTCGGGACTTTGTTTCCGTGGGAATTCGGGAAAATTATGTAACCTATGTTACTCCGGAATAATATAGTATTCTAATGTTGAAAGATTTTTTTCAAATCGGTCCAGTAGTTTTTAAGTTTATTCGTTACATACAAAAACAAATCTTTCCTCTTTATAAATTAGTTTAGAGCCAAAAGTGATTCGTTAAATAATGATTACTTAACCATTACTTTGACAAAGATTTAAATTGCGAAAATTGACAATGTTCAAAATTCCCAATCAACATTACTCGGTCTACATTTCGTTACAATCACCAAAAGTTCTAATTAATTAGTCCATTAATCGTCGAACAGTCACCCAAGTTCGTGATCAAAGCCTTGAAATATAGCGTCATTCACTTAAAAGACAAAGGAAGCGAAAATTAGAATTCTTTGAAACATTGATTATGTTGTTTATTACCACCGACAAAAAAGGGGGGTGTTATAACTTTGACGTGTGTATCTTACAACGATTTTCATCTTCATCTTCATACGCTCATGCGTACAATCCCTAAAGGGGTAGGCAGAGCATTAGTGGTTTTAGAACCATTAGATGTCATGTTTGACACAAATATGACGGTGCAACACAACGATTGAAAGTTTTTTTTATTTTATTATTATAAGATGGGTTGAATCTTGACCTCAATCTTGACCATAAAGGTCAAAGATGAGGTCGACGATGGAGCGAGTTAACCCAGAAAATGCCTGTAAAGGCACTGGTACTCCAACGCACCGACGGAACACAGCAAGCTGTTTGGCGTCGGACTTCGGTAGAAGGGTGGTCGCGAACCAGACGGCCCTTTACAGAGCCTACCACACCGCATGAGACCATAGGACGACACCTCAGATTCAGAAAAAAATGAAGTGTCGTTGCCTGGGATGGATTACTAGGAGGCAGGTCTCATTTGTGTTTCCTTAGTCGCCTCGTAATCGACGTAATCAAGATAGTTCTTAGCGTATTTGTTCGAAATTGGTTCACCGGTTTAGGCTGTATAAACGATAAATGTTAGGGGTGATACATTTTTTTTTCTAGATTTATTAGGTAAAGCGAAAAAGTCGAAACAGTTATATAAGGTGACCTTAAATTTGTTACCGAAATTAAGAATGAATGGAACATAGGTTGCGTATAGACGCAATTTTCAAAAAAAAAATTACTTCCCATACAAAGGCAAATCAGCTGATCGCACAAGTTGTATGGAGAGGTGAGTTTTTTTTTCTTATTCTTCATCAGCCCATATACGTCCCCACTGCTGGGGCACGGGCCTCCATCAATAACATGAGGGGTAAATGCCATACTCACCATCGCTTGGCAGACGGGTTGGCGAGGGTTTTGATATAGTTGCAGAGTTTTCCTTCTCTGTGTGCAGATGAAATTGCTTGCGTATTTACCTTAGTCGCCTTGTACGACACCTCGGTAAGAAAGAGGGTGGTCCTATTCTACTCTGCCGGGGACTCACACGGCTAACTCTGCCGGGGACTCACACGGCTAATGTTGTTTATTAGTTGAATGAAACAGCATAGTTTTTTTCTTATTATTTCATCACAATTATTACCTAACTTTGAATTTATATGAAGATTACTTGAAGTAAATTTTTTGATTGATTTAAAATTTCTATTAAAGAGAAAATAAAGGAAACATTCAAACTTACTCTTGTTTATTAGTTGAATGAAACAGCATAGTTTTTTTCTTATTATTTCATCACAATTATTACCTAACTTTGAATTTATATGAAGATTACTTGAAGTAAATTTTTTGATTGATTTAAAATTTCTATTAAAGAGAAAATAAAGGAAACATTCAAACTTACTCTAAACATAAGTACGATAGTAAAATCTACATTTCTAGAGAAAAAACAAAGAACAAACAAAATTTCAACTAAACAAAACGAACACCCAATTAAAACCCATTCTTCTATAAGGATTTTCCATTATTGTGAGTAAGACTGGCACAAGCGGTAGATTTTCATCAAAACACAATTCATAGCCAGCAGTACAGTAACTATCAAATCTTTCTTTATTTGGGAACTAGCATTCCACTCGGGACTTCGTTCCCGTGGGAATTCGGGAAAATTATGTGGCCTATATTACTCAGGGATAATGTAGCATCCTAATGGTGAAAGAATTTTTGAAATTGGTCCAGTAGTTTTTAAGTTTATTCGTTACATACAAAAATACAAATCTTTCCTCTTTATAATATTAGTGTAGTCAACGGTATAGAGGATCAACACATTAACACTTACAAACGATTCGTGAGTGTTACACCTAGTTTATATTGTAATTTAAAAGGTTGTACTCGTGTTACTTCTTCTTATCGTGTAGGTATAGTCAAGTTTGTGGCAAACTTGTCTAACCCTGGTGTCAGAGTTTTCAAACCGCACAATGGCCTCTGACTTGGTTTTAACGACTGTAGTCAATCGTCAACAGCCGGGACCGACAGCTTAACATGCCCTCCGAAGCACGGAAATGCTAGTGATAAATTGCCACTTTGGTCACCCATCAGGTTCCCTGCCTCTGTGTACGTTGCTTTACCTCACTGATCGGTTGAGATCAGCGAGAGCCACTGGGCTACGAGCGCTTCACTCGTGTTACTAAAAACCAAACGGATCGTCCAATGCCGATTTTTTGTAATATGAGTAAAACCTATTATAAATTATTCTCGTGTGTCAGCATAGGACTCAAGAGGACATTAAGCTTGACAATTTGGACTTGATTTAATTTAAATGCGGCGACTGAGCAGTCGTAAAATCCCAATCGACCTGTAAGAACTGCTCGCTAATTTGACTTATTTTGAGAAACCACCTGAATGTTCTATTTTTGGCTTGGACTATGAGTATACTTTTCAATACTGGACGTTAGTAGTAAGTTCAACTATTGCATATCTTAACTTTATACTGTAACATTTGTATGCGCAACGAGATATCTGGCAGGACGCGGGTGTACAAGATTTACGGCCAAAGCGGGACAGTCCCGGCGGCGGACACGGTAGGACATGTCCCGTAAGATTAATTGCGCACCCTACTGCTTGGCCGCTTCTGATTTTTAATCCTTCGACGCAAAATTTGGAATTCAAGACTATTTGTTATAGGGAGAAGGGAAACGAAACCTCTTTCTGACTTTGCAATTAAAGTTTATTATATCTATGTGGTCCAAGACTTTCATTAAAATCATTTTTGAAGTCTCCTATGGGGCTGTAATTAACGTAAATTAATACTTCACGCCTTGTAAAATAATTTTACAATAAAAAGAAATAAAAACTCTTTATGCTATTTTCAAACTATTTTATGCAGTTATAAAGTCATTGGCAATTTAACACTAATGACGTTGATCAAAATGATTTTTGCTCAAGATATGTCACGCTCAAAGAAAACTAAAACGAAAACATGAATCTGTCAACTTAAAAATTAAACCAAAATTACTAAAAATGATAAATACTTTTACTATATTGTAAAGAACTTGTTTTATATTTTTTATGTTAAAATGCACAGACAAAAACGTATTAATTTAAAATTAGCAGGCAATTGCTTATCCATTAGGGAAACCAAATGCAGTCTGAAAATTCAGACAATTTGAAGCATAAACACGGTAACAGCTGATTTTTAAATTCCACTTTGGATCCCTGATTTAGTTTTTGTTTAGATGAAATTGTGCTTAATACAGAGATGTTTTCCATGCTGTGAAAAAAATAATTGCGGCAGCTGATTTTTTTTCAGAAAAACAGTTATTATTTACATATTTGAAGCTTAGGAACAGAAAGAATGTTAAATGCTAAGTAAGTTTTCGCATTCATATTCTTTCGAACTAAGGTGTAATATTTGTTTTACTTTTGCAATATTACTTTTACTTAAGTGTAGAGTACACTTAGTGGCTCTTTTCATGCTGGACTGGGATTGAAAGAAAAACTTAGAATGTGCTAGCTGCCAACTCTTCCCAGGCATACCGTAGAACACAAAATTTATCGAGAATTTCAGATAATTTAAAACTATATCCAGCTGTTGCAGTTTTCTAACTAATTGGGAAACTGACCGTCGTAAAAGTCAATTAACAGGTACGTTGTCATCTACGTAAGTAGTTATCCCTACAAAGATTTTTTTTCCTTACCTATACGAGTATAGAAACTCACTCTTACTTGGTAGTCAGTTCTCTCAATTAGGCATCTCTCCAAGTTTCTTGTCCTCTTGTGTTAAAGTTCAAATAAAAAAGAACTTGGATACCTAATTAGGGGTGCTGTACGTACTAACACCCTCACATTAGTTTGGTAATCGCGTCTCACATTAGCCAAGTCTACAACTGGCTGAATTCTTTTATCTTTGGCCACTTCATTCTAGATTATTCAGTGCTCTTACATATTACATGAACTTGAACCTGAAATACATTTTGCATTAGAGTTCATTATTAGCTCAAGAGGGTCGGTGTGATATTAAAAAATATACGTGACTGTGTTTAGTAAAAGGTACAACTTTCGTGGTAGTCAATAAGGGCTATTTACAATAAATAGCTCATCATTAATTTTGAACCTTAACGATTATCACGAAAGTTGTACCTTTTCATTTTCCCAGTCACATATACCTACTGCTACAACTTTTGTAATCCATACTATAACTTTCGTATGGGTTACGAAATTTGTATTGAGATTGTATGTGGTCAAAGCTTAGTATTACTTAGGGGAGACTGAAGTCAGTTGTGATAGAGGTGAGCTGTGACAGAGGAGAGTTGTGATATTGCTAGCGAGCTCACAACAGCGCGCGTTTGTGAGTTTAAGTCTCGAATTTAGCTACGCGGCTGTTGTGAGCTCGCTAGCAGTTATAGGTTTCGAAAAATCATCTATATCACAACTCTCATCTGTCACAAATCATCTAGTTAGATCTCCTACTTTTTGTTCACACAACCTGGAAAATTCAAAGTGATTGGTTTTTATAATCAGCACTTCCACGGTTTTTTTCTTTTCTATGGCCACTACAGAAGAGACAGCAGGACCCTCAGCAGGTAAAATTTTCACTTTACAATATACTGTAGAGTTTAGTGCAAGGAAACATCTCAGTCCTGTGATACCGACGGCAGCTGAAAGGTGAGATACGTTAAATTGCCAATGCAAAGGTATTTATTATTTTTTGGGAACTGATGTTAAAAAGGATTGAGTAGCACGACTTTTATAAGTTACACCGATGTACCTGCGCAGAAGTTTTATTTTTGAATGGTGCGAAAATATATCGGCAATCATTGTCATTGTTATTGGCAGCAAGTGACAAAAGTATTTTAATACGAACAAGGGTTTCTGTTGTTCTTTTGTTTGAAATCTTTAAAGAAAATTGGTATGGTCTGTATTTTATTGATATTCAGATTTTTTCGGCATACTTTGTTCTTTTTTACGACTATTGCCAATGCGAGTTTATTATAGAGAAAGAGCTGTATCCACGCCACAACAGTTTACTAAGACAAGTATTCACCCCATGCTTCCAGCATTATACTAATTCTACTCAGAACGTACACGAAAACTCTCGGATATCGCGTGAAATTTGCATTTAATGCGAACATGAGCAGTTCTAGGGGATGGTGATGAGATAAGGTGGCTCAAGAACATTTTACTGCTAATTTGGAATGACTAGCAAAAGGCGTCGGATAACGATTGTTTGGGTGCTTCTTGATTTTGCCACTTTCAAGTCGGAGGCCAATATCCGCTTCGGGTTCGTGAATCAACGAAGTTGGTTTTGCAAAATAAATTCAGCAGGTATTATTATTATTATGCTGTTTATCAGGCAGGCAGTTGACTACAACTGGTAATTGCCTGTATCCCACTGATCATTGTTGAGTTTTCTTTTTGGTTGTTAAAATGTGCTTGTCCAGTCTATTCTTAAATTGGTATACATTCTCAGCTGATATAACATTATCTGGCAGTTTGTTACACGCTCTGACCACTCTGTATCTTTCTATAACACAAAACGGCTGTATCGTTTGATTGCGTTGGCTTAGAAGTTTGATTTTTTCACAGCTCTAAGGGACAGCAGAACTGAGTATTTAATTTAAATTCCAACTTGATACCTTCACGCATTTCTGAGTTAAGGGTCTTGACAGACAGACGGACGGACGGACAACAAAGTGATCCTATAAGGGTTCCGTATTTTCCTTTCGTGGTACGGAACCCTAAAAAAATTACAATCCCATCGAATTTTACTTAAAAATGTATCAAGTTCAAAGTTAAGTTAAAACATAAGAATAAATAATTATTTATTCTTATTTTTAAAGTCACGACTAGAGAGCCTATTTACAATATTTTCAAATAAACAAACTTGTTTTGTTCTCGATCTATATAATGTAGTTTTTTATCTTGCAAAATTAGTGAGTGTGATGGAGTTATTACCATAAGAATAAATATTATTTGTTACATCTGCAATAAATAATATTTATTCTCCAAAATCGTCATCCTCACCTGCTACCGGTGCACCCTGCTGATCAGCGGATGGTCATCATGAACTGACGTATTACAAAATTTAAAGAATTTCTTTATTTGATATTGGCGTCTTCGCTATACTCTTTTGGCAAAGACACATAAATACTCTGACATTGGCAAAATCAATAAATAAGTTAAAAATCGCTGTATTTAAGGATTTTAAGTAATATTTATCTATATCAGAAACAACTTTACATCTCTTAATTTATGTTTAATGTTATCTTCAAAAATAAGTCTTGATCTACAGAATTTAAAGACCGGTCATTATAATCGTCTTAATTAGTTTTGCAGATTGCAAAACACAGACGTCTTATTTCGTTCTTGAATCAACCTTTAACGACTCTCACTTTGCCAGATGTGACCTAACTTTAATGCTTAATTGATGCAAAACAAAGAAAGACCTACGTAGGAGTGTCAAGAATTACTGAGAAACAATAAATATTTTAATTGTAAAGTTTTGTTGAAGAGAACATCTAACAACGGTTTTAAGCGAAAACTTGCCCAGTATGTTCTTAATTCATGACTAATTTTATTTGGAGGCATGGTTAACAAGTTCAGGAAACCTGAAGTAATTGTGTACCTATTGCTAAAATGTTTTATTTGTTTATCTCTGTGCGGATGAACTCGATAAGTTACAACTACCTGTTTCTCATGTAAGTGACACTGTATTTTTGTCTTTAATGGGAAATAAATGTCTTTAAACCGAGTACACTTCTCTTGAAATCAGACTTTCAAGTTATTTAATGTTTTATTGCATGCCGTGTAAGTATTCCAATTTATGAAAATGTGGTTTGTACCCCTTGTTACTCGTACATTACTGAGTTACATTACCAGCAATGTACAAGGAAAAAATATTCTTCACACAAGACCGTAATGTACTCAGAAACATTCCTCACTTACTATTTTTTCATCAGTCCATACACGTCCTCACTAATCTTAAATTTATAAAACTGCACTAGACCATACATTACGAACTCGACTAGACTATATAAAATTCTGTTCTATTAGTACTAAAATGTTTCTCTTTGATAAAAATGTTCGATTAATTCACTAAAAGCTTTTAGAAATAAACCCCGTATCTTTTACGTGTAGGTATGTACTCAGCTAAAACAATTACTTAAAACTTGTTTTGTTGGCGACAAACAAAATTTAATATTAGCTCGTAAACGCTTTATTCTTGTCTGGTACATTCATCCCTCGTTCATCTAATTTATCTTCTAAATGCAATTTTCATTTCACTTCATTTCTACTCCACTGAAGTTTTAGATGTTCAGGGCATCTATTCCACTAAGCATTGGGCCTTTTTATAATTCAAACGGCACGTCACGGTATGTCACAATTTGAATTATCATTGCCCCTTATGTTCCTAACTACAAAAATCCACAGTATGTAGGAGGCAATGGTAGTACAATTTTGCCGTGCCGTTTTCGAATTATAAAAAGGCCAATTTGCGTCTCAATGCTAGCTGAATGACAATGGAGGCCATTTTATCTGTTCAGGTGGTGAAATTCAGAACTATTTGGGCCTTTTTATAATTCGAACGACACGGCACGGTAATTCGAAATTTGAATTACCATTGCCCCTATGTTCTCAGCTTCTAGTATTACTATTATATAGGAGGCAATGGTAATACAATTTTGCCGTACCTAGCAACTGAGTATTCGGTTGGTGGTGGCGCCACCAGTCAAAACAGCTGTATGAAATTTGGAAAGTTTTCAACTTCGCCACCTGAACCGATAAAATAGCGACCACTGTCATTACACTGCCACCGAAACGCCAGTGATTAGTAGAATAGCCATCCAGGGGTATACAAACATGTCATTATTAGGTTCCCGTATGCAGGGGCGATGACCTCGAGGACCCTTCCTGAGGTAATGAGGCTTTAGGGGTCCGGTTTCCTACTGGCGACCCCTGGTTTAAGTTTCAAAAGTATTTTGAGAACCGTATGCATGTTGGTAATCGTATTTCCTGATGTTCTTTTTGAAGACAGATAATTGTAAGACCCACTGACCATCTTTTAAAAGATAAGGTTACATTGAAATTGATAGCATAGCCCAGTAAAGTATACAGGGCTCTACTTAAATCTCTTTCAACCTCTCGGGTGCTAAATCAGTCCATGAAACTGAACAACTTTCCCCAAGGAACATAGGTCAAAATACGAAAAAAAATTTTTGATCTCCCATACAAAATGCGCTATTGTAAGACATATACAGAGCTGTGAGATCTTGAAGATAGTATCCAGGTTGTTGCGCTCTTAGCACCGGCCAGGGGGCACGTCTAGGATAGTAACAGTTAGTTCCTATGGGCGTGAAGTAACATCGACACCCTATTTTCAGAACAAAATATATTAAATTTTGGCCAAACATAACCATCCTGGTGCATTTGACTGACAAGATGTTTAACTCTTTCTGTCTAGTGAAATCGTTGTTCCCATACAAACTTCATCAGCTATATGCTGATGAAGTTTGTATGGGAACTCAAAATTTTTTTTTTCGTATTTGATTTATGTTCCTAGGAAAGTTGTTCAGTTTCATGGACTGGTTAACCACCCGAGAGGTCGATAGAGATTTACCTAAAGCCCTGTATACAATTCCTATGTTTTAATTTTGCCTGTTACAAAATAACACAATACAAAACTCTTTATTGCACAGAACACTCATAAAACATTATACTATACTTAGGAACACACATACAGGAGACCACTTATCTAATAGTATAGAATATAGCGGCCTTAATATTCCGGATTTGAAGTATTGTTTTGTACAAGTATAGATTACCCGACTTCAAAAAGGAGAAGGTTCTATGTTCGACTGTATGTTTTTTTAAAACAAAAAATACTGTAAACCAGAACATCATCTACATAAATGAGTGAAATTTTTGTTTGTGGAAAGTTATTCCTTTGCATTTTGACGTGTTACTCGAATTATTAGTGCAATATCGTAAAACACACGAAGGCATATTTATCATTATTTATTGAGTTATAACGGGTTGTTGCTTTAAAACATACAAGACCTAAACGCTCAAGAGCGAGCAAGCGACTGAGTGAAGTGCGGCCGGCCGACCGCAGTTGAACGGAACACTGAGTTAGTGAGCGGCGTCTTCTCTATACGTAGTAGTAATAGCTCAATGTTTTTAACGTGGAAAACTATTTTAACTAAGTGTGACTAATGAGATAATAATGTTACCTCAATGAACGCCTTCGTGACCGGTAACATTGACATTTTCGAGGAAAGCGAAATTTTCCAATTCAATTTCGCATGTAAGGGAGTGTTCACAAAAATTCACGCCACCGAAAACATTTCAATCTAATAGAGTCCAGAATAAATCTATCGTAAGCTTTACATACGTCATCGTGACATGCGACCATTTTGTAAAGCGCGCACCCTCCATTTTGAATTAACCGAGAAAAATGCACCGCTTAAATCTGAGCCTAATTTATTTATCACACCATTTCATTTGCAGCTTCCACGTTGCCGTCTGCGAGGGTGCCGAAAGGGCTCCCTTTTGTACGGCTTAATTTCAGTTTGTCTATTTAAAAGACAGCCGTGAAGTAAATTGGACACGTCGTTTTAATTTATCTGATTTTCATTTTAACCGATGGAAATATTAGCTGTCTACGTATAACACTTGGTAGCTTATTGAAAAGTGGTCAGATCATACTTAAGCTAATATCAAAAACTTAAAAGTGTGTATGTATGGATGTTTATTACTCTGTCACGCTCAAATCTTGATAAAATTTGGTATGGAGGTAGCTGACACCCTCGATTAACACAGACCACATAATTTTTCCAAATTCCTACGGGAACGAAGTTCTGGGCGGAAAGCTAGTTTGTATTATAATACAATTAATAACAATGAACAAAAATGTAATTTACCACCTGGGTTTATAAATAAGAAAAAAAGTCTTAAACGTTTTATAACAGATTTATACCATGATTTATGTTTGTTTTAATCGTGGTCACAATATGTTTAAAACTAGTAAAAGTAAAAGCGAACATCTTGAAGTCAAGAAATACTTTTTTCTTCTTCTTTCTAGAGCATTTTGTTACAGATTCGGGTTACACTTGGCAGATCTGAAGTATATTGCATTATCTTTCCCTCTCGCCTCCTCTCCCTTCTTTTGTGTCAGTATTATAAAAAAAACTAATGCTTAGGTAAATATTTTTTACACGATAATTTAAAAAAATATACCTACTTACTCTTTGCCTACCCCGTTAGGGATTATAGGCGTGATCGTATGTATGTTTTTATGTTAAAAAAGATACTTAATTATCATTTCTAAACTACAACACTAATCCTGCTCAAGTACTCTCTATAACTCAGGTTTATAGATCACAAACATTTCTTACTCGAGATTTTACCCAAAAAGTGGGGTATTTTCCCCATAATACGTGACGAATCGCTAACGCTAATAGAATGTCTGTAAAGTTGGACGTTGAAAAATGGGGACTTCGGAAGTAGCGGCTTGAAGACGGTCGAAGCTTGCAGCAATTTTTACACCGATAAGTATCTGCTTTCTTGTATAAAAGGAAACGAAAGGTGCTCTTGGAAAACCTAAGACTATTGGTTTGAAAAAACATACAAAAAAAACCAGACACAAGTATTACATACACATATGTATATGAGTATATATATATATATGTATATGTATATGAGTATATATATACTCATAAACTCACGCCTATAATTCATTTCAGGGTAGGCAAGACGTTATGTTTTAACGTTAACAATTTTCTTAAAAAATATCAGTGAGGGTTGTTTGCAAATACATTTGTATGCTGTATTATCCCTATCCCTACTAATATTATAAATTCGAAAGTAACTCTGTCTGTCTGTTACGCTTTCACGCTTAAACTACTAAACCGATTTTTATTAAATTTTGTACAAAGATCGATTAGACGTTGGGAAAGGATATTGGCTATATTTTATCCCACTGCTGGGCATGATATAACCTGTAGTCCACCCAGGTGGAGCCACGGGCGGAAGGCTAGTTATTTCATATTTTTACCTATTAGAATCAAAATATGTTAATAGCATGTGACATTTTCCCAAAATCACATCAAATAAATGGATTGCTTTCAATCAATTCCCGGGAATTCATTTATTATTCAAAGAAGTAGTAAGTACATAACATGTTCTGCGGGGAAAGGTAATTACGGACACCGCAATGGTTGTGGCCGTTAAATCAAATTATTCTGGTTTATTCAGTTTCAATTTAAATGAAACGCAAATGCAGTAAACTCCACAGATTTATATATTTTTGTATTTATGAGTAACTGTAAATTAAACTTCGAATCATTGAGAGCAATTGGGTAAATTATTAATGTTTGGTTTGGTTACGAGGAGTGACGCTGCTTCATAAATTTCAAAATCATTCTAGGTTCTTCACGATCGGGTCAAAATTATACTGGGTGTAAAGGACAACCTAGCAAATACTTAAAAGGTGGAATCTGCCCATAACTATAATCAGCTATAAGTAATGATTTTTTCCCGGAAACGTCACGTTAAGGAGTTTTCATTATTTACCTACTTAGGAGCTACGCAACGTGTCGCGAAACCGCGCCCTGCGCACGATCCGCCTCGGAGTGCATTGTGCGGAGTGCGGAGTACATTGCTGGTTTTTGTAATATACGTTGTTATCATTGGTTTTTATTGCAAAATGGTGTGTATTCGATTAAATAATAAAAAATGTAGGCAGAAAACATTAAAAACATTGAAAAAAAATGTGTGCAATTCACGTGAAACCTTCACCCTTCACTCCCTTCATCTTATTTTCTCCCACGTTAAATCTTATGAATTTATGTGTCTGTCTCTTTTTACTGTCGCTTTTTCGTTTTATCAACTTTCAAATCACAACGATGCAAGAAGTTATCACTTCAAAAATTGAAAATTTTCCGGAGAAAAATTCCACTGGAAAATCATTCAGAATGATTGTCTGAGTCCAGGGTGTCACTTTTTGCCAAGCTATCTTTTATACCCTATCTATATAGTTACACTGTATTTCATATCATCGCTCCATAATTTTAAAAATAAAGTCCCCGTCGCGTCTGTATGTCTGTCCGAACGCGATGAACTCTAAAAGTATTAAACGGATTTTCATACAATTTTAACCAAAACATGGAGTGACGGCCGGTTTGGTCGAGTAATAGTGACGCTGCCTCTTGATCGGCGGGTCCTGGGTTCGATTCCCAGTCCGAGGAAATATTCGTGTAAAAAGCAGATGTTTGTTCTCGGGTCATGGGTATTTGTATCTGTCTTTATGTGTGTTCCGACGGATCCACAATACAAGGAAAAACCTTAGTGTAGGCCTTTGTGTGTAGCGTTTATTTATTTATTCAAAAGGCAGGTTAATGTATTTCCGAAACTCCGTAATTATAAGCGTGAATGTGTACGTCCACATTTGCTATTTAAAGTAGGGATAAGAAATCTTTTGAAAACAACGGACACTTTCAAAAGACCGGATAAGACACAAACACATCCCCTAGTGTCGATCTGACAAGTGCAGGACAAATATCCGGTATCCGGAAAACGGTATACTTCACACAAATGAGACCGACTCAATAGGAAAGAAAATATTGAGGGGAGAGTAATGATAGTGCTAGGGGAAGGACATTGTACTCTTAGGCTGAGATCCCAGGGCCGCCAGACCTTACTTATTTTCTCATTAACCAAAAGTGTGGGAAAGAGTAGTGCTAATATGTACTATTAACATATGAATACCAGCTAGCCTGGGCCGACGGCCAATTTTCAGCTACCAGGTTCTGAAGGTACTTCCAAAAATTACTCACTTGTCTTGAAGTCTGGGTGCTGATGTCTTATATAATATAAATTATTAAACATAATAATTTTCCACGTTAAAAACGTCTGAGTCACCGACTTCAATCCCAACAACAGTTGGCACAATGTAGACATCTAGTATTTTTTGCGAATTACAATGCCTTTTAGCTGATAACCACAAACTAAAATGTCATTCATTTATTTAGATGAGGTTCTGGTTTGTAGTATTTTTTGTTTTTGTTGTTTTTTTTTAAAGCGCTGAATAATTTTCGATAAAATTTATATGGGACCACTTCAGCAGTACACTCTTTCGAACAAAAAAAGAATTTTGAAAATCGGCTTACAGTTGGCGGAGTTATCGCGTCACTAACATACAAAAAAAACATACAGACGAATTGAGAACGTCCTCCTTTTTTGAAGTCGGTTGAAAATTAATGATCAACACCGCCAGACACTCTCCGTCGGCTGTGATTTCTGCCAGACGCTTTACCTACAATCTAAGCCGTGATTTCTTTATATGATATTCAGGGAACTATAACAATACTTTTTATAGTACCCAGACTTCAAGACAAGTGAGTATTTTTGGAAGTACCTTCAGAACCTGGTAGCTGAAAATTGGCCGTCGGCCCAGGTTAGCAGGTATTCATATGTTAATAGTACATATTAACACTACTCTTTCCCACACTTTTGGTTAATGAGAAAATAAGTAAGGTCTGGCGGCCCTGGGATCTTGGTCTATCTGAGAAGTAATTAAATAGATAAATAAGTGTGCTGAGAAAAATAACAACGGGAGTGCTTTTAGAGGAATGAAAGCATGAGGAAATGTTTTTCCGTGTAGATTGTGTTAATTTGATTTAATATGGTAACATATTGTTCATTTTTAACTCTTGACAAAAAAAGAAGATGTCATAAGTTTGACGTGTGTAGATCTGTGTATTTAAGTGTTTGTCTGTAATCGTAGCTCCTGAACGGATGGGCCGATTTTGATGCGTTTTTTTTTGGGTAAAAGCTGATGTAATTGAAATGGTTCTTAATTATATTTAAATAAAATTTATTTTGTCGTTTAAAAGTCATAATCGATAAATGCCGGGGTGATAAAATTTTAAATTTCAGAGTTATACATTAAAGGAATTATAGCTTGTTGCTCTAATAAAATTTACACTTGAAAAACTGTCATTTTAGGAACAGCTTTAATTTCAATCAGTACTTATGGTTTTTCAGATACTTACTTACTTCGCTGGCTCAACAACCTAAAGTAGATCTTGGCCTCCGACATATTTTTCAGATAGACAAACTATTTTAATACCTAAACATAAACACTTCAAACAGTTTCAACACCGCAAGGATTATCATTATTTCATAACCTATTTAAATCTTCTCCATTTAGTCTCCATTAGAAGCTGTAACTTGATCCTATTTCAAAGTAGCAAACATAACCATCCTCACGGGATTGCCATTACAAAATTGGATTTATCTCAAAAGTCAACTTTAATATTAAAGGTGGCCTCCTTGCAAACAAATACCACTTTGTCCTGTCTCCCCCTGACCACGAGATGTCTACAAACATTCACCATCTCTTCCATTAACTAATTGTTAATTATACTCCCCTGTCTACCCTTAGGATGATGAAATCTTGATGGAAACTCAAAATTAATAATTTTTGTTACCTTCAGGGGATTTTGGGGTTGTGATAATGCAACGATTTAGTCACTTAAATTGCAGATTTTCGATTAAATGGAAGTTTGAAAGTTGCCAATTTTGCAATGTGAGAGAGATGGGGCGCACCTTAGCGGAGGCATATATCCAGCTTACTGTACCTACCTACTTTTTTTTATCAGCCCATATACGTCCCCACCAAGGGGCACGGGCCTAAAATTAGAAGTAAGAAAATTGATATGATTGACTTAAAAAGAGCGACCCTCGGAGTTTCTTGCCTATTCTTCTCCTGAGGAAGACTGTTCCTTTGTGAATAGGCGCCAAGTCAAAAATGCTAATGTGATTCACTATTTTGCTCAATGATTAACATTGATTTTGCTAATGTGTTTTTATGACGTTTTCAAGAAACACTTTGTATTTTCTATGAAAATAAAGTATTTTTTATTTGATTGATTTGATTTGAAACACGAAGGCAATCTAGCTCAATGCTGGCCCAATGCGGGTTGGTGGACCGCGCGCCTTTCGTAAACGAATCCGTAAATAAATTCGAAAAGACGAATTACGTGGTACAGGCCCGCATCAGGATTTGAACCCGCAACCTTCCGACTACAAGTGAGTACCACCTGCCTACATTATAACACACTTAGCTTCACTTTACTCCTCAAATATATTCAACAAATACTCGAACTAAGCCTATTATAGAAATGACGGCTTTGTGAGCATATCGATATATTGCAAAAGTTACAACCACATAGTATTGAACAGGAGAACAGTGAAAGTTAAATTGAAGATCTGTATCTTTGAGATCTGAATACATGATGTTTATACTTATGATAACTTGGATCAGATAATTCTTGGCTTTGCAAAGGCATTGTCTGAATCGCGCGAGGCTTATAATGCATGCAGAACTTGTTTAGTGTCCACAAAATAGCCTTGTATTCTTTGTACACTTGGTTTGGCATGGATGTTAGGTACCAGCTTTTTCCCAAAGGATCATAATACGTTTCTTTCAAAACACGAGAAAGGTATAGAATTGATCCACTTGTCTCGCAAGGTAAGTGCATAGCAAATACCCTGTGCGCCAAACTTACTCGCGAACCTTATTGTTCACCCCTAAGGTACCTTGGATTGCAGGATTAGGGCGGAATGAGGGATAGAAAGGGACACTTAGACGAACTCAACTCCCTTATTTAGTGGAAAAATGAGCTACTTAGTTGGGGTAGATAATAAATATAACAAGAACCTAAAGTTTGTATGCGCTCCAGTGATATGGACGGTAATAGACTATAGTGATGTTACAATGAACTCAAAAATAGCAAATAACTATGAAGAGTTTATTGGTAGTAAAATATATGGTGAACATACCTCCTGCTTTAATGATCATGGTTTTGATTCTTGGTTGGTCCAAACATTTGTTATTTGTAGTTTTGTAGTCCAAAATATTCACAATAACAGGAAATTTCATAGAAATAGAAAATGTTGAGAAATTCAGTGAATTCGTTTAGTTTAAGAATCTGTAATGTAGAGTATGTGAATTTCCTGGTTTTTTTTTCACTTTTGTTTATGTGAAAAATATATACATATTATGCCGGTTCGGCCAAGTGCTAGTGGCGCTGCCTCTTGATGGAGGGTTCTGGGATCGGTTCCCAGTCGGGGCAAATATTTGTGTAAAAACATAAATTTGTCCTCGGGTCATGGGTGTTTGTGTCCGTTTTTGTGTATGTCTCAAGAGACCCACTGCCCAAGGGAAAACCGTAGTGTGGCCCTTTGAGTGTGTAGTGTTTATTTATTTAAACATGCTACACCAGCGACCACAAATGAAATATAACCTCACTATCTCACGTTTAAAGTCGAGCCGTGTAATAAAGTGTTAAAGCCTCGTATATTTAGTACCGAGTGCATCGAAGAATGTTTAGTACGTTTTGTGGGCATGCAATACCATCAGAAGGTATGGCCGCATTCGCGCTAAGCTGACCGGCTTGCATTGCTCGAGAGGGTATGGTACAAAGGTACAAGTTAACAGGGAAATAATGAACCAAATTTGAAGTCTCATAATTCTGAAGTACTTATGACCTATAGTTTACTATAAACATAAGCTTCTGAAAAATCCTGCTTCAAATATCCGTTCTTTGGTACCTAATATACACATCAACACGGTTTAGGGATATTGCACGATTTTTAATACAAAAGAGGCCTGTTTGAGAAGCTATAAAAGCATACTTGAGATACATGGAGGACTATAGTTTTCAGACGAGCAAGTGCTAAACTTGAATTTTCAATTCTATTCAATAAATTTTGTTTTACTTGAAATTTGTGAAAACGTGACGGAAACGAAAACGAAAATACACTTTTTGCCTGCTTTTTGTACGAAAATGGTCGAATTTACGCAAATTTTTTTTACGCCATGCGCGAATGACGGACCTTCAATTGCAGCTTGATTCGCCCGTCATTGAAACAAACATTCAGGAAAACATTGTCATTCGCAATATAATCGTTTCGGGGACGCTTTAAACAATAAAGTACAAAGAACATCGAATATGGTTGGTATAATAAAGTATATGTATAGAAGAGATTTCTTGTCACTCGGACCGAGACTTATAGTAAAACAATCGTAAATATTGAATGAGCTCCTTACCTTGAGCTGAAGCAGCTGGGGCCGTCTTTATTGCGGAAACATGTGGCTCACCACGGTGCACCAATATTTAAATAACACTTGTGCTTAAAGAAAACCTTAACAAAAAAAGAGACATAAGCCTGCCTTGAAAAAAACTGCTATTAAGCAAATAGACCGCCTATTGTACATGTCTTTCTTGATTTTTTCTCTTCTCCTGTGTTTTTTTTTGAGCAATAAAGTATTTATAACTAGCTTTCCGCCCGCGGCTCCGCCCGCGTGGACTACAGGTTATATCGTGCCCAAATGTGGGATAAAATGTAGCCTATGCCATTTCCCAGCACCTCTAATCTATCTCTGTACAAAATTTCATCAAAATCGGTTTTCAGTAGTTTAGGCGTGAAAGACGGACAGACAGACAGACAGAGTTACTTTCGCATTAATAATATTAGTAAGGATAGTTAAACAACTGGACGGCATTTTAATTTGGATTCCGAGTGGCTTTGTGAGGAATCTAACATAAAATAAATCACTTTAAGTATTTTTCAGTCATTATTATTCCAGTGTTGGGCAAAAGCGAAGGAGCCGTTTCCATTTTTTCAGATTTCATTTTTTTATTGATATTATTTAATAGTCTAAAATCGCACTCTTCTTTCATCAATCTTAATTCCCTATAGGTACAAGCTGCGTTCATTTTCATTCCTTGAAGCAAGAATTTTATCCTCCAGAAAAGCGGCCTCTGCACGCAGTCATCACAAAACCATTGCTTTTCACGAGATAATTATTAACAGAGTGTAGGTCTGCTCGGTCGCTGTAAACCGTCTAAACCTACTCCATTTGTAAAGCAAGATCCCCAGGGTAGAGGCGAGGTGAGTATTGAACACAAACCCGCTGTGAAACGATCACCGTGCTTATACCCTGAATGGGCCGTTTCACTCTGAAACTGGGCCTGTACTATCCTATGCATAAGACTATAGGGCTACTCTTTTGGTGAGAGAGTACGCGGTTTGGTAATTCCTCCGAAGCAAATAGATTTGGTCAGATTAGGGAACATTTTGTTGTCATGTTAGTATCAGCTAGACAAAGTTTTCTGACCTAAATCTAAAACTGAGCAACTTTCCTCTTGTGGGAAAGTGAAATTCATACTTTTCATAATAAAACAAAGGTTCCCAATCTGTTTCAGTTCACGGCGCACTTATAACTTCAGGATTTGGTCTCAGCGCCCTAACCTAGCTAGACAGTCGAAACAGAGATACAGTCAAAAGAAATAGGTAGGTACAATGATGCTTGTTAGGTTAGGTTAGGTTTACACAAGTTAGGTAGCACAAAAATTTAAACATCCACAATAGGAAGCTGAGTTTTTTATTAACTCTATAGAATGCTCAATTAAAACATAAACAGCTACCTAGTCAATTGATAGGTTGAGTTTTGTGATCTCCACAAGTTTTTCAAAGCTTTGGCGTGTTTATTTTGTACCCGCCAATCCTTTTAAGGTTTCGGAACGGAGTATGGTACAGAGGATCACCTCAAGGCGCCCTTCTGTACTGTCTGCGGCGCACCAGGACGCCGCGGCGCACAGTTGGGAGCCCTTGTAGGTACTTAAAATAATGAGCAAATCGCATGTTGTACGAAGACCTTCTATAACATATACTTCGACTTTGTCTTTCGTTTAGTGGGCTGGTTGATATCCCTGACTTTCGTATGTACATTAAAATTATCTAGAGATCATGTATAACCCAACGGCTCAAGCACAACGTGGTCGCGGTGAAATAGGCGCCGCGGTCAAATGTCAAAATGACAATGTCAGAGGGCGTGCAAGAAGCGAGCAAGCCCTGCGCGGTGCCCTTGGGCTTTTTTATAAAGTAACACGCCGCCGACATCTGAGTGGTGTGACGCGCGTGTTTGTCGCATGTCGTGTAGTCCAATACTTGAAACAAATACTTCTTTAAGTAAAACTTTCAGCATCAGAGTGCAAAAAACACACAAAACTACAAGCACAAAATTAGGATATGGTTAAATTGCTTGGGTACTGTGGTATGCAGACCTTCACGGAGGATCGGGCATAACGCAACTTCTTTCTCATTCGATCATTTCGAAGAAGATAATTCGAATATCAATTTCAAAGGTTTGAAATGGTATTCGATGTCATGATTCGAAATGATTGAAGATCTGGCCTTGCGCCATTCATTGTTTGATCTTTGCGGATTCATTGTGATAAGCTCGCGGAATAAGTGTAATTTCGAGCATAGGCGTGCAATAGCACTTAATAAGCGGTGTCTAGTTTATAGCTGTGGATATGTTACAAAAGTAAATGATTGTATAACGAAGAAAATACTGTTTGTTAATTATATCCGTGATTGAAGAGGAATCCAGCTGTTTAATTTGAATGCCCCTAATAGACATCTTGCAGTACATATCAAAAGAACTGCAGGAATTTCCAAGATAAGGCTTGAAATACGATATTGGTATTTGTTTAAAAACAGGTTTACGTAGATGAGTGCATACTGAAAAATACGGCAGCTAACAAATATCTGAAATATGTGCGTATGATTACTCATATTATTGTTACTTAACCATATTATTGTTATGTTTGTTTATTTCGTTTTTAAGGTATTTTAACAATAGAGCTATCGATAATTGTTGTTCATTATAAATGCATCATTAGCATACACATAAATTAGTTCATACTTAGCTTTCAAACGAGTTAGTTCTGTAAAATTTTTGAAGTTTTAGTTATCCAAGATTTACCTAAAACAGTTTTTGGTCATTCGTGAATTGATTTTACTTCAATACATTACTGTCGCGAATCGCTGTTTGGTTCACTAAGTACATTGTCTAAGCTTGAAACTAGTGAATGCTTTCGCGAGTGTAAAAGCGTTGCTTTCAGCACACTATGCAGAAGATTTAAGAGTTTAAGAGCGAGAAGCTCTTAATGGCGACAAAGGTATTGTAAAGCTCAACTCATTTTACAGTATGCTGCTTTTAAGCTGAAAAATAGCGCTTTTCCGCAATCTAGTCAACTTAACTTGAACTGAACTAGATTTTCATTCTTTGTGGGGTCCAGTAGAGGGGTTAACTTTTTATGTAAACCTAAAACAAGTCGATCCTTAGGGGAATTTTCTTTGGAATTGGTGCCTTGATGTTATGATATATTATTACAAAAATGTTGCATCTTTTTTTACTAGATACATGATTGTTCATCTAATATATGTTTTACTGTAGAAGTTTTATTTCTTTATCAATTAACTCATTCCTGTAAAAATGCTAAGATTGGATATTTGACAATCTTTTTATTGAAATGCAAGTTTTTTTTACTTTATAATAATATAATAAACAGGAAAGATTTGATTGTTTGTTTGTTTGTTTGTTTGTTTGCATTGAATAGGCTCCGAAACTACTGGACCGATTTGAAAAATTCTTTCACCATTAGAATCCTACATTTTTCGTGATGGACATAGCGTACATGATTTTCCCGAATCCCCACGGGAACGAAGTCCCGAGCGGAATGCTAGTACTTTATAAATAGGCTGATGTAAATATACAGGGCTTTAGGTATCTCTCTTTCAACCTCTCGGTTGGTTAATCAGTCCATAAAACTGAACAACTTTCCCAAGGAACATAGGTCAAAATTCGAAAAAAACATTTTGAAGTTCCCATACAAACTTCATCAGCATATAGCGCATTTTGTATGAGAGATCAAAATTTTTTTTTCGTATTGTGACCTATGTTCCTTGGGGAAGTTGTTCAGTTTCATGGACTGATTAACCACCCGAGAGGTTGAAAGAGAGATACCTAAAGCCCTGTATATATTAGGTCTTTACCTATTAAATTGCCGTTTTTCATACAATATTTTTGGAAAACTGAATGTTTCATACTAACGTTTTTGGATTTTTCTCGGGTATGTGAAATCAAAACTTAACAAAATTTTGTGGGAAAGTTTGGACAACATTAAATTAATTTTCATCATACTAAGTTGATTGAAAATTTTAATTGTAACAAAAGTACCGCAAAAATAAGCAACGAAACGGGTAACAGATGAAACGAGCTATATTTAAGCTTCTTTTTTAGAAAAAATCGAAAGTAAAAATTTACTAAGTAATTTTGCTAAAAATTTTCGTTATGTGGCTAAGGTTTTAAATTAAAAACCATTTTAGTAATAGCTGTTCAATCAAATAAATTATGAACAAAGTAAAGCTTGGGAAAAAATCGGAAATTTCATAGGTAAAGACCTACTATATATTTTTTTTTAAAGATCTGAATGTTATAGGTTCGTATTACAGAACGTGACTCTGATTCTGATCTATACTTAGGTAGCAGTCGTTTTTGTCATTTTAATAATTAATACCTACTTAAGTATAGATCAAGAAGGAGAGTCAATCTCCTTCTGTAATACGGGCCTAAAACTCTTAATTAGACAGAGAAGAAAAATACTAAAATGTGACGTCACAGATCAGTATCACCATGTAAATTACATATTCGATTTCCTTTACAGGTATTCTATTAACGTTTTACAACATGAAGGCATCATTCCTTTTTTTTCTCACTTTTTTTCTATACTTCACAAACTCAAAGAAGAATGGAGACAAACCCAAGTATAAGCCCAAAAAAGATTTCATGAAAATACTTTCGAATATGGCACCACATACATTCAATTTTGGTAAGTGATCATCATCATCAGGTCAGCTGCATGACATCCACTGCTAGACATAGGCCTCTCCCAAGAATCTCCACCTCGATCGGTCCTGCGCCACCCGTATCCAGCGGCTTCCCGCAATCTGAACCAGATCGTCGGTTCACCTTGTGAGAGGCCTTTTTATGCTGCGCCTTCCGGTACGTGATCGCCACTCGAGGAGTTTTCTGCCTCAACGGCCATCAGTCCTACGAGCAATATGTAGTAGACGAATACAGTTAAACAAATGACTCTTGTACTTGCGAAGACCTCTACAAGGCCACAGATAACGCAGTCCACGTGGCTGAGTACTGGTCCATAAAAATTTAGCCTAGATCGATACGATAAGAAGAAGAAGAATGGCCGGCTTGATTTACCTTTCTGTCAGAAATTGAAAATTATGAAAAAAACTATATTTTTCCCGTGGCTTCGCTCGCGCAAAGAACTCTTTTAGTCACCCATTTCATTCTAAACCCCTTAGGGGATGATTTTTGAAAAATCGCAAAATACGTGTCTGTTTATTTGCTTCAAGGTTTATTTTGAAATGGGTGACTAAAAGAGTTCTTTGCGCAAGCAAAGCCACGGGAAAAAGCTAGTATTACATACATGCGGTGGTGCCGCGGAAATCTAAGCATAGCTTGTATAGCCCGATTTACAAACATATTAAATGGAGTGACTTTAAATCAGTAAGCGAAACTTTAGGGAGTGGTTATTTCCATGAAACTGAACAACATCACCTAAGAATAATATGGGATTCTGAAAAAGTTTTCGACTTGTTATACTCAGCCAATCAGTTGAACGCTCTAAAACAATGGAGTTGTGATTGAAGTGAAAACTTCTTTAGCGCTTCTTGTGCTTTCTTGTGCACTTTTTGGATGGGTAAAAATTTTTAAACTCGCGCCAGGGTCACGTGACCTTGATTCAAAATTCGTAAGACGGAGGGTGAAAAGAAAACTTCTTAGAGCGCAAGGAAGTAATATATGTTCAAGTTTTCACTTCTACCGGCACTCCCGGAGTGCAACCAGTTGTTTTTTTTTTAAATTTTTCGACCTATTAACCTTCAAGAAAGTTGTTTAGTGGGTTAATTTACATCCTTAATTTTCGCTAACTATGTTATTTAAACGCACCCAATATAATAATTTATAAGTAATAGATAAGTTGGAAATATGTTTGGACCCTTGCATTGTGTGTTTGATGGTACTAATTTCTCTGCCTATTTCAGGATTCGTAACTGACACAGATAAAATTTTGTACAAAATTAAAGGAGTCATTGCACCTGATGATAAAGTTACGGTGATTCCGATTAAGGTTTGTCTTATTTAAAATATTTATATATATATTTCTTTTACCAGAAATAAATATACTATTTATTTTATATAAATATATTTTATGTAAGTATATTTAAATTTATTTATATAAATAAATATAAATATACTTATTTTTTATATACTTACTCATATTTTTTTAAATTTTTCTTTCCACTCCTGAGTAAAAACTTTTTTCTCTCCTGAAACTGCCACTGGAGGGTATCGAACTGCCATTATTTTTTTTTTATTCAACCCGGATAAAAAAGAGGGGTGCTATAAGTTTGAAGTGTGTATGTGTGTCTGTTGTGGCAACGTAGCTTCTAAACAGCTGGATCTATTTTAATGCAATTTTATCGTTTGAAAGCTTTTATTATTATTTTTATTTTTTATTATGAGATGGGTTAACTCTTGACCCCCAATCTTGACAAAGGTCAAAGATGAGGTCGACGATGGAGCGAATTAACACAGAAAATACCAATTAAGGCACTGGTACTCCCACGCACCGACGGAACACAGAAGCTGTTTGGCGTCGGACTTCGGTAGGAGGGTGGTCGCGAACCAGACGGCCCTTTACAGCGCCTACCCCATCGCATGAGACCATAGGACGACATCTCAGATTCAGAAAAAAATGAAGTGTCGTTGCCTGGGATGGATTACTAGGAGGCACGTCTCATTTGTGTTTCCATAGTCGCCTCTTACAACACCCACGGAAAGAGATGGGGTGGTGTTATTCTCAACCGATCACCACACGGGAGAAAGCTGTTGTAATCGAGATAGTTCTTAGCTATATTTGATCAACATTAGCTCAGCTGTTTAAGAGTTATAAGCGATCGAATGTCAGGAGTGTTTTTTTTTGTTTTACAGTTATCTTAAAATGTATTTACGTTTACAGATAAAAGATTGCCACGAGCTGCGGTTTGTGCAAGTAAACCTAACTGCTCTAAGTACATTGCCATCAGTCAGTGTGGACTTTAGTACACAGACAGTGACAATCAGATATAGCTGGCATCAACTCAATAAGTCTCTATATTCATTGGTAGCTGGGGGCCGAAGCCAATGCGCTTATGCTAACAAATTGAAAAATTACTATGGAATACTAGGAACTACACCGCCGGCCGTAAGAGATGTGGCACGAGATATTGCCACTGAGTATTATTATCATGATCAACCCTTTGAAAAATAATGTTCTGGCTACTTAGCTAGTGTGCTTTTCAAAGCAAATTTTTGCATTGTTACAATTGGTCATCGTTAGTTAAATTGAAAGTAGCAAGACGTTTAAAATTCACAATATTTGTCAAACGTGGCGCATCAAGTGATTTGCCAGAAACGCTTTGCTCTGCTTTTCCCGTTAGGCGTGGCGTTGGCGTATGTATGTATTTAGACGATTTTTGTAAGAAAAACTCTTCGCTCGCTTCGACGGATAATTTTGTGTCAGACTGAAAAATTCAGGGTATAACGAACCGCTTAGCAAATATTCAAATGGTGGAATCTATCCATAACTATGATCAGCTAAACGTAATTATTTTTTCCCGGAAACATCAAGTTAAGGAGATATCGGTTTTTACCTACTTTGATGCTACGCAATGTACTGCGAAACCGCGCCCCGCGTGCTGTTCCCCTGCGATGTAGATTGCTGGTTTTCATGTTTTACACTATAGTTATTGTTGTTATTGTAAAATGGAGTTTATTCAAATAAATAGTTTTTAAAGTAAAAAATATTTAAAATTTTCCCGAAGAAAATTCCAGTGGAAAACTTTTCTGAATGATGGTTTAAACTCAGGGTTTTAGTTTTAGCTAAGTTATCCCTTACACCCTGTATATAAAAAGCCAGTGGCTGGTTTGTATGAAACCTACTGATCTAATTAGCTAGGCTACTTACCAAAGTGTACAATTGCGAGCAAAGTAAACATAATGATATATTTTTAAGGTCTTTTTTTAAACACTTTCATTTTTTTTTGTTATTCTAAGCCAAGTTGTTTTGGTAATTTTGAGGTCGAAATACTGAACTGTTTTCAAAATTTATTTCACCAATAGAAAGCTTCCTTATCAGCGGGTCACATTGGCTATATAATTTTCCCAAATTCCCACGAGAACGAAGTCCCGGGTGGAAAACTAGTAAGTTATAAAGATCGCTATAAACTATTTGATAAAATATTCCATTACCAACGCGTTTTATTGTGTTGTATAGGTAATAAATATAATTTTCGATATATTTGTTTTTTTATTTGAATATTCCAGTCACAATTTTTTTCACACAAGTAACTCATTACCCATGTAAACGCTACCAATTTTTTAATCTAATATGATAATGATGTAAAAGTTTAAGAAACTACACTGAAACTACAAAAAATAATAGAAAATTGTCAAATGATCATCCTTTAAAAAGCAAGTTTTAATCATAGATTTAGGTACCCCGTGTTCCATACAAAAAATATCAGAATATTTGCATATTCCACCCTCTTTATAAACTGGCTATTAATTTAAAATTCCTCTAAGAACATCTTCAATAAATACTCTCAAGGATTATAGGGTGAACTACATGGTAATACAAATTTATTTATTTTGACATTATTTTGTTGCTGACGTTATTTACTATTTGCCTTTTTTATATTATAAGATGGGTTAACTCTTGACCTCAATCTTGACCAAGATCATAGATGAGGTCGACGATGAATCGGGTTAACCCAGAAAATGCCTATTAAGGCACTATATAAAATGCCTATTAACTAATGTAATCATGATAAACAGAGTGCTTTGAAGAATGATGTCTAAAAGGAACGGCGGCTAAATGGGAACATTTCAAACCTATTTAGGCTAAATAACCGAGCTAAGAGTCACTCCATTTTTTTTAATTTAAGTTATATTATTATATAATTTATATATCTCAACTGTTTCGACAAAATAATATCTTTTTTAGAAAGGAGACATGTCAAAATTAATAATAACACAAAATAGTGCAGTTATAATCAGAAAGAAAAAAGATATCAAGCGTAGAGTGAGCGTTTTTTTTTATTTTTTTTAGAAAATAACTTAAATATAATAAAATGCAGTGAGTTTTATCTAGGTTTTTTAGCCTAAATAGGTTTTAAATGATCCTATTTAGCCGCCGTTCGTTTTAGACATCATTCTTCAAAGCACTCTGTTTATCATGATTACATCAGTTAATAGGCATTTTATATAGTGCCTTAATAGGCATTTTCTGGGTTCCTTTTTAGACATCGTTGTTCAAAGAACCTTGTATATCAGTCTATACTAATATTTTAAAGAGGAAAAATTTGTATTTTTGTATGTAACGAATAGGCTCCGAAACTACTGGACCGATTTCAAAAATTATTTCACCATTAGGATGCACAATGTGCGTAACATAGGCTACATAATTTTGCCGAATTCCCACCGGAACGAAGTCCCTGTGCGGGATGCTAGTAAATTATAATTTAAGAATTTATAAATTTTCATTGTGTTGGTATTTCTTGTGTTGCTTGTTATCAACTTAAGTGTATCTTACCAGCCCATATATGTCCCCACCGAGAGTCACAGGCCTCCCTTCGAAACACGAAGGGGATATTAGGCCATAGTCCACCACGCTGGCCCAATGCGGGTTGGTGGACCGCTCCGAAAATCAATCTTTCGAAAATCAATTTTCTGGGACGGGCGGGTTTCATCATGATGTTTTCCCTCACCGTTGAGCAAGTGATAATTAGAAATCCGTACATAAATCCGAAAAGACGAATTTAGCGGTACAGGCATAAGAATAATTATTATTTATTCTAATGGTACAGGCCTGTACCAGAATTTGAACCCGCGACCTTCGTATTACAATTCTAGCTCATTACCAACTGAGCTATCACCGCTTGAGTGTACAACTGTAGATAAATTAATTGGAAATTTTAGAAATGAAGAATTGAATTGAACACCAACTCTATAACTGCAAAAACGTTCGACAATCAAAGAATGAGTTGGGCAGTATTCATTTTAATTTTGATAAAATTTGATCGGTTGGAATCATTTCATATGGTAGGTTATAATCATATTTTTATGCTATAGCAATAATGGTTATGATATGAAATAATTCTTAAGTATGGCAATAGTTTTATGCTTGCATATGTCTGCTGCAGTAAGGAAATAAAATTTTCAGCCCTCGTCTAAGTGTGAGATACGAGGGACAGAATATTACTCAATCTTATGGTTATAGACCGAGCCCCCGTTGCACGAAATCCGACCTCACGAGGTGGCAGCTCAGAAATGTAATGAAGTGATAGATACATCTTAGGAGCACTGGATTTTAGTAGTTTGCCACTCGCATATCCTGGAAGAAGTATTATTTTTTTAACTTCTTGTATAGATCAGGTGGCAAGATGAAACTGATGCAGATCGATTGCCCTAGACGTGGCGTTCATGAATATATATGGTTGCCTGCATTCAGCCTGGCAGTTTTTCTATTCAGCCACCTCGAACAAGATTTCGTCATAATATTGTCTAGGGCAATTTACAAAAAAAATTACTTCTTCCATGATATGCAATCGCAAACTACTGAAATCCAGTGCTCCTAAGTAGTATCTATCACTTCCTTACATTTCTGAGCTGCCTCCTCATGAGGTAGGGTTTCGCGCAACGGGAGCTTGGTCTATTACTTTGTTTACTCTGATCTATTCAACTTAGGTAGAAAGTATTTTTTTAAGTGAAAACTTCTTAGCGGCGTTGTGCACTTTGAAATATGGGTAAAAAATGTTAAACTCGCGTCAGGGTCACGTGTCTGTCACGTGACCCTGATCGAAAATCCGTAAGGCGGAGGGGTGTTTAATAAATATAGGAAATTAAAACTGCAAAAGTCAAGATGTCATCGGGTGTCAGCATAGAAAAAATTAAATTAAATATTAATAATGCACAACGTTAATGTTCAAGTTTTCACTTCTCCTGGAGTGCAACTCGTTGTTTTTTTTTAAACTTTTAATGTTTGTGTCACCGTGACATTGTCAAACCCGTAATATTGTAATTTGACTTAGTAAGATTATAAACTCTCGGTAAATTGCGAACTGCAACATTTCTTTTCACATTAACGGTTTTTTTTATAAAATTAATGAAACCTACCTTTTTTTTATTTGGAGAAAAACCTACGATCCAGGTACCCAGCCCTGGGTTATGTGGGATTTAAAAAGCTCCACGATGACCACCCTCGATGCTTTTTGGCAGGCTCCGGGATCTCCGAAGAACGTAACCGCCTAGTATCTCGTCCGAACCGAACCAAACCTAAAAACGCTTCACCTAACGTAACGTAACCTAACTTTTCCTAATTTCATGCCCTCAAAGTAGTGTTGCATAACTAGATATCGATAGTTTGGTTATCGATAGTTGACCTTGAAAACAGTAAGAATTTCGATAGTATCGATATTATATAGCCAATAGTTTGCGATAGTATTGATGATAGACCAAACTATCGATATAATATTGATAGTATTAGATGCTATCGAATTCTACAACTATCGATAGTGTCGATACTATTGAATTCTAATACTATCGATAGTATTGATAATATTAATAGTATCGATACTATTAGAATTCAATAGTTTCGATAATATCGGTAGTTTGGTCTGTCATCAATAGTAATGCAAATTATTGGCTATCAATACTATCGATACCTAGCCCTATCGATATTCTTACTGTTTTTCAAGGTTACGATAGTATCGATAGACTATCGATACTTTCTACTATTGGTTGCAACATTACCTCAAAGTTTTGTAAATTTATAATTTTACTAGGCAAACTGTAACATCGTTGGATATTATAATTTCACTAGTAAAATTTTAAAATTACGGTTTTTAAAATTTCCGGTGACATATGCATGTATGTTTGTTCGGATCAAATCTTACAACTGAATTTAAACGTAGTATTAAAGGTTCACTTAAACGATTGAGCTAGAATTTTGCATACACGTCTAATTTGGACCACAATGCATGGTTAGCTAAGTGACGTCACTTTAAATCTCATATGGCGGTCCCCAAGATGGCGACCGCGCAAAATGGCGGACTACTTATTACTTATTGTCTGATTACATTTAATATAGTAATAACAATATTAAATATTAAACTTCCGCGATTTGAACACATACTTAAATACTAAAATGGGTCTAAATTCACGTATATATGATTATTTACCTATTTCCCGACGTCTACTCATCTACCCGTCTACCCGTGACAGCGGCGCGTGCAACCGCCAACGGGAAATAGGTAAATAATTTATTTATTTATTTATTTATTTACTGTTTATTGTACACAATAGACATGCAAAAATAAACATACAAGAGAGAGACAACACAACAGGCACTGCTTATTTCTAGGTAGAAATTTCTTATAGCAATATGTATACTATGTATATAATCATATATGTATACGCGAATTTAGACACGTTTTACTATTTAATTAACAATATTTAATGTAATAAGACAAGGGCACCGACATAAATTCTGTGGATGCACAATTAACTATTAAATAAAATTTTAAAAAAGAAAAAAAATGGCGGACTAGTTATTGTTATTTTCACTCCTATGCTAATGAAAGGAAAGGTTTTTCTGAGAATAGTACGATAAATAAATATTACAAGTAAAAGCTTGTTTGTAAAAAAAATCACATTTGACTTCTTTATTTTTAATGTATACTTAATTTTTTTTTTTTCTTAGAATAACTATTTGCAAGGAAAGGTAGATTGGGTTTATGGAGGTAACCCCGATATATTCAATTTTGGTGAGTTTTTTTTTAAATCCCGATGAAAAAGAGGATTGTTATAACGATGCCACATCGTAGCTCCTAAACGGATGGACCGATTTTAATGCGATTTTCTTGTTTGAAAGCTGACGTAATCGAAATGGTTCTTAGCTTAATTCAAATTTGTTAAGCCGTTTAAGAGTAATAAACGAAGAATTTTTGGAGATAAAAGAACATTTTAATTTTTAGTAAGTTTTTAATAATATTAACTCATTCTAGAGTAACAATTATTTTCTAACTATCTTTTTATTTTACTTTACTACAAATAAAATTTTACTTTTTAGGTGAATGTATGCCTAACTGTGGCATGTTTTTGGGTGAAGTCAGAGGTTTCATACCAGGAAATACCACAAGTGAAGTAATTTCTCTAGAAGTAAGAATAATGTCAACTTATTTTACCAAAAATCATGTTGTTATAAACTTATAAATTATAACCCTTACAACATTTACTATGAATATGAGTTCTTAAATAAATGCCTAATATCTCTCTATTTTTAAACGACTTCAAAAAAAGGAGGAGCTTCTATTTTCGACTGTGTGTATGTATTTTTTTATGTATGTTCACCGATTTCTCCGCCAATTATGGACCGATTTGCAAAATTCTTTTTTTTTTCGAAAAAAAAGAAGGTGGTCTCATATAAATTTTATCGAAAATTATTCAGTGCTTTAAAAAAAATCAAGAAAAACAAAAAAATTCTAACTAAATAAGTGAGTGACATTTTCGTTTGTAGTTATATGCTAATAGGCATTGTAGTCTGCCAAAAATACTAGTTAGCTACTTTGTGCGAACTCTTGTTAGAATTGAAGTCGGTGATTTATACGTTTTTTTAACGTGGAAAATTATTAATCGCTAAGAAAGAGGTTTTTTTTAAATCATAAGATGGGTTAACTCTTGAACTCAATCTTGACCATAAGGTCAAAGATGAGGTCGACGATGGAGCAAGTTAACCCATAAAATGCCTATAAAGGCACTGGTACTCCCACGCACCGACGGAATACAGCAAGCTGTTTGGCGTCGGACTTCGGTGGGAGGGTGGATCCGAACCAGACGGCCCTTTATAGAGCCTACCACACCGCATGAGACCATAGGACGACACCTCAGATTCAGAAAAAAATGAAGTGTCGTTGCCTGGGATGGATTACTAGGAGGCAGGTTTCATTTGTGTTTCCTTAGTCGCCTCTTACGACAGCCACGGAAAGAGATGGGGTGGTGTTATTCTCAACCGATCACCACACGGTGGAAACTTAGTAAGTTTCTGACTTAGTTAGTTTCTGACTTAGTAAAGTTTATATATCTAGTATACGTTAGAAAAGTCTTGGAATTCAAGGAGCATTCCTTTATTTCCCAGACTTTTCTAACGTATTTTTTTTCGAAGTCTCCTATATGAATGAAGCTTTTAATACATAGACGAATTTTGGACCAAACGACGCAGAACATTATTTCTTTTAAAAAAAATTATAATGATTTAAATGTCATGTTTGACATGTCTGATATTTCAGTCTTTTATTAGGAGGCTTCCAATGAGGTTGGCATAGACACGTATGTGATCTAAAGCCTCGTTTTCTTTTGTTTAACAAGATTTAAAAAAAACAGTCTTTAATATAACTGATGACTGTGTTATTTTTTATGACATTTAATGTAATATGTTTGAATTGTATTTGTAGATTATTTATGTAAAGGTCGAATAAAACTTTGCATTTCATATTATATTATACTTTACGTAAAGTATTATAGACAGTGTTTAATTAATATTACTAGGGCCCGTGTTACAAAAAGAGACTCAAGCCTTATTCTATACTTCAGTAGGTATTGATTGTCTCTTTCTCCCACTATCAAAATGACAAAGACGACTGTTAATTTAGTATAGATCAGAGTTTGAGTCGCGTTCTGTAATACGGATCTAAGTGAATGATTCAATATTCAGATTTCAAAAAGTTTCAATTTTTCAGAAACGACCGTGCGATCGTATAAAGTTCGTACAAGTAAACGTAACTAACGCGTGTGGAACACCTAAAGTGGATCTGTCAAAAGATCTTTCAAAAGTCACTATAAACTTTGAAGCGATTAATATCGAATGTGCGTCTCTCTTCAAGGTAGATAAAATGGGATCAACCACGTGCACTAATATTGAGAACCATGAAGTAGAAGAAAATCATACAATAGGACATAAAAAGAAGAAGAAATTTTTAAAAAAAGCAGACAATGTCTCAGTAGCAGATGATGTCATAGAATTTATCTCATTAAAATCCACATTAAATAAAAAAAATACGCATCGTGGTACGTACATGCGTACGCCAAAAAAGGCTCCAAACGAATATACAGGATCATCTGAAAAGTATGTGACTAAAAAGTCTACCAATAATGTGATTTTTTTTACGGTGTCCTTCTAATGTTACTGTTTCTGGTACTCGATCCACTGATGCTGACCTATATTCAATGTCCTTCATTTTATTTTATTTTACTCAGTATTTGCATTACCTCGGGTAACTTTTAAGTCATTAGACGTCAGGATTTTAATTAAAGCAATGTTCATTCTTATAATATTACTGCATGTTTCTGTGCTAAATGGCAAATTGTAAACGAGCGCGTCTCTCCAATAAACTTAACAGTTTGGCGAGTAGCTATATGTGTAACCAATGAACTCACTTATCTGTAAATAAATAATGTAAAAAAAAATCACGACATATAAATCATTATTACAGTTTTCAACATGATACATGTTTTTGTTTTTAGTGCAAGTGAAGTATCACACTTGATTGTTTTGGTATATCTTCTAGTATGTTTAGAGTAAAAAATATTTTACGTTGTCTTTTTCTTTTACCTTCCACATTCTCAAGTAAAAAAGAGCGGTAGTCATTGTTACTGCTGTATCAATTTTTATTGATGAAATTTTGTCAAGGTACAAACTATCGTACATTGATCATCTCTAAGCTTTTTTATTGCTATAGTCATAAAAGTCATACCTCGGTAAGCTAAGAAATCAACTCAAACTCTATTTAATAAATACACTTATAAATACTGACAAAGATATTGAAAACAAGAATTTAAATGTAGATTCCGCCATCCGAACTGCATAAAAGTGCATTCTGCCCATAAATTTCTTTTAGTGCATCCTATTTACAAGTGCAAGACGCATGCACAGCGCGAGGCTTTAAAAACGCTCATAAATCCGTGGAATCGCTCGGATAAGCGGGTTCTCCTACGAAATCCCAGTTTATTTCCAAGAAATATGGATATTGAATTTAAGTCTCCGTTATTTAAACTTAAAAATCTTTTAGTCAAATATCTTGAAAGAAAATATTGAGAATATATTATTTGTGTTCAAGAATGCATGTATTGACTCAATTATTGTGATAGGTAAATAATTAAATTTCTGGGGGTTTTGCGACCGCTAAAAACAATCATTGAATGAAAGACGGACTCATATTATATTGAGAACAAGAAATTCTAATCCTTTGATAGTGTTTGTTGTATTGTATTAGTCAAGTCAGTTCTGGTCCTGACTCGTCACTATCCTGATTCGTCATTACAATCCTTATTTGACATTAAAGTTAATTAATTTAAAAAAATATTTTTTCTGTTCAGTTTTTATTTCTTCTTTGTAAATCTTTATAATTGAGTTAGTGACGAGTATTTATGTTTATTACTCAGTAATTGTTGAGTTCCAACTATTTTTTAGTTGGACCAATGACCCACGAAGAAGCTCGTGGATGGATACAACTTATTAAAAATATTACAACTTAATAAAATAACTTGCAAAAATAGCAAGAATTTTTTTTGCTTTTCACCAATTTGAAGCCAACCAGAAAATGAACATATGAATGGGTCTACAATCCTAAGTTCTTTTTATTTTCAATATATGAGATTGCAAAAAGAAAAATTGATGCGTTAACAAGATAAATGACCTTTCTAAGTATTCTATTTCCCTTCCCCGGAATTGGGCTGGAAGTAATTTTGCAACAAAAGTTTTTGTTCGCTTTTTGCCAATCACTGGGCGTGGGCAGTGGGCTGCGACGGCCGTCGGCGACTTCCGGATAAGTTTCAGCACGTTCTGGGCCTTGATTCTGTAACTTCAGTTGTGTGTCGATGGAATTGAGGCTATTTTATCTGTTCAGCTGGCGAAATTGAGAACTATTTAATTTTCATATACTTGCTGATAACCACCTCGACCAGTAGCGCCACCGCCAACCGAGCGTAAAGTTGCAAACTACTATTCAGTTGGCGGTGGCGCCACCGGTCAAAACAGCTGTCATTAGATGTATGTAATTTGGATAGTTCTTAATTTCGCCACCTGAACAGATCAAATGGTGACCATTCTGTCGACACACAACTAAAGTTACAGAATCGGAGCCCTGGTTTGGTAACGGATTTTACTAAGGATAGTGTCGAGTTTTGTATTATAGTTTCAAAGTTGGCTGGTGCAAATTTTAACCCCAACAAAAAAGAGGGGTGTTATAAGTTTGATGTTTGTATCTGTTTGGCTGTTTATTATCAGTCTGTCTGTCTGTGACATTGTAGCTCCTAAACGAATAAACCATTTCGTTGCGTTTTTTGTTGTTTGAAAGCTGACGTAATCAAGATAGTTCTAAGATAGACTTGATCAAAATTGGTTCACCTGTTTAAAAGTTATAATGAAATGAAAAAATGAAATGAAAATTTATTTATTTCTAGAAATAATTTTTACATTTTCACTTGAGGCCAGCCCAGTAAGCATTAATTTGCTTGTGTTGGGTGTGCCTCGCACAATCCCAGTTTAAATAACAAAATTTCTTAAACAAAACAAAAATATATATAAATTTACTTAAATCAAAGTGTGTGCAGATGTGTATGTGTGTACATGCATGTGTGTGTGTGGGTGTGGGTGTATGTGTGTGTGTAAGTTATAAGCAATCGAATATCAGAGGTGATAATTTTTTATTTTATTTTAGAGTTATTTATAATGACTGAAGCGAAATCAACACACACCACTTACAGGTGACTTCAAATTTTAAGCAGAAGTTAAGGACGTGAATCAGACTACAAAACTAAATAACTCTCCCCAAGGAACTTATATCGAAACAAGGAAAGATATTTCCAAAAATGGCTAAAGTTTCTATAAAAATTTAAAATAATAAGAAGGACTTACCATCATCACTACTGGTGACACGAGTGTCAATCGGGGAGCTTCTGGTGATAGATATCTTTGGCACAGGGCCTTTGTATGGGACATCGAAAACTTTTTTGAGAATTCCATGTAGGTTCCTAAAGGAAAGTTGATCAGTTTTACGAGGAGAATAAACCTCTAAATTTTTATTAACAAATTTAAAATTACTACGTATAATATTGTACTAGTAACACGCAGTATCCTCATTTACACTGATATTTTAAAGAGGAAAGATTTGATTGTTTGTTTGCAATAAATAGGCTCCGAAACTACTGGACCGATTTCAAAAAATTCTTTCACCTTTAGAATCGTACATTATCCCTGATGGACATAGGCTACATATTTTTCCCAAATTCCCACGGGAACGAAATCCCGGGCGGAAAGCTAGTCAGATATATAAAGGACACTATATGACAGAACGGAATATGAGGTAATGCAGATGATTAAGGTCAAATTCAAATTACCTTCTTGCCACATCAGAAACTTGGCAATAAAGCTGATCCACCAAATTATGGTTCATACTTAAGGGTGACCTCATGAAGCGGGGTAAAAGTAGGCAGAAAGCTGTACTACATACAAGTGACGTATACAAATGTATTTCTGTTTACAAACAAGTAAACCAAATTGTTTTGTTGGAGTCATTAGATTAATAAAGCTGTAAGGCCTGTATTATAGAAGGAGACTCATATTTTGATCTATACTTACAAGTATTGATTATTTCCTTCTCTCACTATCAAAGTGACAAACACGATTGCTACTTAAGTATAGATCAGAGTCTGAGTCGCGTTCTGTTATACGAACCTTAGTTTAAATTTTTCCTCGACTTTGCACCATTCGGTTTGCGGTCAGCCACCGCTCGTTCCCGTGAAATTCCGCCAATCATTAGCCTAACCATTAATTGACCATAGAAATAGATTCCTTTCCCAGCGGGGAATTCTTTGTTTTAATTGTTTATCTTGTTTTTATCATCTTTTGAATGTTATAGAAATATTTTTAAACTAACTTTCCGTCTGGGACTTCGTTCCCGTGTGAATTTCGGAAATGAATTATATAAGGTCCTAATTTATTAGTCACTTACCTTCTAAGGCGTTATTGTATAGGTTGATAGTATTCCAAAAAACAACATAAAAATTAATTTTCTGAAAATTAAATTTTGTAAAAAAAATAAAAAAAAAATTTCCATTTAAAGATAAAGGAATGGTTCTCTTTCGATTATAGCCGTCCACTCCCCGCTCGCCCGCTCTACTACTGCCATTATTATTTACGTTTGAATGGATGGGTTTATTCAACATAGTAATGAAAAAATATCATAACAAAATTTTTCAAGACCTTATAAATTTAATATTATGCTTTTGTTTTTTGACTCAAATGATATATTTTGACCTACACAATAACGTGTTAAAAGGAAAGTGACTAATAAATTAGGACCTTATATATGTCGCCGGAAATTAATAAGAATCGTAAGTTGATAAATTTTCGAGGTAGTTTATCAACTTTAGGCAAATCTTACACGGCAGTTGAAATGTATTATTTAACGCAATAAATTTTAACGCAATAACTTACGCTGCCTGGCTGTAAGTTTATACAGCCCCTAAACGGGTTGGTTGGGTTCGGCTACTAACAAACCTACTTGTCGCAGTTCTATGTGAGACATTCAACCAATCAGCGAACACCTCGAGTTTTCGACCAATCAGCGTACACATTGCGTTCGTTGGATCATTTTACCGCGAGACACCGTAAATTGATCAATTAGGTAGCGGAAATGTATACGTTAAATAATACATTTCAACTGCCGTGTATAATTTTCCGATAGTTGATAAACTACCTCGAAAGTTGATCAACTTACGATTCTTATTATTTTCCGGTGACATATACATAGACCTTCTCATTGAATCACTCAGTCCTTTGGTGGAAACCGTATAAAAACGTATGGTAGTTTTTGAGTTTATCGCATTCAAACGGACAGAGGTCTTTGGCGGGAACTCGGCGTTGCTGTGCCGATTGAATTCGGATACGTACTGAGCGCTATTCTTCATCTTTTATATTGCGCGCTGCCAGGGAGTGGAATTCCCTGCCGGCGTCTGTATTTCCGAGTTCATACAACCCAAATATCTTTAAAGTCCGAGTGAATAGGCTTCTTCTGGGTAAGCTCGCTACATCCTCGACCACATCTTTGCCCTGAGCAAGATTGTGGTCAAGAGCGAACCCATTTTTAATAAAAAAAATAAAAAAAATTTTGTTTACTACGTTAACCCTTTTAGCGCCAAGAGTTTTCATCAAAAACGCCCACCACACGCCACGACATCAAAAAATATATATTTTTTTTAATGTCGTGGCGTATGGCGAACGCTTGGTGAACGATATTAAAGTTAAAAAAAAAATTGACTGATATTTCAGACTTTGGCGGCGAGGGCACGAAACTTAAACATCTGATATATCAGACTTTGGCGGTGAAATGGTTAAAGAGTTGTTTAATGTGTAATAGTGATAGTGTTTGTGCAGTAAACTAACTTAAAACAGTGATACAGTGTATCCGCTCCGTTTGGTTCCGACAAAGATCCAGCGACAGTGCTTCTCGCTGCTATAGGTTTTCGTAAAAAACACTATCGGTTTACGAAGAATCTGAGAAACCTACTTCATGTTTTATTGTTACTTTTAAGCTGATAGCCTTGTTGCCAATGCATTAGTAAATAAAATAAAATAAAAACAACGGGTTGCACTCCGGGAGTGCCGGCAAAAGTGAAAACTTGAACATTAACATTGTGCATTAATATGGAAATAAAACAAAATACACAAAAAGAGTCCCGTTATTCTCGACCTGTTGCTTACAATCTGGCAACTTTTCCACTGGACTAAACTGTCTACTTTCAATTCAGTAAAATAGTCTATCGGTATTTGCGCACTATGTGCGCATAATCGTTGACATATGTCACAGAGATAATTTTACCATAGGGCTGCCATCCGTCCGGGTTTCCACTGATACTTCAAAGTACACAACGCCGCTAAAGAAGTTCTCACTTCAGTAATAATAAACGGACAGATAGAAGCGGCGAGAGACTTTGTTTCATAATTTATTTTTATTTATTTATTTAACTTAATGCACTAAAAGTACAAGGGCGGACTTAATGCCCAATGGCATTATCTACCAGTCAACCTTAGGGTGATTGGTGAGAATGAGTGGTAGGTGCACACCTCATCCGAGGTGAAAGATAAAATAATAAATTATAAACATTATACTTACGAAACTAAATATAAATAATAATAAACATAATTTAAATATGCCCTAATAAAAATATTATAAATAAATGTATAATACACACAATACATTTATATATATATATATATATATATATATATATATATATATATATATATATATATATGTGTATATATATATAATACAATATATACAATACATACGAGTTAAGAATGAAGAAGTCAGTTCAAGTCATACAACGAGTATGATTAAGAAATTCCTAATTAAAAATTATCCCTAAGTCAACAGATATACTCGTATTGACATCAGTACTAACAATGGACTAGTAAATACATTATCAAGGCAATCGCAATCATACCCTGTTATACTCCGATCGCAATTACCGCTGATTTGATACTATTACCATAGAAATCGAATCTAAAACTTGATTTACGTTTGCGTCTAGGCGTTTAATCTAAATAGCGTATAATTCAAACATTAGCAAGCGATGATCATGATCAAGATAGTCCAACAAATCTAGGGCTTTTCCACCAATCAGTGGCAGTGAAATGACAATGGTTGCCATTTTATCTGTTCAGGTGGCAAAATTGAAAACTATCCAAAATTTAATTGATGACGGCTGCTTTGACAAGCGGCGCCACAGCCAACCGAAGTTTGCAACATAACATTCGGTTCACGGTGGCGCAGCTGCAGGCCGAGTACGATAATGACAGCGCCGCGATAACACCGCAGTCCTATGTCAAAATGTCAACATTGACAACGCCACAGGGCGAGCTAGCCTTTACGTGGGACCCTCGCGCAATCAAAGTGAAGTTTCAGCGTGAGCCGAGCGCGAGTTTGTCGTTATCGTGCTAGAGCTGCTGGTGGAGGTGTATGTCATCAAATGTATGAGGTTTCGTTAATTCTCAGGTCACCATTGACATTCAACCGCCACTGAGACGCCACTGCTTAATTAGGTAAATAGACGAGATTAGTACTCATGACGTTGAATATACCTCTAGATCAGTGGTTCCCAAAGTTGACTGAGCGGCGACTCACCAAAATGATATTCCAAATTTGACGACCCACCTCGACCTAAAAATTTGTTAAAGGATATGGTATCTTCCTTAAAAATTCCCACGACACAAGGGAAAACCTTAGTGTGGGCCTTTGAGTGTGTAGCGTTTATTTATTTATTATTATTTATTATATGATCTGCAGCTCAAGCACAACAAGAAAACAATACCGTTTAATGTCTAAGGCCAGTGTTCACCAAATATTTAACCAACGATTAGCATCTAACCAGAGATTTGACAATGTCATTTTCATACTTTTTTTTGACACATTGTTTGATTAGCTTTTAACCGTTGTTTAACCGTTGGTTATATTTTTGGTGAACACGGGCCTAAGAAGTGTCGAAATTAAAGTGAGTTTGTCGCGGACCGTTCTAGCTATGCAGAACATTAATCAACAAAACATATTCACTGTCTAACTTGTCCTTCGTTTTTGCTGAACAAAGCGACAGTCGAAACGTATCTCTATTTATTATCAGATTATCACTGAGGAATTCTACCAACTTGCCACTCTATATAGCACCCCCATAAATCATTTTATCCTGTCAGTTTTTATTAGGGCCCTTGGAGCACTGGAAATGTGGTATAAATTTGGAAATCCAGCGATAGTATGCATAAAACATAATTCAAAGATGTGATACCTAGGGGATCGTTCAACAATCACGTGATCATTTTTGGCCGTTTTTTTAACCCCCCACCCCCTATGTGATCACAGCGTAATCTTTTGTTTTTAACCCCCCCCTCGCCTTCATTACGTAATCTTCGTCCGTGCTTAAAATGTAATGTTTGCTGTTTATTAGCACTGACACGTATGTCATGTTTCTATGGGTCTTAATAAATGACCTAGGAATAAGCTTGTGGCGAGACACAACCCAGTCGTGGTGGGAAGCTGTATTCGGTACTCCATGCTCATCAGTAGCGGCGCCTGCTTGTTTAAATTGGCTTTACAATAATGTTCTCAGGTGGATGACTAAAGTAATTTTATTACTTTTCTAATTAAACAATTATTCAATTTTTATTATTTTCATTGAATTTCCCTCTCTTTCAAAGGCTTATTAATCTTATTTTTTTAAATAAATCTACCGTTAAAGGCATTAAAGGGTTGGGAGTGGCCGTCAAAATGATTTTTACACTCAAACTTTCCGAAATCAACCGGATATTAGGTGAAAAATTACCAATTCTGAAAAAAGATAGTATAGTGGCGCTGTAGCGCTTAACCAGGCCCAATTAGTCCGCCACATTTTTGATTACATCTATGCATTTAAGAAGGAAGGATTGTCACTAACTAGAATCATGAGTTTATCAGTCAAATCTTTTAACATCTCTACAATCTCCTGTACCTTCCGCCACAGTCTTTCAAAAGGGTCTTTTGTTTCCCTTATCTTAATGCGGTTTGATTAAGGCATTGTGTATCGCGAAGCCATTTGTTACTTCATTATGACAGAGCCACTGGAACTTTCGGGGAGTAACTCGTTCAAGTAACTTTTTAGATCAAGTCAAGAGATAAGTGTAAAGTGGTCATAAGGATGAGGAATGTAAAGGGTCTATTGTATAAAGACAATGTTTAAAACTGTCTTATGTCAAACGACAAAGACAATGTTAATGTCATTTGACATAAGCCAGTTTTAGATATTGTCTCAGTTTCAATGTTTAGTGGAAAAGCAGTTATTGCTTATAACTCTTAAACGGCTGAACCAATTTTGATCAAATATAACTAAGAACCATCTCTATTATGTCAGCTTTTAAACAAAAAAACTGCATCAAAGTCGGTCTATTTGTTTAGGAGCTACGATGCCACAGACAGACACACAGATATACACAGCAAACTTATAACACCCCTCTTATTTTAGGGGTAATACCGGTAATACCGGAACTCTTCATTCCTCTGTAAGAGCTACTTTTACTTCACATAGATGTTCGAATAAGGCATGTAAATATACTCCAACTTATATTTCTAAGTATAAAAAAAGAGTCGATGTGAAACCCAACAGCCTTTTAATAATTCGAAAACGGCACGGCAAAATTGTATTACCATTGACCTATGTAATAGTAATACTAGAAGGTCAGAACATAGGGGGAAATGGTAATTTAAATTTTGAAGTGCCGTGCCGTTCGAATTGTAAAGAGACCCAATTTCTACAATTTCGTAGAATTACCAGTAAAACTTTATATTATAAGAAAAAATAAATCAGGATTAGATGAAACATTATATGCAGTTCAAATAATGTCAGCCAATTCTGATTTTTGCTGCTAACTATTTGGAAGTAATGTTCCCGAAGTGTTCACGAAACTATTGGCTAATTAAAAGAGTATTCTAAAAGTTTTACTCTGGGTGAAGTTTGAACATTTTAATTAGCAATAATTGCGAAATTAAAGTGAATAATAAATGAAGTGCTTGTTATCACAAAACTTACTTACTTTTAATTTTTTCACTGAAAGAGGAGCGTACATACTAAAATTAAATGAAACAGTTTTTTAAAAATTCTTCTCTATATTCTGTTTCAAACCAAGTGACCAAAAATGACCCCAATCTTGACCAAGGTCATAGATGAGGTCGACGATGGAGCGAGTTAACCCACAACATGCCGATTAAGGCACTGGTACTCCCACGCACCGACGGAATACAGTAAACTGTTTGGCGTCGGACTTCGGTAGGAGGGTGGTCGCGAACCAGACGGCCCTTAATAGAACCTACCACACCGCATGAGACCATAAGACTCAGATTGAAAACAAACTGAGGTGTCGTTGCCTAAGGGTTACTAGGAGGCAGGTCTCATTTTTGTTTTCTTTCGTCATTTCATTTCTATTTATTTCTTTTCTTTTTTCTGTTTCCGTAGTCGTCTCTTACGACACCCACGGAAAGATATGGGGTGGTGTTATTCTCAACCGATCACCACTTTGCTCACTTGGTCACTCAGTTTGAAACAGAAAATACATCCAGCAATAATCTAAAATCCTACACAAGGCGAAGCCTGTCAAATATCTCAGGGAGATTATTTTCCGACCTGGCATTAATATGGCGATATAATAGAGAGTACACAAATAAACTAATATGAATACTGTGGGGGCGTTTTGTAACAGAAACCGCAGTCTTGATATACACAGGTTTTTATTCAACTAACGCGACAGAGATACGCCTGAATCGTTTACACATCGAATCCGAACATATATAAACATCTAAGACACTTGACCGTTCGTGATGGAATGACGCCTGACCCCGGATTGCTATCACCGTCTTTTTCTTTAATTCTCGAATATCCAAACTCAATTTTAAATTTAAAACGATACTAAGTATAAAGTCTTTATGACAGCACTCCGACCAGCCAGTAACGTCTGTGAAACGCAGTCCCAACACGGTGAAGACTGCATCTCACAGTACTATTATAAAACGACATATTGTCACGGCTCCCAAACTCATTTGCAGAAATCAAAAAGTGATCTAGTAATAGCCTGGATAAAACTCGTAACTTTTGATACTTAAAATTTTCTTTGTTTTAATCAATACCTATAGAAATAGAGAGCCTATTTGTATAAAATTAAATACATATGTGTATACCAAAATCGTATGCTGACACTTTGTATTATTTTAAGGTTAATTTCTTATCGTATTGTTGTCTGTGTTAGTTGAATAAAGCTTTTCTATTCTATTCTATATTCCATACCCATTTAGAAAAAGTTAGTTCAATCAATGCATCGGAAACGCATCTAGCTAACGATTTTGTGATGTTTTTTTAAAAAAAGTATTTATTAAAGTATCGCTGACTTAAATTAGTCCCTGAAATATAAGTTTAGAATTATAGTTTTATAGGAAACTAAACAAATTTTTACTAGGTAAAATGTTACTAGGCGGGGTGACGATATTCGTAAGGTAGTGGTTGGAGGAGGAGAGCTGAAGACCGAGCTCAGTGGCGTGCTATAGGAGGGGCCTATGTCCAGCAGTGCACTGACACAGGCTGATGATGAATAGTAGATTGTTAACTTAGGGTGGAAAGAATCAATTCCCGAGGGCTACAGTCCGAGTAGGAGTTGATTCTTTTACCCGTGTTGAACACTCTACTTTTCATTTCGAATATGAGGAAAATAAAAGTAGTTGTTTATCCAAACTATTTATTGATAATGTATAATAATATTAATTTTAGTATCTATTTAAAATTAATTGTTAAATTAGGACAATCCGTGAAATTAAAAGTAATATTTTAAATATGGAACTCACCGTGTAATTGTTACGGCTTATTCCGCTCAAAGAAGTTTACACTAAGTTCACACTGGCTGTTTAGAAACTCACATGGCCGCAGCATTTTTTTTAATTAGTTTTTTTTTTTACATAAAACTCTTCACACCTGACAGTAGTTCTATTTTTAAAGTTCATTCCGGCCCTTAGGTAGGAAGTAATTTGTATGAGTTTTTCCACCCAATAATCAGATCAAAATAACACTACTTTCCGAGTATGAGAAATGAAAACAAATTTTCCCAATGAATATACGAAGTTCTCATTAAAAAAAATTCAACTTCTCATACAAAGGCAAATCAGCTGATCGCACAAGTTGTATAGAGAGGTCAATTTTTAATCCTTTTTTTATGTAGACCTGTGTTCATCGTTCAGATTGGTAAGATGATTCACTTGCTTAATTTTTATACCGGGCCTTTTTATAATTCGAACGGCACGGCACGGCAATTGGAAATTTGTTTTACCCTTACCCTCTATGCTCTCAGGTTCTAGTTTTACTAAATATTTAATAAGAGGCAATGGTAATACTATTTTTCCGTGCCGATTTCGTATTATAAAAAGGTCCATTAATTTTTAACTCACGATTAAACTCAATAAGGTCAAACTAATTAAAATGTTCTCTTCTCACTTTCTTTTCCTATCACTTTGCAATAAAATCGGCGTCATATAACAAAGAATTAATATCCACGGATGCTGAAGTAATAAATACGCAGAAATAACAATGAATCGCTTGGAGGGTGAAAATGGTGGAATTAATACCCTCAATTGTACAATTTATGCAGCACCACGTTCCCGCGGGCGTCGTCCTGACGGGAGTACGTATCGACGTTTGCGTTTTTGCTTCCAGCAATTGAATGTTTTTCCTTGGAAAATGCTTTGTAGGTTTGTAGTTTTATTATATCTACGTTAGCTGGAAATGTAGCAAGTTTGAATTTAGATCTATTATTTTACTAATATAATTAATAAAATCATATAAAACTTACACGGGTTATATATCGCAAACACAAAACATGAGTCAGGTGATCCAATCATATACTTTTATCAAAAGGCAACGATTTTATATGAACTTTCGTGATAACTAATTCTAATTTCTTGACATCCTTTTAAAATCTAAAAATTAGAAATGTTGTGTCACCCCTCACATTCATCACTTATAACTTTTGTGCCAAAGTTTGTTCAAATAAACCTTAAAAACCAGTTCTATTTCGTCAATTTTAAACAAAAAAAACCGCATTAAATCAGTCTAATCGTTTAGGTGCTACGATACCACGGACAGACATACAGACAAAACCGTCAACGCCTCTTTTTTGGAAAGGTAAACTAAACAACTACAATCCAGTAAGTATTTCAATACCACTCTTTTAAAAAACAGCTATTGAGTGCACGTTCCGTCAAATTGGAGTTGACAAATAAAGTGTTTACTATCGAACACAATTTCTAAGAACTACGTCTAAACCTGTTTCATTTTATCGCTTACTTTATGTTGCTAGACCAATCCGTTTTACTGCGATTGGTCCTTTCAGTTTTAACGGCCTGAATCAGTCCTTCACTCACTGAATTCTTAAACAGAACTGTTACTTGGAAGATTGAGTAAGATTGTTGCTGTTAATGTGTGGCTTGAGAAATAAAATTCGACTCGTGCTGAATTTTACTAGGTGACTGAGTTACTGTTACTCTACCAAACAGGAGAGTTATTGATACAAGCAAGAAACCAATCGATTTTAAAACGAGAATAAAGTACGTAATTTGATTTTAAATTTAAACTATGGTGGAGATAAATCAAATAAGAAAAAGACATAACAATTAAAACGAAACAATAGTAAAGTAAGTTTTATTAAAATTATTGTAAACGATAAATCTAATTATTCTTGAGATAGAAATATTTTCGTGTGCATTTGAAAAATCGATGATTGCCGAGTCAGAAAAAGAAATTAAAAGATTATACCGATCAGCTATCATTTTGCATTTGTTGAATTTTTTGACTGATGCACATAGGCGTGCGGGAAGGAAGAATGTTTTTAAAATGTATTCTTGTACTAACTTAAAGCCCGGTATAAATATATTTGCTGAACGGCACCAACGATTAGTGAAGATTCAACCTGGCCATCTGATCGAAGATTAAGACTCGGGTAAGGTTTTGGACAAATGTTTGAAGTCATCATCATCATATCATACCAGCCCATTGCAGTGTCCACTGCTGAACATAGGCCTCCCCCAAGGTGCGCCACTTTGCACGATCCTCCCCTTTTTGCATCCAGCCACTACCTGCTATCTTCTTTAGGTCATCTGACCGTCTGGCTGGGGGGCATCCGTTTGCCAAGACGTGGTCTCCATTCGAGAACCTGTCTACTCCAACACTCGTTGGTTCTGCGACAGACATGGCCAGCCCACTGCCACTTCAGCTTGCTACACTTTTGAATAATATACATCAGGGTTTTCTGTCGGATGACCTCGTTTCGGATTCTATCCCTTAGCGAAATGTTTGAAGTATTTTTAAAGAATTCAAAAACGTTCGATAAGAGGTCTACTAAAGGTTATTGAATACAAATGTTAGTATTTTGCATTAGTATACTTAGTATATCAGTATAATTTGTAGTATTATGCGCTTCTGCATGCGATAAGTCTGCACGCGATGCTAAGTCTGTTCACCGCACGCAAGGGATTTGCTCGGATGCCACAAATTATATCAATGTCGGATAGAATCTATGGACGCAATATAATCTAATACAATGAAGCTTTCGTTCCTAAGATTATGGTTTAGGGTAAGTGGTCTGAAGTTTTATGTAGAAGCAAATATGACGATAAATATCTGTAGAAATTTTAGCAGCTCATATTCTTTCGCTTTGTTGATAATTACCTTGCCTACTAATTTGAAGGTTGCGGGTTTAATTCCCGTAGAATCTGGGTGTTTATGTTTGATATAAATGTAGTCTATCAGTTTATTAACCGTGTGGTGATCGGTTGAGAATAACACCACCCCATCTCTTTCCGTGGGTGTCATAAGAGGCGACTAAGAAAACACAAATGAGGCCGCCTATTGTACATTTTTCCGTGTTTTTATGTTTCTGTGATGTCCTGTTTTATTGTGCAATAAAGTATATATAATAATAATAAATGAGACCTGCCTCCTAGTAATCCATCCCAGGCAACGACATTTAATTTTTTTCTGAATCTGAGGTGTCGTCCTATGGTCTCATGCGGTGTGGTAGGCTCTGTAAAGGGCCGTCTGGTTCGCGACCACCCTCTTACCGAAGTCCGACGCCAAACAGCTTGCTGTGTTCCCTCGATGCATGGGAGTACCAGTGCCTTTATAGGCATTTTCTGGGTTAACTCGCTCCATCGTCGACCTCATCTTTGACCTTATGGTCAAGATTGAGGTCAAGAGTTAACCCATCTTATAATAAATAAATAAAAATCCATATTAAAAGCCTTGCTTAGTTAAATAGCGCTGTGTGAATTGTCCAGTGTGAATTGCGCTGTGTGAATATTTATTTATTTAAGTAGCGAAGAAAGTAATAAGAACTTCAGCGTCATGGAATTTAACTTTGTGACAAGTTTTAAAATAATAATACATAACTGGTAAGTCCAAAGTACTACACTCAAAAGATTCAACCGATAAGACCGATTTTATTTACTTTCTGTCACAGTCGTTCGTCTATATAGCTTGATAAATAGATAGACAAACTCACACATACACAATTATTTGTTATTTTTCATATTATTTGTTTCCCTAATGTCTGGTACCGCTTGGACGCGGTCGCTCACGGGTGCTGACGGAAGAACAGCGCTGACCAGTGGCAGCACACGCTGAGTCAGCACCCTTTTATATACAGTGTTCCTTTGTTATGTCTTAATTATTAGTTATAAGTTGTATTTAGTTTTGTTTTGTTGTTATTAGTTTGTCCATTTAACTGTGTATAAATAAAGATTTTATCTATCTATCTATATATGTAGCCACTGACGCCCAATACTCCGAAGTATCGGTCGTAGAAATCTGCATAGTGTAATTAGATAAACTTTAGTACCTATCTCAAACTAACGGCCGAAGCTAGCCTGAAGCAATCGAACTTATCCATAATCAAAGTTCCAGAATACCGCACCAACGTAACCCTATCTTCTTATATCAACAACTTACTAATTGAGGCATGTCCGGTCATTCTGGGCCGTCCAAACTTTGCGAGCCCAGGCTTGTTAAGGGCCAACAAATTCGGAAATCGCGCCCAAATGTTAACGAGAACCAATTTGTGGGTCGAACCAACCTCAGGGCTTTATATGTTGATGACTTACTATAGACACTCTGTCAATAAAGTTACAGTTTTTAATGTTTCGTTCCTTGAGATTATATTTGTGACGGCCGTGGAAATTTCACAAAATCCTTCCGTTTTCCTTGCCTACGTTATGAAAGAAATCTTTTTGCGAAATTTCAGCTTTCATGGTCCAAGGGTTTGGGTTAGGCGTAGATGAGTCAGGCTGCTACCCTGCTTCATCCCCAAACAGCACCTCATCAGTCGTTTTTATATCGGAGTCCGAAACGTCATAATTGTGATGTATTAACAAATTTCGGTCAACTCTCCGTTTTTAATTCAGAAAATATTGGGTGACTTCTTTGCTAGCGATAATTAAGGATGTGAGACAGCCCACGAAACTTAACAACTTTCCCTTAAAAACATTGATCGAAAGAAGGAAAATTTTTGCCTCTCCATACAACTTTGTGGTGATCGGTTGAGAATAACACCACCCCATCTCTATCCGTGGGTGTCGTAAGAGGCGACTAAGGAAACACAAATGAGACCTGCCTCCTAGTAGTCCATCCCAGGCAGCGACACTTTTTTTTTTCTGAATCAGAGGTGTCGTCCTACGGTCTCATGCGGTGTGGTAGGCTCTGTGAAGGGCCGTCTGGCTCGCGACCACCCTCCTACCGAAGTCCGACGCCAAACAGCTTGCTGTGTTCCGTCGGTGCGTGGGAGTACCAGTGCCTTTATAGGCTTTTTCTGAGTTAACTCGCTCCATCGTCGACCTCATCTTTGACCTTATGGTCAAGATTGAGGTCAAGAGTTCCAAAACTTACGCGATCAGCTGATTAGCCTTTGTATGGGAAGTAGAATTTTTTTAAAGTGTATTTTATACATATTCCTTACTTGGCGGAAAGTTGGTTTGTTTCATGGGGAGGATCGCCCCCTAATTAAGTTTCTTTAACTAATTTTCAATTCAATTCTCAATTCTTTATTGCTCTCATAATGGTTGTACAAGGTGGTCACTTAAAAATAGGAATCACATTATGACCCGGTAGGGCACGGCAAGTTTTAAAAGAGTGTAGACAGTTTACAATTACGCCTCAGATAAATAATATTTATCTTATTTTTTTAACATAATACTTACTAATCTAAAATAAGCTCTAACAGCTTACTTTTCTTAAAGTAGTAATTTAATTTAATCTTAATCTTAATTTTAATTTTAATTCACCCCATATTTTTACTAGCTTGACTGTACTTGTACAATACAGTATACCTTATTGCACTCCACCAAAACTAAGGAGTGCAATTAAGTACTGTATTGTATCATTGTACAGTGTGATCAATATTATGTGATCTACGTACTTATGCCCAAGGCATTGGGGGTCGAAGCATCTTTTATTGCCCGCTTGATTAGTTTCTTGTACTTTTGTACCGCCATGCATTGAAATAAGATGCCAGATTAACAACTTGGGGTTTTTTCCAGTAGGAGTTTTCTAATAAAGAATCCGTCGAAGCTTTTATTTAAGAGTTGCCTTTTTTATAGATTGTGAGTTTGCTCTTGACCACAGTCTAGCCCAGGGGTGGAGATGTGGTCACCGATGAAGCAAGCTCACCGGAAGATACTATAACACCTCTTCGGGGGCAATGAATGAAAATACGTAGCTCTTCTGCGAGGTGTATATTTATGAATAACAAACAGGCACTTCCATACACTTTATCTTTATTACACTCGTGTGGTTATTAGTCACTTTACAATGTAACGCCTGGAAAAGTGCTATTTGCACGCCTATGATAGCATACATGAAATTACTCCGCGAGCTCTCTACAAAAAATGTCGGAAGAACACATCTTCAATCATTTCAAATCCTGACATCGAATACCATTTCAAATCTTTTAAAATGATATTCGAATAATCTTCTTCGAAATGACCGAATGAGAAAGGAGTTGCGTTATGCCAGATCCTCCATGAAGGTCTGCATACCACAATACCTATTCACTCGAACTTTTAAAAGATTTGGATTAGAAAAATTAGAGTTATCTATACCAATATTGTAAAGAGGAATGATTAAAAAAAAACGTTGCACACTCAAAGGCCCACACTAAGGTTTTCCTTTGTGTCGTGAGTCCCTTGGAACACACATAAAGACAAACACAAACACCCATGACCCGAGAACAAACATCTGCTTTTTACACAAATGTTTGCCCTGACTGGGGATCGAACCCAGAACCCGCCGATCAAGAGGCAGCGTCACTACCACTCGACCAAACCGGCCGACAACCGGATTTGATTGTTTGTTTGTTTATTTGCATTGAATATAGGCTCCGAAACTACTGGATCGATTTGAAAAATTCTTTCACCATTAGAAAGCTACATTATCCCCGATGGACATATAGGCTACATAATTTTCCCGAAATCCCACGGGAACGAAGTCTCGGGCGGAATGTTAATATTCAATACTTCTTTTAAGTTGTTCACATATGATAATCTTGCAATATTTAATACGTTTAGTATGATATGGTAAAATCGTATGTGGATGACATAATTTACGAATCATATTAAATGCCTTTTAATTAAAGATAATAGGAAGATATGTCCATATTTCTGTTAAACTTCCATTAGGTACACATAGGCAGAACATCAGGCTATACAAACAGACAGACAAGACAGACAAATAATTTATTCATTGCTTTAAAACACACACACAACATTCAAAACAGTCAGAAGTACAAATACACATTAAAGGTTACAGAGTTATTCTAGTGTTGTGTGTGTGTCAGAATGCAACAAAAAGGCCATAGCTCAGCATAAGCTTTGTCCAAAGGACAAACATGTTAACCTTGACGTCGCCTTTAACTGCCTAGTAATATCACCGGCTGTCGTAGTGCAAATGGGTAACCTGACTTGCTGCTGTCTGTATATAAACAAACACGGTATACCAAAAACAAATTAGTGGGCATCTGAGCTGACCTAACTTCATATTGCATCTAATCTGGCGAACTAGCCCGGGAGCGATCTGTCCCTAAATCTACGTCGTAATTTCGCCCGGGGTTAATTTTCCAGTAATCTATTACCGGAGAGATAATGCGATTTTGAGGTTATGATGCGTCCAGGTCGAACAGATTTGCGGAAAGCAGTAGGGAAACTTGTCTTAGAAATATTAAGTGAAAATGAATTTAGTATTTTTTAAAGCTTACCCGCGTGAGGGATCCCAGGATTAAATCTTCTGGTTCTCTAACTTACCAACTGAGCTATCGTGCCTTCAATCATTTCGATACTAAGAAGATTACGTCGTGAGTGTAGTAATGTGCTTAGCAACGAATGTGATGTCCACTTAATTGAACAACTTACTCTAAGGAACATAGTTCGAAATATACAAAAAAAATCGCGTCTCATAAAAATTTTGCGATCAGCTAGCATATATTTTTTGACTTAATACTACAGGGTGAAATTGGAAACATTCGACAAACTTTGAGAGATGAATCTACCCATGATTACGAACTTTCCTACTAAGAAAAAAATCTGCTGTTCTATACAAAAGTTCAATGCGAACTTAACCGAAATGTATGGAACAACTAATTTTTTTTGAGGGATGAATCTACCCATGATCACGAACTTTCTTACTAAGAAAAAAATCTGCTGTTCCATACAAAAGTTCAACGCGAAATTAACCAAAATTTACGGAACAACTAATTTTTTTTTAGTAAGAAAGTTCGTAATCATCCCTCAAATTTTGTAGAATGTTTTTAACTTCACCACGTAGTATTAAGTCAAAGATTTTTTTGAGTATTTGAAAAAGATTCCTTGTAGGAAGTTGTTCAGATTCAAGGGGAGAATCACGCTAATATTCTAAAAGTAAAATAGTTTCTGCATTCCTTGAAGTGGGCTAAAATCCAACATTCAATTCAATTCTTTGAAAAAAATTTCGTCCACAATAGTGATTTTGCTAATTTCTGAGTAGGTATTTTAATCAAAAAAAAATTTAAATGTAGAATTGCGAAGTCGCCAATATCAAGTAAACTAACCCTATACGGGTTGTAGTACGTCAGAGCCTCATCCATTAATCAGCAGGAAGCACTGCTAGCAGGCCCCCGATTCTGTAACTTCAGTTGTGTGTCGATGGAATGGAGGCCATTTTATCTGTTGAGGTGGCGAAATTGAGAACTTTTTAATTTTCATATACTTGCTGACAACCACCCCGACCAGCAGCGCCACCGCCAACCGAACGTAAAGTTGCAAACTACCTAGTAACTGAAAATTTAGTTGGCGGCGGCGCCACCAGTCAGCAGCCGTCATTACATGTATGAAATTTGGATAGTTCTCAATGGGCTATGTACGACATTTTAAAAATATTTTTAATTTCGTTTATTTTTTTATTTAACATAAAGGAATAAGGTCCCGTTTCCTAAAAAAATATATATAAAAAATCTATCTTTTGAAATAAAAATATAATAATTAAAAGTTTCTCAGTAGGGTAAACTAATCATAAATACGGCATTATACAATCGTGTCTTTGCCAAGCTGTCATGTCAATAAAAAAAAAACAACCTATTTCATTTTGTATTTGGTTGTTTATTTTTGAGTTTTATTTTTGCTTTTGGTTATTTTTTTCTGGAGTCTTTTACTGCTACCGCATACTGGATTACGATTTAACTTTGCACAGACTTGTAGTGCTAGATTTTGACTGATTTTCTCACGACTACACCTTATTCACACCGGACTCCGAGAACTGCTTCAACGATAGTGATTAATACTCTTCGGATTTGTGGAATAACACTAATAACGACAGCGCAGCAGGCTTTGCTACTCAACATGGCATCTGACGAGTTACAGCGGTGGAGAGAACCAAAAAATGTTTTATAGCTCTTTGTTCAAACACTGACATTAACTCACCAGATTTGACGTTTGTTACCATTCCAAAGGAATTGAAAGAAAGTTGGTGTAAAATGGTTGACAGGAATTGTCCCAAACGTCCACTTTTTTGCTGTGAGGATCATTTAAACGTAAGTACATTGAAACGTATCTCTAGTTAGTCTGTGATTGAAACTGAAATGTTGAACTTAAACTCAAAAACGCAACGGTATCCCTACTAATATTATAAATGCGAAAGTAACTCTGTCTGTCTGTCTGTCTGTTACCTTTTCACGCCTAAACCGCTGAACCGATTTTGATGAATTTTGGTACAGAGATAGATTAGAGCCTGGGAAAGGACATAGGCTACATTTTATCCCACAGTTGGGCACGATATAACCTGTAGTCCACGCGGGCGGAGCCGCGGGCGGAAAGCTAGTAGGTTATATGTCAACCAACTGTCAATCGTTTTTTTTTTTACTTTGGCAAAGGAGTTAATCTGTAGAATGCTGTAATAAGTAACAAATCGTAACCAAAATTTTAAAAATTAATTATTTTTATATCTATGATCAAAATTATTTGATATATTTTTTATTTGAATATGGGACCTTAAATCTGCTTAAAATAAAAAAATCAAATGATTTTAAAAATCTTGCACATAGCCCATTTCGCCACCTGAACGGATATAATGGCGACCATTCCATCGACACACAACTGAAGTTAGAGAATCAGTGCCTAGGTGGGGATGACTATCTCATACATTAAAATGTTATAACCACCCCTAAAATCAAATATTGTAAAAATATATTTCATATAAATTTTGCATTGCTATTTCTTAATGAATTTTTTCTTGAAGATCACAGAGTACTTTTATTAAAGATCCTTGAATGGCTGTAGATTGAAATGTTAGTGAAAAAGTCTTCATACGTTATTTCTTTTGTGTATTTTCCCACCACCACCCCCGCCATATTGAATTATCCGCTTTTACGTCATCATGACGCGCGCTTGTGAAATGCACAAAATATTCAACTTCACCCTACAAAATAAAATATGTCGTGTGATCAGGCGCGAAATTGAATATTTATTTTACGAGACAGTTTTAAACATTTTTCAGAGGAATTTTGTTTCAATATCTATTTAGTACCAGCTTTTTGTCCAGGACTTCGTTCTCGTGGGAATTTGGAAAAACTATGTAGCCTATGTGTTAATCCAACTACCTCCATACAAAATTTTATCGAAATACGTCCAACCGTATGAGCGTGAAAGAGGAACAAACATCCATACCATACCTACATACAAACTTTTGCGTTTATAATAATTATTAGTAAGGTAAGGACAAAAACCTGACTATAACGATTACACATGATAGACAATAAGAAACAATGTTTGTCTAATTTTAACCGACTTCAAATAATAGAATAGAGGAGATACTTTTTGGGGTTAGAGTGACATTTAATTTTAGCATACAGAACAGCTGCTTTAAAAAAAAAGATTTCAGGTTCATGATAAGGTAGCAGAACATTTGTGACTTTAAATGTTAGTGAAAAAGTCTTCATATATTATCGAAGTTATCAAAACTTTACGGGGTGATTCTCCCGATAAAAATTAACAACTTAAAAATAAAAATAAAAAATATGAAATGAATGAATGAATACTTTATTGCACAAGAAAGACAAAACAAAGGAAAGGATATTATTACACAAAGTGTAAAAGGCAGCCTTATCACTACAAATCAATCAATCATCGCATCTGGAGCACGATTGCGACAAACTCGCGCGGCGCGCCACTCAGCTGACGCGGAAACTTCACTTTGATTGCGCGAGGGCCCCGCGCAAAGGCTTGCTCGCCCTCTGGCGTTATGAATGTTGACATTTTGACATAGGACTACGGTGCATTACGCGCGCTATCACCATCGTACTCGAGCTGCTTTTCGAGTGCTCAGTCTAGAGTCTAGTTGCATGGAAAGGCAAAAATTTTTATATGTTGATCTTTGCTCCGTTGGTAAAGTTGTTCAGTTTAATGGGCTGATATCCTTATTTTTGCTAACTAAATTAAAGTCACCCAGAGGGCCTTTTTATAATTCGAACGGCACGGCACTTCAAAATTTGAATTACAATTGCCCTCTATTTTCTCAGCTTCTAGTATTAGTATTACATAGGAGGCAATGGTAATACAATTTTGCCGTGCCGTTTTCGAATTATAAAAAGGCCCAATATTGAAAACTACTTTAGTAATTCACAAAAAGCAACATTGAAACAAAATCACACGAGCGGAAAAAACAACTACTGAAACGAAATAAGATCTGACACATTATCTTTGTAGTATGTTTCAGATTATTGTCAACGTCACTCGCTTGTCATTTTCACCCGAGCTGATGTTTCAGTAGACATTTTTGGAGTATCCGGATTTTTCGAAAATCTCATCAACTTAAAAAACGTTTTCAGGAAAAATAATTCGATATGGACGATCATAGTTATGGGTAGATTCCACTATTTAATTGTCTGCTTGCTAAGTTGTCCTTACACCCTGTGTGTAATAGTAAAATAATATGCTCTCGTAATATACGTAATCGCCATCAGCCACGCTTCAAAGCACGTTATAATTTATACCCTATGATCCGATTCGATTCAGCAATAACACATTTAATTACACGAATAATGGAAAATGATATCGGCCATAAAATAGAGACCACTATTATAAAAGAGCGCTCGCAGCCCAGTAGCGCTCACTGTAGGGCATCGATCAGTAAGGCTAAGCAACTTGCATCGAAGTAAGGAACCTTTTATGTATGAAATTTGGATAGTTCTCAATTTCACCACCTGCCAGGCTATGATGATCGCAACGACATATTATCTCGCGCGTTATTTCGTGGTCACGTGACTGTTTCGACCAATGAGATTACGCGTGAGATAATATGTCGTTGCGATCATCATAGCCCGGCTGAACAGATAAAATGGCCTCCATTCCATCGACACACAACTTAAGAACAGAATCGGGGCCCAGATGAGTTGACCATAGTTTTAATTTATAAAGAGTGTTTCCTTGCTTCCGAGAGCACATTAAACCGTCGGTCCTCGGTGTTGTCGATTGGCTACAGTCGTTGAGCCAAGTCAAAGGCCATTTGGCTGTTCGAAAACCTCTGAAACCAAGGATAGTCGAGTTTGCCACATATTTGATCAGAGCTGGGCATCGTTAATCAAATAGTTAATTTCGTTAATCGTTAATCCGCTATTCAAAAAGTTAGCTTCGTTAAACGTTAAAGCGTTACATTTCGGAAGAATTAACGCAAGTTAACGTTAATCGTTAATCCGTTAACATGTGACAAAAATTGAAATTTTTATATAGTTGCGTTAGTGAACTTATAAAACCAAACCTGTTGGTTTAGGTTCTGGAAGTTAGGTAACAGTTTAGGAACAAAAAAAGACAATTCAAATGTGTTTTAATAATTCAAATGAGTAATTTAATTATCTGGCGCAAGGTGCATATTCCCCTTCATGAACATTAACATGTTAAAGAACCCACCCGCAAGCGAGGCTCGTTTTGGTGTTAAAATATCTTTGCCCGTGGAAAAAAGACGTTCAACTGCAGCGCTTGAGGGTATAGCAGTATTGTATTTAATGAAAAGATTTATTAATATCTGTTTGTATTAACGATTAACGGACTTCTGGAAATTAACGTAAGTTAATGTGTCCGTTAACATTTTTAAAAGTTACCTAACTTAAAAGTTAATCCGTTAATCAAAATGTTAACTTCGTTAATTAACGGATTAACGAGTTAATGCCCATCTATGTATTTGATATTATCTTGTGAGAGTTTTAGAAAAGAAAGATTATAAAAACATTTTTTTGTATCAACATTTCAAGCATAAAGATTGACTACGTCATCTAAGCAGAGCTGAGCCTCTTCAAAAAATTTAATGAAACAGATTAAACTTTTAATAACACACAGCAGAAAATACCAAAATGAAAACTTAGCACAACTGAAAATTTTATTCTCTATTTTTGGAGCAGAGTAAGTGAAATAGTAACAGCGATTTTACAGGCAATGTACCTACATAGTAAAACGGACATCAAGTTTGTGGATGCAAAATCAACTGTTACATAGTAGAATGTGAGGTTTTTTTTTATTGCCTTACATTAAATTGTAGAAACGTCTGTTAAAGTTAATGCTAGCAGGACGGCAATACATTTAAAGAAGCTTTAAATTTAATGGACGCTTCTACAATTGACCGTTAGTATGGCAAGTGGGATGCGAGGATTTTGCTGTATTGAAAGGAAAAGGCTGACAACCTATTAACATTATTAGCTTTCCGCCCGCGTGGACTACAGGTTATATCGTGCCCAGCTGTGGGATAAAATTGAGCCTATAGCATTCGTCAAGGTCTAATCCGCAGGTTGAGTATAGCTGCAAGGGTTAAGGAAGAAAGGAAGAACGTCTGTACCCTGTAACTTAGACCAATCTTTGAACTGGCACGTGGTCCACGAGCTGAAGCGGCCATATTGGATTACTGACACAGCAGCGCTGCTGTCACAGCCGTATATCGTGACAGTTGAGGACATCACGCGTCACCACAATTTATTACTTTTAATTCGCTGCTGCGAAGTTCTGTTTTTCGAATTTTGATTTTGTATGGACGATTTCTCGTGATTCTGAATTCAGGATTTTTTTTGAAAATATTAAAATTTTGTAAAGTGGTGGTCAATGGGTCGAAATTATAACAGTCTGTGTACTACATTCATAATTCATAGGGGAATGTAAGTTAATGTAAAAAGTATGTATTTAATGTTAATAGTATCACCTTTGAGAAAGTAGATGTTTTGCATAAAGTCGGCATTCAGCGATCAAACCCATTCATCGCTTATAACTTTTAAACGGCTAAACCAATTTTGATCAAATGAATCGTTTATTTAAATGAATAAGTCACTTTTTCAACGAGGTTGATTTTTAATGGTACAAGTTGAATAATTGAATTTTTCTACATGTAATCATTTTAACCGATACTGACATTACTATTTTATAGGATTTTTGAATAATTAATATGCTCAGTTTTTTCAAAAAATGATTTTTTATGTTTTTAAAATCATCCGACGATTCTGACTTATGGGGTTTCTCAAATAAACGATTCAAATAAGATAAAACTAAGGACCATCTCGATTACGTCAGCTTTATAACAAAAAACGTATCGAAATCGGTCTATTTGTCTAGTAGCTACGACGCAACAGACAGACACAATCGCGAGAATTTTGCTGTATATAGTAGGCTGTATATCACAAAAAAAAGCAAGTCCCAGAATGTTTAATTAAAGCGTGGGTGGATTTATAAATCTAAACACAAAACTTAAGTATTTCATATTCATTTAGAGTACTAAAGAGTAACATTGTCTTAATCAAAAAGTTTTTGTTTACTTTATTATAATAACTTTCTTCGTTTCAAGTTTCAAAATGGTAATTAAGTTTTAGAACCTAACTACTTAATTAATCTTGTAACGTAAAACTTTAAAATTAAAATTTTGAAAGTCATTCGGTGTTTGACGTCTATACGTAAGTAATTAAAATTTTAATCTTGTACACGTTTTGATTGTGATTTTTTTCAGACGTTTTAGTAAAACTTAACATACCTACTCATATTATTACGAGAGAATTTCACTCACAGATAAGTTCATTTAATCTATAAATTATACTTCGCGCTTCTTCGCATTTGATAGGTACAGAGGCCATCGCATCAGGTTATTCCATTTTCATTGCAAAACCGCTCTTACCTCGCGTGTGCACTCTTTGTTGTTGTGGTAAGAGCGGTTTTGCAATGAAGTTGCGGCCGTCCGTACCTTATGTTATGTTATTCGGTCATTTTCAGTGCTCGGCCATTAAGAACTACTATTGGAAATCTAATTTCCTTCTTCCTAGTTTTATTTTCGAAAATTCTAACATGGCGCGAACAATCCATTAAATTTTTTTTCTCTTCATACTTACACTGATTTGACAAATTTTTATTTATTTATTTTCGACTTAGGGGTCATCCATAAATTACGTCACACGAATTTTATGATTTTTTGACCCCTCCCCCTCCTTGTCACAGCTGGTCACATTTGTAAGACTCCCCCCTTCTAGCGTGACGTCACATATTTTGCATATTTTTCATTTTTTGTAATTTTCTAATAAAAGCAGTACTTAATAGAGTTGTTATTTTTTGGGAACTCAAAATTCTCTGTCTCAACCAAAGTAAAAACGTAAAAAGAGTGCTTGGGACTGAGAAGGTTAAGTTTTTCGTTAATAGTTAACGCGTTTTGAATACTCATAACACATTTTGAAATGTGACTTCACGAAACTTATGACCCCTCCCACCCCCTTGTCACACAATGTCACACTTTTTCGACCCCCTCCCCGCCCCTTAATGTGTGACGTAATTTATGGATGGTCCCTTAAACGCTTAAAAATGTACTATTGACACTTTAATTTATTTATGTATTAGCATTCCGCCCGGGGCTTCGTCCCCGTGGGAATTTGGGAAAATTATGTAGCCTATGTTACTTAGGGATAATGCAGCATTCTAATGGTGAAAGAATTTGTCAAATCGGTCCAGTAGTTTCGGAGCCTATTCAATGCAAACAATCAAACAAACAAACAATCAAATCTTTTCTCTTTATAATATTAGTGTAGATATGTTGACTATCGAAATCCCAAGGAACATTTTAACATTGACAGCCAAGTCCGAAAAGCGAACAGTTTCCGAAATATTATTGGGTGAGGTCAAAAGCGCCCCCTAGGGGCCGCGCTAGATTTATAGAGGTGCCCAAACTTTACACCAGCTGCTCCAAGCTCAACCTCCTTACCAATACTTAGAAGAACAGCTGTAGAAAACAGTTCTTTACACGTTTTGCGGAAACAAAAACTATAGGTGCTCGATTTTTTGACCAAACTGGCCAAATAATCGAGTTGGTACTGAGGGTGACCTTAAATTAGTTTGCGAACCTTTAGGATGATTCTCTCCATGAAACTGAACAACTTTGGGGAAAGATTAGTTATTTAAAAAATGTTTTTACTTCCCATAACCGTGTGGTGTTCGGAACAACTTTACCCAAAGGAACGAATATGAAATTCTTTAAAAAAATTCGACTCTACTTGTTAAGGCAAATCGTACCAGTTGTATGGAGGGCGACATTTTTTTCACATTTAGTCCTTTTGCTTGGAGTAATTCGTTCAATTTCGTGGGCTGATTAATATTAAAAAAAAAAAATAAACGCTTCACACTCAAAGGCCCACATTAAGGTTTTCCTGGGTCCCTTGGAACACACAAAGACGGACACAAACACCCATGACCCGAGAACAAACATCTGCTTTTACACAAATATTTGCCCCGAATGGGAATCGAACCCAGGACCCGCCGATCGAGAGGCAGCGTCACTACCACTCGACCAAACAGGCCGTCGTATTTTATTTTCGGTGACTAATTTAAAGTCACCCGTGTTAAATGTATTTGTAACAAACTGTAGATTTTTGTTTTATAATAAAAATAAAATACATTTAACCGTGTGGTGATCGGTTGAGAATAACACCACCCCATCTCTTTCCGTGGGTGTCGTGAGAGGCGACTAAGGAAACACAAATGAGACCTGCCTCCTAGTAATCCTTCCCAGGCAACGACACTTCATTTTTCTCTGAATCTGAGGTGTCATCCTATGTTCTCATGCGGTGTGGTAGGCTCTGTAAAGGGCCGTCTGGTTCGCGACCACCCTCCTACCGAAGTCCGACGCCAAAGAGGTGCTGTATTTCGTCGGTGCGTGGGAGTACCAGTGCCTTTATAGGCATTTTCTGGGTTAACTAGCTCCATCGTCGACCTCATCTTTGACCTTATGGTCAAGAATGATGTCAAGAGTTAATCCATCTTATAATAAAAATAAAAAATACAAAGGCAAATCATCCGATCGCATAAATTGTTTGGAGCAGCGAAATTTTATTTCCAAAATTTTTTTAACGTTACTTGGGAAAGTTGTTTATAGGTAGTTTCGTGCTAATTCACACTTCAATTTTCGCTAGACCAACTCAAAGTCACCCAACATAATTTTGAATTGTGTGGGTTTTGATTTGATTCGTTTATCTCTACTATAGATATACAGGGTTATTTTTTAATCAGTACACAAATTTTTTGTACGTAAACTTAATGAAAATTTAACAGACCCGTATTTTTTTGTTTTATATCGTTTCATATAAAAATATCAAGCTAGATCGTCTGAAGCATGAAAATAAATCAATTTTTTTGTATGGAAAAAAAAATAACTTCGTCCAATTGACTTGAAACTTGGTAACAGTACTCTTCAACACAATTTGTGACACCCGTGTTTCTGCGTTTTACAAAATTCAAAAAGGGGTATCAAAATCAGAAAATTTTGTAAAAAAAAAATTTTTTTCCGTCTTATTTACGTTCTATGAACGTTACTGACACCGTTAGAAAAATTTGTGTACCGATTAAAAAGTAACCCTGTATAAATATGAAGTTTAAACAAGCCAAAGTTATTTTTAATAAAATACGTGAAATTGTTATTACTAGAGAAGCTTCAGGATGATTTGATGTTACATTGATATTAATTATTTACCTAAGATAAAATAAGATATTGTAATTTTGATTGTAACTACCAGCAAATCATATCACGTGTCTATGTTAGATATGCTGAAGAGTGGATTGGGCTACTTTTCCATGAGAATTACTTAAACTTTTTGGGCCAAACGCTAGTAAGATTAGGTATCCGTTTCTTAAAATTCGACAGAGTTCCATTTTGTAAATAAAAGTTATATTTCTACATAAACATGTCAAAATAAATCCCATGTTGATAGTTAAAAAGAATATGGTAACGATAGCAAAACAAATCGGTAGAACTTCGCACAAAAACGCCAGCGCAATAAATCATTTTCACAGTTTTGTTCAAGCAAACTACCATAACTTAGGCGGAACCGTTGCACACGGTCCGTACCCGCTATTCGGTAAAACTTAAGATTTAAGTTACACAGTTTAGTTTAGTGGAGTTAAGTTTACGATAAGTGCTAAGTTGACAAGTTCATCTTACACCAGTACTTGCTAAACGGGATATAATTTAGTTAAAATTTATGCTTTGCTCATTTAGTTAGGACCTCTATTTTAGAGTGATACTATGAAATATTAATTTCAGTAGAGATAAATTAATTTCAAGTTCTACTGAACGTGTGGGCAAATGAGGTGAGTTTTAGGTAACGAAAATTAAGGATGTGAATTAGTCTACGAAACTGAACAACTTTCCCAAGGAACATAGGTCGAAATATGAATACACAACTTTTGCGGTCAGCTGATTTGTTTTCATACATACAAGAAGATTGATAATGATAATGATAATAAACTTTATTTGCCAGAATACATGTTTGACAAGGTCTTAAAACTTTGGTAATTATAATAATTTGGTGTGCAAATCTTTGGTAATATATATTCAATTAATTTTCAAATCATCCTAATTGATGATGTCATTTAAAAATTATAATATTAATCAGATATACAGATAATCAGATAATATACAACATTACATTACATTAATTAAATTAAATATTCATATAAATGTCACATTATTGTAAACAAATACTACATACTCAAAGCATTATTGTAATACATTTTTGTCATTTAGAAAATTGTCCACTGAGTAGTATAGCTTTGACAGAAAGAACGTATGCAATAGTCTCTTAAACAAATTAATTTTACAGCTTTTGATGCTGTCCGGTAAATGGTTATAAATTCTTATTGCCATACAGTACGCGCTCTTGCTGAATACACTTTTTTGTTGTATTGGCACCCTGAGCTTATGGCCATAACGTCCGATTCTGTCTCTACCGTCATTGTTCTTTAGGAAAAGGTCTGGGTATTTTCTGACAAATAGACACATTTCATACATGTACAGGCACGGCAGTGGTAAGATACCAAGGTTCTTAAATAGAGGCTTACAGCTTTCTAAGAAGCTTATTCCATAAACGGCTCTTATACACTTTTTCTGAACCAAAAATATCCTCTGTGCTTCCACTGAAAAACTCCATAATACAATGCCGTAACGTAAGCAGCACGATACCAAGCCATGATATGCCAATAAAGCTGCTTTCTTAGAGACTGTTTGTCTCAGTCTATTTAATAAAAATACATATTTGTCAAGTTTTTTTGTTAGATAGTCAACATGCGGTTTCCAGTTACAATAATTATCAATTGTTATTCCTAAAAAACTAGTGCTATTAACGATGTCCAAATTAGTGTTATTAAAATTAATATTCAATGTCAATGGCTTACTATTATATGTCATAAATTGGATTAATTTAGTTTTAGTAATATTCATACTCAAATTATTATCACTTAACCAGCTAGTTACTGAAGACATGGTATCATTTATTTCTCTTTCCGGATCCATATGCTTGTTTATTTTGATTAACAATGTTGTGTCGTCCGCAAATAATATGCAGTCATGTCTTATCGCTAAAGGTAGGTCATTAATATAGAGAAGAAATAGAAAGGGGCCAAGGACACTGCCTTGGGGGACTCCGGATTTATTGTATATGAAACGACTTATGAACCAGCTTTTGATGTAAGTTTTTTGTAACCCTTTTCATTTCAGTTATTTGGACACATTGTAACCTATTGCAAAGATTTATCACCATCCAAATTTTTCTACGTAAGCTTTATGAAAATTTTACAGACCCGTGTTTTTTTTGTTTCTACGTTTCATATAAATATTTCATGCTAGATCGTCTGAAGCATGAATCAAAATTTTTGTATGGAAAAAAAATAACATCGTCCAATTGACTTGAAACTTGGTAATAGTACTCTTTAACATAATTTGTGACACCCATGTTTCTGCGTTTTACAAAATTCATCCTCTAAGACGTTAAAAAGAAGTATCAAAATCTGAAAATTTTGGAAAAAAAAAATTATTTTCCTCCTTATTTAAGTTCAATCAACGTTACTGACGCCGCCGCCGTAAGAAAAATTAGGCTAGTGATAAAAAATTCACCTGCATAGGAAGTCGGAATTTTTCCGAGAGTTTCATATAGGTTCCTTAGGGAAAGTTGTTCAGTTTCAAAAGGAGAATAATAGCAAAATTTTTAAGTATTTTTTCTAATTTAACAAAGAGAAAATTAAGAGATTCAAATAAAAAGAGTAATAATTAATTAATTATCAAAATGTCATAAAAAGAGGTCACACATTGCGACCGAGTCTCGTTTCGCAGGTTGTTTGGTGGACAAACTAATTTATTTATAGAGACCCAAATAGAGCCTGAAATGAGCGGTGTGCCTATGAATAATTAACAAAGCTGCATCGCGGCAGCTGCTCTAAAAATGGGAAAATTTATTATTTATTTTGGACCGTTTGTTGCGGGAACCCTAACATCTATTTTTGGCCGGATTTTCGTGAGCCTTCTTCACGAAAATGAAAATGATATTGTCAGTGATCTATCTCTAATGTGGACGTGTACTGTGGTATGCAGACCTTCACGGAGGATCGGGCATAACGCAACTTCTTTCTCATTCGGTCATTTCAAAGAAGATAATTCGAATATCAATTTAAAAGGTTTGAAATGGTATTCGATGTCATGATTCGAAATGATTGAAGATCTGGCCTTGCGCCATTCATTGATTGATTATTGTGAATTCGTTGTAGTGAACTCGCGGAATAAGTTGTAAAATACGTTCGTAGGCGTGCAATAGCACTTAATAAGCGGTGTCTAACTCTATAGCTGTGGATGTGACGGAAAGTAAATAATATTTTAACAGAAGTGCAGTTTTTTGATTATAACCATATATTGAAAAGGAATTAAGCTGTTTAAATTGAACGCCCCCCAAGAAACACCGTTACAGTACTGTGTAGGTACTTAGGCCCATAATTTGTTCACCAAACATTCAACCAACGTTAGCAGTTACATACTTTTTTTTGACATTTCGTCTGATTAGCTTCTAACTACGGTTTAACCGTGGGTTGAATTTTTGGTGAAAATGACCGTTAATGTATAACTATCCCTAATATCTAATATGAAAGTTAGTATTAGCTCATTTTCTTACACCGCCCTAAGTGAAAAATAGGTATTTGTTTCGTTGTTTCTATGGGTATAATAATAACTACGTTTTAAGTGCAGATCTGATAGAATTTGGCGGAATCTGATGAAGCTCTGCCTGCCAACCCCAAAAAGAATTACACCCATGAGTGTATATTTTCGTCAATTTTCATCTAAAATGATATAATTTCTTTCTCACACAAATTAAAAACCGTTTAGTCTTAGTTTAAAGTTCGTAATAGTAATTTTTTTGTACACAGGTCAGGACCCCGATTCTGTTACTTCAGTTGTGTGTCGATGAAATGGTCGCCATTTTATCCGTTCAGGTGGCAAAATTGAGAACTATATGAAAATTAAATAGTTCTAAATTTCGCCACCTAAGCAGATAAAATAGCCTCCATTCCATCGACATGAAGTTACAGAATCGGGGCCCAGCTCACCAGAGTACTAAATTTACGTTTCAAAACCGTTCTTATCGCAACAGCATAGAGTGCACAATGTAGTTACTTTTTGTGTATCCAAATAAGCAAAACAAGAAAGACGGTCCTGAAAAAAGAATGTTTTTACAAAGACACGATGTGTTTTTAAGCTGAGCTGTTTCATTTGTCTGGTGTTGGGCCTGACAAATAATTATACGTCAGATTACACTGCCTTTTGTATTATAAAATTCATATTATGAGTGTTGGGAATTTTTTCTAACCTACACTAAAGTTCCGTATAAAATGAAGTAACTTTTATACGATTTTTACTGTGCCTTGTGTGGAAATGTTTACACATCTTTGTCATTTAATTGTAGTTTTGATATGGGATTCTCACAATGATTTCAAATGAGCAAAAAGGAATAATATGAATCAGCTCTCGAAACTGAATATCTATGAAACAAACGTCGATATATGAAAAATAAAATTTACCATTTCATCAGCTAATTGTCTTAATATGAAATGTCAACGCTTTGTTTAGGGAAGTTTTTTAGTTTCATGTAATTATTAATCCCTTAAAGTTTCACTATTTAATTTAAAGTCACTCTATATAGGGAGGTAGCTAAGTTTAAAACGAATTTAAACAACAGAGCCTAGCTTTGATAACAACACAGAACTCCCTTAAAAGACTCACTTCCCTGAACTGTATGACCTATGTAGTGGTAAGAAGAGCCATTTTACAATAAAAACGCTGTGAAAAAGACGCGGTTGGGTGTTCATTTTCCTTCCTCAAGTCATATTGAGTCATTACCCGACTCATTCCAACTTCTGGTCCTTTCAAGCACGCAACAAATATGCCGGCGTCGGATGTCAAGCCGGATGCTCAAACGAGAGACCCCAGAAAGGGCCAAAATGGCCCCGAACCATCATAAAGGCGGAATCCCAAATATGCCACACGCTCTGCCAAAAACAGAACAGGTAAAATTCCAACTGAAACTGCCATATTGTGAAGAGCAGTTTCACGGCTGGCTTTATTTTTAATTTTTTGTAACAAACGATTTTTTAAATTAAAAGGTTGCGCGGAGTATGAAGTTTTTGCCGCTGAAATATGAAGCGTGTAGGGCAAGTTTTTATGAGGGTGTGTTTAATTCGTCTGTAGAGACGCTAACTTCATTTCACTTTTATGTCACGACCTCTTTTTATAGCATGAAAATTTTAAAGCTTCATTAATCGCTGTGAGATTAAAAAATATCTACACAATATAGCCTTTGTAGTACAGAACTTGCATAAGTGGAAAATGTAAGCCTTGCTGGTTTTATGTTTTTTTATCTATTGCAAAGACCCTTTAAAAGGTTTTATTAAGCTTGGATTATACACACATCAACGCGGTCTAGGGATATTGCACGATTTTTCATACAAAAGAAGTCTGTTTGAAAAGCTATAATAGCATAATTGAGATGCATGGAGAGCTATAATTTTCGGACGAGCAAGTGCTAAAGCTGAATTTTCAATACTACTCAATAAATATTGTTTTACTTGAAATTTGTGAAAACGTGACGAAAATGAAAAATAGATTGCGTAAATTCGACCATTTTCATACAAAAAGCAGGCAAAAAGCGCATTTTCGTTTTCGTTTCCCGTCACGTTTTCCGTCATCGAACGCAGGACCCGTCGATCAAGAGACAGCGCCACTACCACTGGACCAAAGCGGAACTCGACAAACAATACAATTACATTTTAAATATTATCTTATCTATCTTTAACTTTTTTTAAGGGCTAAGTCCATTCTTATTTGAACCTTATTACCAGCAGCCAAGAAACATGAGTGAATATTATAAAAACCTGCCGAAACACGAAGTTAAAAAATCATTGACACAAATGTCAGTGAATATGTCATATGATGAAACTGAAGCACACAGGGCACACACAGGGGCAAGGAACCTGATAGGTGACCAAAGTAGAAATTTATCACGAGCGATTCCGTGCTTCGGAGGGCACGTTAAGGCGACTACAGTACCTAAATTACGATTTTATGATGCGTAGATAAGCATGACGCACTGCATTAAATCGAAGACAAAAAAATACTGCATTAAATATTCAGGAGATAATGAATGAATGAATGAAAATATTTATTTCAGACCAACAAGTCTATATTTTATTAGTAACAAAAATCTTATAACTATGTTAGTAAAATTTAAAATTAACATTGCTCAGCACATGTAGGGATGACCAATGCTTCAGTATTGGACCATCCACTTTGTCCGCAATAACCCTCAGGAGCCTGTTAGTGCTACACTTAATGCGAGAACTCAGGGAGGCTACTCGTTTGCGCAGAATGGCCTGGAAGCCATCTGTACTGTGGTCCACAAACATCCCAGACGCACTGCAGCGCCAGTGCAGTCCCAACAGACCCCTGAAAGTATTATTGTACTGGACACGCAGAGCATTGTAGGATTTTTTGGTGTAATTGCTCCACAGGCTGCACGTGTATAATGTTTGGCAGTAACTTTTGAAAAGTGTGATTTTCACATCACGTGAGCAGCGTGCAAACCTGCGGGATAGCATATTACCCCTCACCGACAATGCTCTGCGTTCCCTGTCAACATCAACATCGTCAGTCAAACGCTCAGTGACCCAGTGGCCCAAGTACTTAAATTTAGAAACTTGCTGTAAAACTGTACCATTTAACGTTACTGGAGGAACTGGGTAAGTTTTAGTCCCAGCTTTGAAAACCAGCAGTTCGCTCTTTTTAACATTGTAGCCCATGGGCCAGTGCATATTTTTCACAAATGGACAATAGTATCCTAATGGAGTTGATTGATGGGCCCAGCAGCACCATGTCGTCCGCGTAGCTGATGTTGTTAATAAAGCAACCATCCACCGAGCACCCGACACCCGCTCTGCCGAGCTCCTCAATCAATCCATCAATGTACATATAAGGTCCTAATTTATTAGTCACTTTCCTTTTAACACGTTATTGTGTAGGTCAAAATATATCATTTGAGTCAAAAAACAAAAGCATAATATTAAATTTAAAAGGTCTTGAAAAATTTTGTTATGATATTTTTTCATTACTATGTTGAATAAACCCATCCATTCAAACGTAAATAATAATGGCAGTAGTAGAGCAGGTGAGCGGGGAGTGGACGGCTATAATCGAAAGAGAACCATTCCTTTATCTTTAAATGGAAATATTTTTTTTATTTTTTTTACAAAATTTAATTTTCAGATAATTAATTTTTATGTTGTTTTTTTGGATTCTATCAACCTATACAATAACGCCTTAGAAGGTAAGTGACTAATAAATTAGGACCTTATATTAAATAGGGTAGGAGAGGTTAATCCCCCCTGCCTTACCCCACAAACCATTTTATATTCATCTGAGCATTGGCTATTCCATCTTACAAAATTACTTTGGTTGTCATACCAGTATTTAAATAATTTAATAATTTCTACAGGTAACTCAGTATTAAGCCTCATTTTGTTCCAAAGGACATTATAAGAAACCATGTCAAAAGCCTTTGACAGGTCCAAAAAGCATGCGTACACGGGTGTCCCTCTATCAGTGTAATACTGGACAGTATGCTTAAGGCACAGTATTGCAGATTCAGTGGATAGCCAGATAAACTAAACTAGATAAGTAGTTTGCTGAAAACATGATTCAGCACTGTTGGTTCGATAGAAAAAACTCACAAAGTCACCTCTAAATACCAATATTGTGTATCTTTTATGCTGTAAAAACTATAGTAAAATGCACACAGGAACTTGAATTTGCTATCAAAATGTTCGTGAACACTCTCGATAAGTAGTTAACGCATTTTTCGATTTAAGCTGTTACCTTTCCATAAATCTCATTTTTATAACTTTCGAACATGTTTTTACGCACGCACGCTTTCTTAGTCCGTAAACTTCGTGTATCGACACTATTCGCACTGCCGGCCCAGGCCTGTTGAGAGACGGAGATGGCACTATTCCTATGTGTGCTGCCTTTATCGGGTGCTGTAGTCGCCTTAAGCTGTCGGTTCGTGAACCGGCAGGTTTTTATAATATTCACTCATGTTTCTTGGCTGCTGGTAATAAGGTTCAAATAAGAATGAACTTAGCACTTAAAAAAGTTGAAGATAGATGAGATAATATTTAAAATGTAATTGTATTGTTTGTCGAGTTCCGCTTTGGTCCAGTGGTAGTGGCGCTGTCTCTTGATCGACGGGTCCTGCGTTCGATGATGGAAAACGTGACGGGAAACGAAAACGAAAATGCACTTTTTGCCTGCTTTTTGTATGATAATGGTCGAGTTTACGCAATTTATTATTCATTTTTGTCACGTTTTCACAAATTTCAAGTAAAACAAAAATTTATTGACTAGTATTGAAAATTCAGGTTTAGCACTTGCTCGTTTGAAAATTATAGCTCTCCATGCATCTCGTTTATGCTATTATAGCTTCTCAAACAGACCTCTTTTGTATGAAAAATCGTGCAATATCCCTAGACCGTGTTGATGTGTGTATTTTTAATATTGTCCTTGCTTTTTGGAATCTTAAAAAGGTGTCCGTTACCTAATATTCAGATTTAGTTAAAATTTTAAAATAAGAAAATTTGTAATGCAATTAAAAAGAGCACCCTCGGAGTTTCTTGCCTATTCTTCTCTGAGGAAGACTGCACCTATGCGAATAGGCGTAGAGTCAGTACGGTCAAAATAAAGAATGTATGTATGTATTTAAATCCGTTTAAATTATGTTTGTATGTATTTAATGTAATCTTGACTTATTTTAAGCGGCATCCTTAATGTCCTATGAAATAAAGATTATTCTATTCTATTCTAAATCAACAGACATATACCAAAATCCAATTGCTGATAAAATCTCCGAACGTCGACAACTTAAGTATCAAGTTGTCATGGCCGAAAACTTGAGACCCCTCGTCAAAGTTTCAGATCAGGACATCACTCAAGTGTGTTGTGTTTAATCCATTGTAAACCAATTTAGGTGGAGGCAAGTTGAAGAAACACTGAGATTACTGGAGTGTCCTTAACCGCATTACAGGATAGTTGGCAAACTCCCCGCCCGAACACGAAGAAACTTTCAATCTATAAGTTGTGTCGTTAACCCTTTGAGCTCAACAAGGGACTAATATGTCACAATATGAGTCACTACTTTGTACAGTTTGATGCATATTAAGCTTGACGTTTTAGACTTTGTAGAATTCTACAAGCTGAAATTTAATTCGTTGTACTCCCGCAAAAAAATAACGTTATATCGATTGAAGAATTGTTTTATGGATTTATTTTTGACAACAACCAAATAATGTCAAAATTATAAATAAATAAAAAACTCGAATGAAACTGCAAACCAATAGTAACTGGACTGGGATGTGAGTTAGGGAGAGAGAAGACCGCGCGAAGATGCGGAGACGGAACGGTTGCTCCCCGGCTCATGCGTCTAAACTAAAGCGTTACCATTGTCTCTTGAACTTTCGAGTTAGGATTTTTTTTTTAATTATATATTTTTTTATTTGTTATTTCAATAGTACTGCTATAGGCAAATCAGTATTTTGCGGGAATACAACGAATTAAATTTTAGCTTGTATACAGGGTGGAAGGGACTGTTAGTAAATACTTGAATCGTGGAATCTACCCATAAGTTTTTTTTTACAACTATTACTTACTCAATGTTGCAAAACAGATTTTGTACTTGCACCAAACGACGATAACAACAATAATAATTTTAACTATGTACCCGCTTTTTGTTAATTTTTAAACTATGTTATATTAATTTAAGTTGCATCCATACTGGTTATTGTTTTTGTTGTATTTTTTCTTTTTATTGTTTTGTTTTATCATTTCTATTTTGCATCAGCGACCTCATGGCGAATGCACGGTATTCGGTAAAACTTGTTTAGTTTATGAGATACCGCTGTGATATATATTCTGTAATGTTTTCTGTTTATTTCTTAAATAAAAAAGAAATATAAAAGTATGCTCGGCTACAAGTAATTTTTTTTTCCAGGAACGTCGAGTTTAGAATTTTTCGTTATTTACCTACTACGGCCATACGCAATGTACTGCAAAACCGCCATCTTCCCAAGCCGCGCCGCTCGCATAATGCAATGTACTTTGCAGGTTTTCGGTGTTTTACGCTATTGCTGTTTTAAAGCAGATTTTTGTAAATTATTTAATTTTAAAGCAGAAAAAAATTTGGATATTTTCCGGAGGTAAATTCAACTAAAAAATGATTCAAAATTATGATCTGAAATCAAGGTTTAAGTCTTTGCTAACTTGTCCCTTACATCCTGTATTTTTTACGCGGAAAGGTTTTCTTAAGGTGTCAGGTTTCCCGAGTTTTTATAGCTTAAAACTGAATTTTCAATAGTTAATAAATTTACTTTCAAAAGTCAAATATTTCACCTAATTAACATTTTTGGTAAATATCTTCTTTAAATAGAAACAACAAAAAAAAAACGAATTTGTCAAATATTGTTGCATTACAAACTTCAGGTTCGCCCTTTACGTTTACGAAAAGATGAAGAGTGATATTATGAGAGAATTTACAGCAAACACAATGTTCCCAAGGAAATTGAATGAAGAATCCATACTCCGATCCACGATACAAAATCAGATCAGGAGATAATCTTTGATTTCCATTAAGGGCGTACGTTGCGTGCTCATTTTCAATTTGTATTATTTCTTCATTTTCTTGCCGAACTCTGTTTCAACGTTCAAAGATCAAACAGTGAAGATATTTTCTACTAGCTTTCCGCCCGGGACTTCGTTTATTATTTTAAAACAACGACACAACGTATGATATAAAGCCTGGTAACCCACGACACAGGGAATCCTAGTGTGGGTACCATGAAGCACTGTTTAATTTACTGTCTCTTTTTTTCTGAATAAATATATATATTTTTTTTTAAACAGGATTGTGGTGTAGTGCGATGTCGAACAAGACACAACTCAGCATGTGTTGAAGCCGAGGCCCCAACGCTGGTTGTCAGCTGTGCCCTTAGTGTGCCAGTATTATTATTATTTTTTACAATTAGCTTATTGCACATTTTTGGTTGTAAGTTTTTATTAATGTTTTGTCTACCCTTTTAAATTTGTAATAAAATATTTATCTATCTTATTGATTGTACCCATTTATACAGAAGTGTATGTACTGTATATCTGTTATTGTGTCTGATCCACGGTTTATGTTCCTCTTTACTCTGGAAATTGCAGGGTGTAGCTCTTCTCTCATTTCCTCGCTATACAAAGTGTAAGGGACAGCTTAGCAAAAAATTTAACAATAGATTCTACCTATAAACACGATCGGCTATAAGTAATTTTTGTTTTCCGGAAACGTCAATTAATTAGTTTTTGTTATTTACCTATTTTAGTGCTACTCAATAGCCTGCCGCTATCAGAATGCAACTGCGGCATATATAGGGCTTTAGGTACGAGTATCTCTCTTTCAACCTCTCGGGTGGTTAATCAGTCCATGAAACTGAACAACTTCCCCAAGGAACATAGGTCAAAATACGAAAAAAAAATTTAATCTCCCATACAAAATGCGCTATAATGCTGATAAAGTTTATATGGGAACTCAATTTTTTTTTTCTTATTTTGACCTATGTTCCTTGGGAAAGTTTTTCAGTTTCATGAACTGATTAACCACCCGAGAGGTTGAAAGAGAGATACCTAAAGCCCTGTACAGCTAGTTTGTCGTGTTTCATGCTGTAAGCAAAATGAAGTATGTACAAATAAATCATTTAGGTAATTCTACACTAGAAAATATTTAAAAACATAAAAAAATTAAAATCATTCAGAATAACAGGATTAAGTTTTTGATAAGTCGTTCCTTGTAACCTTTGTTTATGATGATAAGGAGAATGTTTTTTTCTCAAAAATTAGATGCTGTTCGAAAAAGATCACTGGTTATTTAGTAGCTTTCATGCCCAGTTCATTTCAAAAGTTCCCATACGTCCCCACTGAGCTGCACGGGCCTCCCTTCGAAACACCAAGGGTATTTCAAGCTATAGTCCACCACACTCATTTCATGTTTTGTTTTTAATTTTTGCGTTTTTGTCTTAAGGTGAAAATCATATTAACCGTGGCGCACGAGGCGCGAAAACCACCCTGAACCTCGGGATAATTACCTATATACGATCTTTTCCGAGATCGACCCGTCCAAACAATAGGGAATATGCATGATTTTTTTTATTGAAAAAAATAATCCTCATTCATGTAATAAACAGTTTAGTAAAAGTATTTTTCGAATAACTATGAAATTTAAAAAGATATAAGCCATCGAAGATTTATTTCTATCTCTTTCTAGCAAAACGAAATTTAACACGGAGTTTGTATTGGACGTAGTGACATGTGACGTCACAGTCCATGTCGGATCTCTTCGTCCAATCAGTGCGTAATTAATAGTTTTAAATGTGTATATCGACCGTTTTTCTTGGCCGATTTTTTTAATTTCACTTTTTGTCATCTCAACTACGGTATTTTCATATTTTGTTAATCAATTCGATAAAAAAAATTCATGCATATTCCCTATTTGTCTTATGACTTCGATCGGACCACCCTTCAAAATTTTAAGCGCTTCCCCGATCAAACAGAGTAGCCGAAACGAAGCGGTTTCAATGGTAATAGCTAATCCATCATGGGCCCAAGATTAAGATGTAATGGTTGGCAAATATTGACACCGGCAAAACGTGCCCATAGTGCTTCGAGAGGGATCAACCACCTTTTTCTTTTTAATAGCCACCACCCCCAATAAAGAGTGCTTTTTATGTCATTGAAAGTAAATTTAATACTTACTTTCCCAGTTTATTCGCGATTTATTTCGTTTTCCACTTAAATTTTTATGTGGTAGAAGAATTCCTACAAAATAAAAACGACTATAGGAATCTGTTGAACTTTTATAACTGAGTTGATACACTCTCCGACTAGTCGTTTTTTATCTGTGGAGAAGTTCACTTTATTAAGATTTTTTAAATATGAACATAGTCAGGAAAACAAAACTTGAACATAATAAGACTTTTTTCTGGAAAAAAAAACAATTTCTAACATTCCCAGTATATTTTTTTTGATAGCTGCTTCAAAGAAACATCTAGATTCGATTTCGCGACTAGAAAGTGCCTATTCAATAAAAAAAAATTGGAGTCCAATCACCCCTGTTCCAAAAATTGATGAGCGTTTACGTTTACAGGGCATTTTAATTGCAAAAATTAATTGACCGCCCGGTTACACAATAGTACTGCAAACACGGTAAATTGGCAATTAAGTCACTTTTGTTGGCTATTTGCGGATCAGGCATACCTGGTTTGAACAATGAATATGTAATATACAATGTGTAAGGTATTCACGGAACTACAGCATAACTGAGTATTTTTTTTAGTAATCCTGAAATTGTTAAGTTTAAAACATTGTAATTTTTATCTGCTTGCAAATATAGTCTAAAACAGTAATTTATAAATATGGAAGAGCGGTCCCTTTTAACATAAGCGTATGCTTAAAAGGAACTACCTTCCACAAGTTTGTAAAAGTAAACATAAAGTTGTTGAAAATAAATTAATTTGATAATAGTCATGTTAATTTTACCTTCGCTAACGTAGTGCAATCTGAAGTTTCAAAAATCAGCCCATTAAATTTAATAACTTTTAACCTGTCAGAATCCATGGTAGGAGATACCTACTTGGATACCCTGGGGATGATTAGATACTACTGGGCCTAACGTCAAGCCCCAGTGCATCAGATAAGATACAAAAATCTAGAATAGATTCACTACAGTTTACAGTTAACGCTTTTTCCTACATTATTCGAATTCGGTTTCACAAACGAATTATACTCACAAATCGTTTAGTAATTTAAAATTACAATAGGTGCAGTAAAAAATGTTGAAATATAATTATGAGCTTTAATGCCGACCGAGTTTTTTACGTTCCGTTCCTAGTTTCATTACCATAAAAAAAATGAACGTCGCATGAGGTCTACCTGGCTTGTATAAACCGTGCCCTTATGGGGTATTCCAGCGGATAATAATCACGGAAATGAGAGGATTAATAATTGATATTCTCATTTTATGCGTTGAACGAAAGGTTACCAGGTTTATGTTTCAAAGCTATGACTATGTTTCACTCGAAGCCCAACATAAGAAAAAGATGTTTGGTCAATGAACATAGGTTAGCTATCTTTGTAAAAATAACTTTTTAAAACCTAATTAATCTTCACTCATCATAGAATCAAAATTGCTTAATTGCGATACCAGTCGCAATTAAGCATTAGGGGGAGATTACTTGCAGTGTGATCCGTTGGGTTGCTGCAGGTCTTGTAGCAATATTACCACTGGTTTGTCAATGTTACAGTGGCATATACATACAACACCTAATACGTCCGCTATGCAAGTACATTCCCTCACTTAGGATTGAGCTGAAAATCAGGGTTGTGGCTTCGGCTTTAACATAATGCTGAACTAGGTCCAGTTTTACATCGCACTATAGTACAATACACCTTTCTTATCTGTTTCATTTATATTTTATGTTATCTTCACTAATGTTGTTCTATCTTTATCTTTTTTGTCTTTTGCTTTTCTTCTTTCATACTTCTTGTTTTTTTGTGCTGTTGTTGTTTTCATGTTAGTTTTCTCTATGTTTTGTAGTGTGTCTTTTGTGTTGAATAAATATATTTTGAATCTTTAATCTTGGATCATGAAATAACTCGATTGGAGCACAACTGGCCGTTGCTCCGTTTATCCCGCTCCTAGAAAAACTACGACTCCGATATCCAGATTTCTTCTTCTTTCGAGTCGATGGCTTATCACGATTAAACTTTGTTTGCCCAGTACTTGGCCACGGCGATAGCACTGTCCAAGGCATTCGAGAAATCATAATTTGTAAAGGTCTTCGGATATCCGGACTAGTGATCCAGCAGCCCACTTAATTTTTTATTCCACGTGCCCTAACTTTTGAACCAGAAAAACTAATGGCTGCTGATGAATAGAAAAATCAGTCCTTGATACGAATGAAGAAAAATTGGTTCTGTTCGCAGATCAAAAACAATTCAGCAGCATAAAATGTCCATATGTAGACCTAAACAAACACAGCACTCTCCAACATTTCAAGTAACTCTAAGTGCGTTGATATAAAGGATAAATCCTCGCCATCAAATATAACACTCGTGCCCAAAGCAAATAATTTCCGGACATGCAAAGTTTAGGGCCGCAATAATATCCCATTGGGCTCGTCGACACATTATTATTTAGATGTCCCTGCCAAGTGTGAGGCCTATCAGCTGCGTTTACACTATACTATTACGCTTTTCCTCAGTATTTGATTACTAACTTTCCGCCCGGGACTTCGTTCCCGTGGGAATTTCAAAAAGTTATATAGCCTTTGTGTTAATCCAGGGTGTCAGCTACCTTCATTCCAAATTTTATCAAAATTGGTCCATCAGCGTTAAAGAGCAACAAAGATCGACACATCCTACAAACTTTCGCATTTATAATATTAGGAGGAAAGACAGGATTTCGGTATGATTTAGGAGATTATGAAGAAATCAACGTTCTCACAAAAGCAGACATATGATTTTTGATGAAGATTCCATTGTCCAAGCTCAACATTTTCTTTAACATATCGTCAGATAAAAATAAAAATACGATGAAAGAAGAACAACTGCGTGAAAAAAGCTTGAACATGTAATAAACAGAACAAGGATTAAATTAAAAATAACTATTCAGAGTGTATATTCCCTGATAATGATCATTTGTCCGACCGATTTCGTCTGGAAATCGCAGTTAGGTGTGTAGATCTAATTTTATATATTAATACCATCATGTGTCACCACTCCCGACAATAAATTACTTGATTTGATTTGGGTTTAGACATTTATTTGTACCTCAGTCGTCTTATAGGTAAGAGGAATGGAAAGATGAAAAAACGGTTAAACTGTAGAATTAAATTGCTGACTGAATTGCTACTAGCTAATGTGAAGGAAGCACAAATCCAGAGGTTTGTTTTTATTCACTTGGGTTACATTAATCATTAAATTCGAAATGTATGTTCTGTCCCGCTATATTCCTATGGCTACACTGGCTGGGATTAACTCGCATTGAACACTTTGCATTATTATTACTAGGATGCCGGCAATTTTGCTCAGTTTTTGAAATCAAGTAGAAAGATCAAGCCGTTTTTTGACCTAGAGACCTTAAGTTCAATACCTACCCTGTCAGGGATTACAGGCAGGAGTGTATAGAGTGACAAAGCTGACAAAAAATTAAAATCGTAAATATTTTTTCCTAAAACAAACTACATTTGTAAGTAAGTATCAGTCCATACGAAGTAAAATGAAACAGTTGAACTCAAATCAGCCCACATTATATTCAAATATGAAACTCAACCGAAACTAAATTCAACTATCATGGAGCGCAAGTCAAATAAATTGGGTAAGCCCTGGTATAACTGTTCTGTTCTTACTTGTCAGTTATAACTGCTGTAAGTTTGGATCCCATCCAAGTTCTTAGTAGTTCGAATTGGGACTTAGAAGGTGTTCATCCGTAAATGCAGCAAGGAGTTGGTTCAGAAAGCTTTTATGTGCACGAAATTAACGCACGATGTAATGTACTTAGTCCCCCCCCCCCCCACCGTCGAACATTCTCTCCCTAAAATTATTTGTGAATACATCACAAACATAATTTTTTGTGACATGTGTGTATTATCATTATTATTACTTAATTATTTGTGCTTATCCCGCGGGTAAGTTGTAAAAATACTAAATTAAAGGATAAAGATTTCATAAGAAATATAAACTATTTTTCCGAAAACAAAATACAGAAAAAAAAAACACGGATCACGTAGCAACAGCAAAATGGCTTTTCTTTAAATTCTCAACTAAATGGCGTTTGGATCGCAACGTGCCGAAAATCCTTTAAAACGTTCTCTCAACTAAATTGTTAGGTATTTCTCAAGTCCCGCATCTCGAGCACCTTTCTACGGCAGCCATTGTTGAAAATATCAATTGTAGTTTGCATAGAAGTCGCTTTGCTTTCTATCTATTGAAAAGTAATAAATTCAAGTGACTTTAAGGTTTTTGGTCATAAAAAAGTTTGTTGTTCCTATGCCACCTAAATAACTTTTTTTTGTTATTAGATGTGTTAACTCTTGACCTCAATCTTGACCATAAAGGTCAAAGATGACGTCGACGATGGAGCAAGTTAACCCAGAAAATGCCTATAAAGGCACTGGTACTCCCACGCACCAACGGAACACAGCAAGCTCTTTGGCGTCGGACTTCGGTAGGAGGGTGGTCTAGAACCAGACGGCCCTTTACAGAGCCTACCACGCCGCATGAGACCATAGGATGACACCTCATATTCAGAAAAAAAATGAAGTGTCGTTGCCTGGGATGGATTACTAGGAGGCAGGTCTCATTTGTGTTTCCTTAGTCGCTTCTTACGACACCCACGGAAAGAGATGGGGTGGTGCTAATCTCAACCGATCACCACACGGATATTTAATCTAAGAATCAATTAATATTTGTTCTTAACCAAGGAATGAGCAATCTATGTTTTACGGTAAAACAGCTCCTGAGAGTCATTGAAAAATGATTTTTCTGTTGACAAAATAATGCATTTAATACTTTTCAATAAAATAAACCATTAATCTATTCAAAGAGACTCCTAACTCAGTTTAATATCATCGTTGAAACAGATTGTCTAGACTCTAGCCGAACCTCGATAATCGATTTAGATATTGCAGCTTTTAGGTGTTTAAGGGGCGTATAAACGATTTCGGTACTTAAAAAGACAAAATAATACATTCACACTTACTTGGGCCTCTCTGCTATTAGAAAGAGATAGAGGCAAATTCATCTTGAAATTTTTTTAGATATTTTAAAACAATAATAGTGAGAGAGTTTGAATTTTAAAAAAGCAATTTCAATAGATATACGTTAATACCATTGTTCTTCAATCTTTAGATTATACTTCTAACTGATACGTCTCGACGAATGTTTTCCTTTAAAAAACCCTTTACATTAGTTAGATGTATCGGTTGTCACTTTGAAGATTGAACATCCAAAGCACCTGAGGTCTCACTATTTTATAAATAACTCGATCGACCCTAACAACACTTTCCTGATGCAAACACACGCGAAAACTGTAAATTATAACGAGAAAAAAATTCATGGTGTATTAAGTTTAGCAAAAAATTGAATCCTAAAATCCGACTATCAATCATTCTGAATGATTTTTCATTGGAATTTTCCTGCAGAATTTGTTTTTCATGTCTTAATATTTTCCGCTTTAAAACTAAATGATTTGATTTTATACACTCAATTTTGCAATTAAAAAATAATAATGATAGCATAAAATATGAAAACCAGCAATGTACGTCGCGTTCGCGGGTATCGCACGTGTGGCGTGGTTTTGCAGTAAATTTCCTGGCGCCAAAGTAGGTAAATAACGAAAACTCCGCAACATAACGTTTCCGGGAAAAAATAATCACATGTAACCAATCTTAAATGCATGTTGTTAGCAGTCAACTCAGGTGCTGACTGAAAAACAGCCTGGCTGAGGCAGCACCTTTTCACCACATCATTCATTTGTATGCTATTTTGGTGTCTGTATTGTATGGTGAATAAATTTCTTTTTATTTATTTATTTTAATCATAGTTATAGATAGATTCCACCATTTAAGGCAACTACAGCACCCGATAAAGGCAGCACACATAGGAATAGTGCCATCTCCGTCTCTCAACAGGCCTGGGCCGGCAGTGCGAACAGTGTCGATACACGAAGTTTACGGACTATGAAAGCGTGCGTGCGCAAAAACATGTTCGAAAGTTACAAAAATGAGATTTATGGAAAGGTAACAGCTTAAATCGAAAAATGCGTTAACTACTTATCGAGAGTGTTCAATCACGAACATTTTGATAGCAAATTCAAGTTCCTGTGTGCATTTTACTATCGTTTTTACAGCTTAAAAGATACACAATATTGGTATTTAGCGGTGACTTTGTGAGCTTTTTCTATCGAACCAAAAGTGCTGAATCATGTTTCCAGCAAACTACTTATCTAGTTTATGTCCTGAATATTACCGTAGTATTTTTTTCTTTGATTTAATGCAGTGCGTCATGCTTATCTACGCATCATAAAATCGTAATTTAGGTGCTGTAGTCCCCTTAAGTACTTGATAAGCTATCCGTTACACCCTGTAAAAGTGACGGATAAGCCAACCCTATATTTACATGCTCCTTTTTAACACTTTAGGCTAGCCAAAAAACAACGTGGTTAAGTTGACTACCCATATGTAACAGAGCTCCCAAACCGCCTAATGGTCTTTGACTTTGTTTAATAACTATAGTCAATCGATAACCTCGATCGAATGTTTGACGTACTCTGCAAAACACGAAAAACGAAAACGCTCTACTAACAGGGTCGTAGAACTATGTAATTTGCTTAGCCTCACTATGGGCACGTTATCAAGTTGTAATTTTTACCAGTCTACGTTTTTTTAATGTATCATTGATAAAAACGGTGATATTTTTAAAAGATCTCACTAATAGTACTACCATCACACCATCGATCAAAGTCCGTGTCACTGTCTCGCTATCACCCCATGACTGGGAGGTCCGCAGGATAAATGGACAGGGTGCGTTTAGGTTTGATGTGGGAAATGGGTGAAATGCTGAGAAAGATGTTGCATTAGGAAATTATGAATTTGGATATGTGTTCGTTAGTTTATAATATACTGTGGTATGCAGACCTTCATGGTCTGCGCTATTATTTTCAGACGAACTAGTGCTAAACCTGAATTTTCAATTCTAGTCAATAAATTTTGTTTTACTTGAGATTTGTGAAAACGTGACTTAATTGAAAAAAAAGTTGTGTAAATGCGACCATTTTTGTTTCCGTCACGTTTTCACAAATTTCAAGTAAAACAAAATTTATTGACTAGAATTGAAAATTCAGGTTTAGCACTAGTTCGTCTGAAAATTATAGCCCTTCCTTCATGTATCTCGAGTGTGCTAGTATAGCTTCTCAAACTGACCTCTTTTGTATGAAAAATCGTGTAATATCCCTAGACCGTGTTGATGAGTGTATATTCATGCAAATACTCTGTTGGTGAATATACAAAGTCTTCTTCTTCTTATCTTGTAGGTATAGTAAAGTTTTGGAAACAACAAGTTAGGGGGTTTTCGTTATTTACCTACATTGGCACTACGCAATGTAGGTACCGCGAAACCGCGCCCCGGTCCTTCCACGCTGTGCCACTGTATCTAACAAGACAATACATAACAATATATGCAATACATATAACAATATGTATTGCTGGGTTCCTTGTTTGGCTCTGTTATAATTGTTTTTTATTGCAAAATAGAGTGCATTCGAAAATATTGTAAAAAATAATATCACCAAAAAGATTCGACATTTATTCTAAAGAAAATTTCCCTAGGAAAACCTTCAAAATGATGGCCTGAATTCAGGGTTTCAGTTTTTTCTCAGCTGTCCGTTACACCCTGTATGCAATTCCGTTAAGTTATTTATATTATACATTAAAAATATAGACAATATGTTAATAGTGTACATAATTTGCAACTGCTGAGTACAATATTAAGCTATTTTATACTTCTGAATAATCAACTCCATCAGATAAAATGTAAAACCTCGGTCTTTGAAGAGAAGTTACAAACAACTTTAAAATTATGCAGAGAAAGTTCTTCATTGGATTCACTGGAGATCACTGGACGAGGTTTCAAATAAAACTCCACCACTATATCCCTTTACGTTTATTTTCAAGCAGGAGGTACCACAATTACTGTGATATACGGAATATACTTTTAAAGAAAGCAAAAGCAATTTGCATATGCTGCTGATCGGGGCAGTTGTCATCAAGTGTATGAGGGTTCGATATATATATATTTTTTAATATTATAAGATGGGTTAACTCTTGACCTCAATCTTGACCATAAGGTCAAAGATGAGGTCGACGATGGAGCGAGTTAACCCATAAAATCCTATAAAGGCACTGGTTCTCCCACGCACCGACGGAACACAGCAAGCTGTTTGGCGTCGGACTTCGGTAAGAGGGTGGTCGCGAACCAGACGGCCCTTCACAGAGCCTACCACACCGCATGAGACCATAGGACGACACCTCAGATTCAGAAAAAAATGAAGTGTCGTTGCCTGGGATGGATTACTAGGAGGCAGGTCTTATTTGTGTTTCCTTAGTCGCCTCTTACGACACCCACGGAAAGAGATGGGGTGGTGTTATTCTCAACCGATCACCACACGGTCGATATTCTTCAATTTTGCCACCTAAACTGATAAAATGGTCACCATTGTCATTCAAACGCCATCGATTAGTGTAATAGACGCCCTTGTACTTTTTATTTTATTCTGACATAGGGATCATTCAACAATTACGTAATCACCGGAAGGGGGGGGGGGTCGGGTGCTTGTATATACATCGGATTATTTGGGGGGGGGGAGAAGCCATGATTACGTCATCATTTTATAACTTTAATTAACGTATAGCGAAATGAATAAATAAATTATATTTAAATATTTACGTCCAATTTTGAAGTCTATTACAGGTAACACTAACTATTAGATAGATGGAACGGGATTTCCCCTGCTATAGACAAACTGTGGAACAGTGTGACCAGATTCAGTTTTTTTATACTTTTTCGGCATATTTTATCGACTTTTCCAAGCATCGGTATTGTTATAGGTGTATTGGAGGAAGTAAGTATTTTGGGTATATTTTAGGTAAAAAGACCCATAGAAACATAACATAGGAGTCAGTGCTAATACAGCAAAAATTTTAAACACGGACGGATTACGTAATCAAGGCGAGGGGGGGGGGGGGTTAAAAACAAAAGATTACGCTGTGATTACATAGGGGGGGGGGGGGGGTTAAAAAAACGGCCAAAAATGATCACGTAATTGTTGAACGGTCCCATATGGGAAATTATCAAACTTCCAGAATTATGTCACCGACACTGAATAACTTCAAAATGCTGATTGATGAAAACAGATGTCACACGATCGATACTTAATACTACCTGTCAATTTGTACAACACAAGAGAAAGATTTACTAACATCCGATAATTCGAAGTGTCAAGCGTAAAGATAAAAGTATACGGGGTGTAAGAAACAGCTTAGCAAATACTTAATTGGTGGAATGTACCATTAACTATAAATGTTCCATAAACTAAATAAATAAATGAATACCCACAGTAAACAAAAAAGGAATATCTGTTATACATTTCCGTCATCTAAACAACGAAGCGCTTTGAAACCCTTAATTCTTGATTTTTAACCGACTTCAAAAAAAAGGAGGAGGTTCTCAATTCGGGTGAATTTTATTTTTATTAAGTAAGTGTAGTTTAAGATGTAAAGGAGTGTTCGTTATTAATTTACTTTCACGCTATGCAATGTACTATGAAACCGCACCCAGCACAACTATCAGAATGCGATGAACATTGCCGGTTTTCACGTTTCAAGCACGCGTTATTAGAGTTTATTTGTTGCAAAATAGAGTTTACAAATAAATAATTAATTTTAAAGCGGAAAAAATCTTTAAGAATACCCAACTAGAAAACCAGTCAGCATAACGGTCTGAATTCAAGGTTTCAGTTTTTGCTAAGCTATCTTTTACACCCTGTATTTGCTAAGCTATACAATAAGTTACGGGGCCACAATCTAGCTTTAAGCAGATTTATTTTCCTCCCTATGTAATAAAATTACTTTGTTCTTTTTTTGGAAATAAATGGTTTTTTTCAATTATTTTTTGTGATTTTACTACTTGAATAGTTTCTGTAATGAAACATCGCGGATTCAAGTAAAACTCTGCTTGTATCGGGTTTCAACTCAATTGCAGTAATAATACTTTAGGGGAATTCCGGAACTGAACCGAGTCTGGACTTCGGGAGCGGAATGGAATCGGGAAACTGTGTTACGCAATTATTTGTATTGTTCAGAATGATGTTCGGGTTTTGTTGTTTATAGTTATATCTGAAGAAGAACAATTATATTAAGTAGATGATTAATATTCAATCTTTCTTACACATAAAATTGGAGGTCCTGATTTATTGACTCATCAACGCCCAGCCCAAACCCTTAGACCTAGAAAGCCAAAATTTGGCAAAAAGGTGTCTTTTATGACGTAGGTAAGCACTTAGAAAGAATTTTTCGAAATTCAACCCCTAAGGGGGTGAAATGAGGGTTCAAAGTTTGTATAGAGAAAACAATTTTTTTGGACATCTTGATTCGAAACTTCGTCAAGATATATACCTTGAAGCAAATAAACGGACACGTGTTTCGCGATTTTTCAAAAATCATTCCCTAGAATGAAATGGGTGACTAAAATTATCACTCGTTGAATTTCCATTTGGATTTTTTTCGGGTTATTTTGAAACACCATATTGTATTTTAAACATTATTTATGAAAATAGCTTTCATGTATAATACCTAACATAACCCTTAATGTAAAATGTTTATATTGATAAAATTCCCTACAGCTAGCTACTTCGTAAAGGCTCTTAGCAAACTATGAACAAAATAAAAGGCTAATCTAAGCTCTCATCCATCAAAAATACAATGTTTTTCCTTTCGCTCTCTTGCCAAAACTCTTTGAACTTGACATAAAACTTTTATTGAGACCCTGAAGCTAAAAAGACCTTTCCAACCTAAACAAAGCTTCACGTAAAAATTTCTGAAGATTGAATTTGTCGACAGCAACATTGTACTTGTGTTACATTTCTATATCGTCTAAACAATAAAGGATGTGAAGGACAGCTTATAAAATACTTTAATAGTGGAATCTACCCATAACCAATATCAGCTACATTTTTTTTACTGCCCATCACATACCTCCACCCTTAATATTTGTATTTAAAATGAGTTTGGGTGCTAACATTTTTTTTTAACAAGTATAACAACCAACTATAAATAAAATAATTTTTATTTCAGGCACATAGTTAACAATCCCATAAATTGTAGTCCCATAATAGTAATAATATAATAATTAATTATTCAATTAAATTAATTTAATTTGATTAACTATAAGTTCAACCTTTTTTTAATGGCAATTTAGGACAAAAATAATGAAACTAAACAACTTTTCAGCAAAGAACTCATACAAGTTGTTCAGTCACTCTGTATACCTATTGCTTACTTTACACTGATCTATGTTCTAGTACAGTCAACGGCACATCAGGTTACCACAAACTGACAAATTTCACCAATAGATAGTAAACTCTAATGCTTCGAGATAAAATTGAAAATCGATTAAAGAAATTTGACAGTTTTGGATAGCATGATGCGCTGTTGTCCCTGTACCTACCTAAACCAACGAAAGACATGATTTTTACACTAGTTCCACTTATTTGTTTTATATTTGTATGCGACCTTAATTTAAACTAAATACAGGGTATTTAAAATCTAATAAATTTTAAATGGATTTTCAAATTTCAAAATTATATAGGACCGAGGAGGGTATGTGTATAAAAAAATTAAGACACGCCTGAAGATGATGTAATCGAAACCGGTCGCATGAAAGTGTTAAACAAGTAAATGAAACTATAGTGTAAAAATTATGTCTTTCACTGGTAATACACACATCAACACGGTCTAGGGATATTGCATGATTTTTCATACAAAAGATGTCTGTTTGAGAAGCTATAAAAGCATACTCGAGATACATGGAGGGCTTTAATTTTCAGATGAGCAAGTGCTAAACTTGATCAATGAATTTCATTTTTCTTGAAATTTGTGACAACGTGACGAAAATTTAAAAAAAATTTGCACAAATTCCACCAGTTTCATACAAAAAGCAGAAAAAAGTACATTTTTGTTTTCGTTTCCGTCACGCTTTAACAAATTTCAATTTAAACAGAATTCATTGACTGGAATTGAAAATTCAAGTTTAACACCTGCTCATCTGAAAATTATATCCCTCCATGTGTCTCGAGTATGCTTTTATAGCTTCTCAAATAAACCTCTTTTGTATGAAAAATCATGCAATATCCCTTGACCGTGTTGATGAGTGTAATATGGAGTTCCATCAAGAAGCAACAACACAAAGTATAAACTATACCTAACTTAACATAAAGGTCAGTGATAACACACCAATCACAAATCCATCAAAACCTCTTACCCTTAAAACCTCTTAATGTTATAAGTCCAGTATCAATCAATCAATCGCCCACTTGAGTTAGGTTGAGTGTAATAAAAACCCCAGTTCCGAGGAAAATTATCTACACTGGCAACACCTGAGACCCCTTAGATATATTGGCGCTTCAGGGACACTTCACACGGGATTTGAGGGTTGCCCTTGGTGGAATTTAATCTACAGGAAGTTTTAAGTTTATTTCGATAAAGGTTCCCTTGCAAGGGTAAATGTTTTATACGTAAGGCGAAAGATAGTCAACAGGATGTTTAGGACTATTCTATAGTTACTTGGTTAAAGCAGGAGGTGAAATTTTGTGTCTATTATGCAAATTGTCTAATGAAGTGACATTGTCATTGAAATGACAAAACTCCTTAAATAAAGGGTTAAAAAAGGATGTTTACGTTCTTTGACTATCGCCTAACGTATAAGTACATGTTAAAGTAATTAAGGAAAAAAACATTAATTAAACTCAGTTGCAGAGACGTTCATTAAAGTAACGCTACTTTAAATATCATACTGCCACTTCCGTCTTGTTGTCTTACACAAGGACGGCATTACATTTAAACAAGCTTTAACTTTAATGAAGGTTTCCGCAACCGAGAGTAAATTTATTAAACTGTTAGAAGGAATCAACAGAGAACCAAATAAAGACCAGAAAGTCATTTAAAAGGAGTTTTGAAAAAATATTTATTCTGCGAATACATCCAGCAAGTTTGTCATTTCCAAGATTTTTAATAATATATTATATATTTTTTTATTAAACCATACTCTTACAACCTTAATAGCTGGCGTATTCCACAGCTTGGAAAAATTCTCAGTTTCTTTCTTTCACAGCTCCTAATCTAGTGTAGAGTTTGAGTTCTACAAAACTAGAGTTATTAAAAAAAACAATTTAAACTTGCTAGCAGCTTGTTAAACATATTTTCCAGAAATAATTCACACACACAATTTCTTCTCTTAAGAACGAGAGGTCGCCGAAGTGTTATTTCTGGCGAAAGAGGAACGTTGACCAAAATAGAAAAGTCCACGTCCTGTGCTCAAAGACAGTGCACGCACGCGCAAGAAAACATTCGAATTTCAGAAACTTTATTCCAAAATCAATCGAAGCTCTCAATACGTCCGATCATGATGACGGTTCGACAGCGTATGACCACTATTCTGTTTTTCGCAGTGTTACGTTTTTGTTCTGCGTGTGAAGTGAATGATATGGCCGTTTATAAAGTGAAACTAAAGATGTTGTGGAGTGAAAATATATTTCCTAAAGACTACGACGCTAAACCGCAGTGGTCTTCAGTTTTTGGTTAGAAACCGATACTTTTTTACTCAAATTAATATTTATATTTTGAAATTGGTGTTCTTCTATTTAGAATAATGTAACACAGGACACAACTTCAAATAACTCTAAAATTCAATAATTATATATTACTCTCGACAAAAATCACTTATAATTATAACTCTTAAACGCCTGAACCAATTTTGATCAAATTTAGCTAAGAACCATCTCCATTACGACAGCTTTCAAACAAATAAAACCGCTTCCTAACCAGTCCATTCGTTTAGGAGCTACGATGCCACAGACAGACACACAGAAACACACTTTAAACTTATAACACCCCTCTATTTTTTCAGGAGTTAAAAACAAATGCACCTATTGGAGTGTCATGCTGACATTCTAACAAATAATTCAGATTAGAGTTTATTTTTTCATTTTATGCTTAGCTTTTCATACGTCACTACTTTTTATCATCTGTCAAGAACTTAATTAATGTGGTTATGTCTCTTTATATAATTCATGTAGTTATGTCTATTCATAAATGTGATTTAAAGTTTAGTGACAGTTAAGAGCCTTGCAGGAGCGTGTAAAAAAAAGTCGTAATAATAAAGTATTAAGAAACATTTTCAGACTCTGCCGCGAGGCTCTCAACTGACAATTAACTTTAAACTACGTTCCTGAATAAGGGGGTTAGTTACAATTTATAAATTTTTAGTTACTTGGGTAGTTCACAATCTTAACCATTTTTATCTTTCTAATGGAGTTTGGGACATCTAATTACAAAACTGCATAAAACGAAAATTCCAAGCACGCTTCATCAATTTTCTGAACGAGTTATTCACATTTCAACAGACACTGCATTACGAACTCACTCAAAATTATACGAACTTTGCAGAAACAAAACATTGAAGGGATAAAAGTATAAAACGCGAGGGGCGCAAAATGGTCGACAATCCCGTAGCCTTTTTCACGAGGTGAAAACACAACTTGACATTTTCATTATTTCCCAACTCAGTGCACAGTATCGTATTTAGTTACAAGACAAAACAAGAATATCAAGATAATACAGAAATGAAATAAAATAAAGATGCAAGGAGTGGAGATTTTCTTTCAGAAGACTTTGAATTTATAGATGACTAGCTTTCCGCCCGCGGCTCCGCCCGCGTGGACTACAGGTTATATCGTGGGATAAAATGTAACCTATGTCCTTTCCCAGGTTCTAATCTATCTCTGTACCAAATTTCATCAAAATCGGTTCAGTATTTTAGGCGTGAAAGACGGACAGACAGACAGAAAGACAGACAGACAGAGTTACTTTCGCATTTATAATATTAGTAAGGATTATTCAAGTAAAGCTACACGGGCAAAAATGTATTCTGTATTCATTTTGTGTTTGACATTATTATTACTTTAATTAAATATAATGTTATTTTCTTAAACGGCTTAACCCACTCCGATTTTTGCTTAATGCTCGCTAATATTTACTCTCAGGTAGACTGAAAGAGATCCTTTCAGGGATAAGGCCGCCTTTGCTTTAAAATTACCTTTTAAATTTGTTTTAATAAACTATTATACTGTAAGCAATAAAGAATTAACGCACATACGACTGTTTGATCGACTTGGAAATTCACACCAGAAAACGTCTAGAAAAATTCCCGGTTTAACGGCCCCATCGTGGTTTTAATTGTGGTTTTCGCAACGAAATACAACTCGGCATCCATAAAAACACTGCTACAATGCGGCCCTGCCGACAAAGTTGGAAACTTCCTCGTAATTAATGTGAACAACAATCTTGGAGGCCTCGGAAAACAAGGGGAACTAAAAATAAGGACCTTCTTTATCTCGGTTCGACTAAGTGACATTTCGCGGTTTCGCCCTTTTCAGATAAGATGCTATTTATTTGTCTGCCCGTCTTTTGTGTCGACTGATTTTATCAACAACTTCTTTCTTCGCCCGGTAGGTGGGCCTTTTGTATGACATCTTTTTTCTGTCTACTTATTTAAGTGTTCTAGATAACTACTCGCCTTTATTGTTGCGAAGTTTATTTTCTTGTGTGGGAAATTCAGGGACAAGCCCTGCTAAACATTTGTACCTATTCCAAAACGTTCTTCTTATCGTGTAGGTATAGTCAAGTGTGTGGCAAACTTGACTAACCGTGGTGTCAGAGTTTTCAAACCGTACAATGGCCTTTGACTTGGTTTTAACGACTGTAGTCAACCGACAACAGCCGGTACCGCCGGCTTAACGTGCCCTCTAAAGCACGGAAACGCTCATGATAGATTGTCACTTCACCAAAAATTTATCCAAAAATATATTTTTGCAAACTCTAGAAATACACTACTGATGCTTAAAGGGAGATAGGTGCCTAATACTAAGTAATAAAAAAGAAGCACAGTATATGTTTTTTCTTTACCTAAATCTGCTTATTTTTTAAATTTCGTCCCGTTTTTCTTTCGCGTTACGATTGACCGTGATCTAGAATTTGGAAGATCATGTCATTAAAGTAAAGCGACTGCCTCCCGACCCTGCTAACAGGGGAACCTGACTTGATTGAATCATGGTTATCATTCAGTCACCTCAATATGCAGATTTCCTCACTGAGTTTTTCATCATCATAAGAGCATCAGCAGCTCTAGCACGATAACGACAAATTCGCGCTCGGCTCACGCTGAAACTTCACTTTGATTACGCGAGGGTCTCGCGCAAAGGCTTGCTCGCCCTATGGCGTTGTCAATGTTGACATTTTGACATAGGACCGCGGTGTTGTCGCGGCGCTGTCACTATCGTACTCGGCCTGCTGTTGGTACATGCAGCTAATGTACATAACTCAAAAACCGGTCATGCCGCATGATCGAACTCGGTACTTCTCGTTTACGAGCCCCGTTGGCTAATCTTAGGGCACTGATGCTCTTCAGTTCATTTGAAAGATTCACTTCTATCTTTAACTCTTCAATAATTGGGAAAATTTGTGAGGGCGGATGGATTGATAGATGAATGTTTATTACTTCTAAACGCAAAAACTATTGGACGGATTTGGTGAAACTTTGCAGTTATAATATTCTAGTCTAGACATCATAATCATACATAGGGCTTTATAATTTACATAGGGCTTATAATAGGGCTTTATACCTTTATAATTTTCCTAAATCTTATCTTATCTTATCTTATCTTATATTATATTATATATATATATATATATATATATATATAAAAGAAAGTCAGGTTTGTTACAACACTTATAACTCGAGAACGGCTGGACTGATTTTGGTCAAATTTAGTATAGAGGTAGCTGATACCCTGGATTAACACATAGGCTACATAATTTTCCGAAATTCCCACGGGAACGAAGTCCCGGGCGTAAAGCTAGTCATATAATAAATATAACTGTCACATTTTAATTTACATAATTTTCTTAACGTAGTTAACTTAAATCTAGTAAGATAAAAATGTCAATTGACACAAGTATCCCGTCACTGAAGTAGAGGTCCCGGTCGGTTACCTATTTTAGAAGAAATATGATTATAGCTCCGACGACCGTGACCGGAAAACTGTCTCTCCAATATTCTCCATTATATAACATCTGATATTGAATTATCCCAGCCACGGTATAAATCTTTCTCATCGGTATTTGGGAACCATTTGTCCTTTCTCTGGGAAAAATCCTTTTGTCTGTTTTCAATCAAAAAGGGAGCGCCGCGGGTGCTACGTCTATATTGCAAAATTTGATTCGTACCACTCCAGTTTACGGTTATTCGGTTTGGAAGTCTATTGAAATTTTTGGTTCGGTTTATATCTAAAAGTTTACTTTTGACTGTGATTTATTAGACAGAATCTAAATGGCAATTGTGATCTCTCATGCCAATGCTCCAAAATTTGACCCCCGGTAGAAACTAAGTCGGAATTTTAAAATTTCATTATAATACTTTGCGGGTTCACCTTGGGTTTAATTCTTGGTGAAAATAGCCTTTAAAACGTTAAGGGAAAACAGTTTTTTAGTAATTTTGTATTTTTGTGTATTAATTAGTAAAAACTGCCTCATTTCGAACACTGGATCACTAAATAATACTTTTATCAATAGATTCCGCGCCTCTAAACCTAAGAAAGGAATAAACTAATAAGTCTTTGTTGGACATGGTAGGCCTTGATTAGGCCCAATGTAATGATAATCAATTACCCTACATTGCCATAGTTTGTAAGCAGGGGCCTACCCTGACAAAATAAATCAAATAAAAACTGTTTTCAATAAACCTCGCTCGTCCAATCACGTAAAAATAATTCGTGTTTAACAAGAAACAGTAACTGAGCAATTCAAAACATGAGTACTGAACTGAAATGTAGAACGAACGCTGCTGTAAAAAGGAAATGACCACTGAAGCATTTTGTTTTAAGGGTCATTCTTAACAAATCCTATCTTCAACATGTAGTATATTTCTATGTGTTACTAAACTATGTACAAATCTATTTATACCTAGAACAGTTCTCGGTTCGTATTATTCAGTGTCGTATCCCAGTGTTTGATGATTTGTGGTTGTATTTCACGCATTTTAATTCTTCATATTCAATAAAAACGTATGTCGATAACACAACGACGCTAACACCACTCTTAATTCCTGGAAAATAAATCTACATAAACCAAAGTATGTCTGAGAAAAAACCTATTTTATTATTTCAAGATAAAAAACAGACGCAACATTGTAATTAGCTACTGCCTAAGTTGGAATTACATAGAATATCTCTTCTATCTTCTTGCTTGGCCGTTATCGGAGCATTTTATAGGCCATTTGCCTCAGAATCACCTGGGTGCGATATGCAAATAAAGCAGTTTCCAGGTACCCTTAGTGCAGGTTTCATTTTAATTACCTATAGGGAAGACTCGTTAGACAAAGGAATAATGGTGACGTGAAATAAGTGTGGTACTTTTCAGAAAATATCTGAAATGAAGCCATTTCAATTTTAGGGTTCCGTACCCAAAGGGAAAGAACGGGACCCTATTACCGCTGTCCGTCCGTCCGTCTGTCACCAGGCTCTAGGTATCTCATGAACCGTGATAGTTCGACAGTAGAAATTTTCGCAGATGATTTATTTCTATTAATCCTATAACAACAAATACTAAAAAATAGAACCAACTTCAAAAAAGCGAAAAATAAATACAATATCATTTGATGTGTTATCTAGTACCTACCTACTGAGCTGTTTGAAGTCGGTGCGAAAGTGGCCTATCAAACTTAATTTTCTTGGCACCGACTTCAAACAGCTCAGTAGGTAGGTACTACATAGCACATCAAATGATATTGTATTTATTTTTCGCTTTTTTGAAGTTGGTTCTATTTTTTTTTTAAAGTTTTTATTTTTCCATTTTTTGAGCAAATTACAACCTCTTCGTGTTTTGAAGTCGGTGAAATAAAACGAAGTGTTAGTTTTGAAAAGTTTAAGCGAATTTTTGATATTTTAATTTTACATACATAGAGTTTAAACTGAGGACCCCCCTTTTTTGAAGTCGGTTAAAATACTAAAACCTTCTCCTAAATGTAACAAATACTTTTCTGAAAACCGCATCAAAATCTGTTCAGACAAACGCGAATTAATCGCGGAAAAACATACATACATACAAACATACATACTCGTACAGGTCAAACTGAGAACCTCCTTTTTTTGAAGACGGTTAAAAAGTAGAATAAATTAAATGTTTAAGGGGGCTCCCATACAACAAACGTGATTTTTTTGCCGCTTTTGTAGAGATAATGGTTTTTATAGAGTCCGACTCGCACTTGGCCGGTTTTATACGTAATGGTACGGAATCCTTCGTGCGCGAGTCCGTCTCGCACTTGACTGGTATATTTAATAATTCCAGTTACCTGACAATTTCCCCTCTGTCCACTTGGATCCATTGGAATCGCTCCATTTCTAAGTTGAAATAAGAAACTTTCATAACTATTTCAAAGCTTCTTCAACCAACCTTCCCAAGCTTGTGTGTAATGGTATCCTCTACCTTCAGAGTTGCCTCAAGTGTCATCTTCTTTCATTCACGCCATCATCAGTTGGAGCTACTTTTCCTATCCACGCAACCACAGTAATTTAGATAAACTGTTGAGAAAAAAAAATGTTGCAGGTCAGTCCCACAACAAAACTTACGCCCTCTATCGAGTCGGAGAAGAATCAAGACCTCTGGTGAATGATTTTCTTGTGTACGGAAATACAGACCCCCTGATAGAAGAAGGAGAAGAAGATCCTAAAGTGTACGATCAGTTTACAGCACCAGCAGTGGAGAACGGTGTGGGAGAAACCGAAGCTGTTGTGTTTCTGGACGGTGGACATAGCTTGGTAAGTAATATATTTCAATACAATGCTTTGCTAGCGTTACGGGTAGGGAAACATCGTATTGAAACCTGCACATTTAGACTACTGGATATGTAACCACGAGCCAAGCAAGCTGTCAGGCTCCCCTGTCGGCAGGAAACCGGAGGTCAAATGGCTGTTTTTTGCACTGTAATTACCTGGTCTGTCAAACCCCGGATCCTGGTTAAGCGTCTGGAACGGGTCAAAACGCTAAGAAGTTCTGCCCTGAAATCGAGGAATAATAGATTACAAGATGTTTTGCCTAGCCAAGTTGGCAGAGAATATATATATGACTACGCGTCCTTTCGGTTCTTCAGGTTACTTCCTTCTTATATTCAAGTTTATAGCCAACTTGACTAAACCTGGTGTCAGATTACCTGGTTTTACGTCTGTATAGTCTACCGAAAATAAACAGGTCCACTGGAAACTCCCTAACGAAGTACGAAAATTCTCATGACATTGCCACTATGGTTACCCATCAACTGCCCCGATGAACGTAGTCTTATCCCACTGATCGATTTCTAACAGAGAATGGCATAGGGCCACGGTCTTCATATTAAAAAAATTACATTTTGTTCCATTTTTATCTCCAGATATCGTTGATGTGCCGGATGATTCCATCTGCCAACTGGTTCATTGGAGTAGACAGTTTAGATCTGTGTTTGCATTCTTCTTGGGTTGAACAAGTGACATTGGATGTAAGTATCTAACAATGTGCTTTGATAAAGACGTTGCTTAATTATCCGAAGATGCTCTTTCAATCTATACTTACTTACTTACTAATATTAATATTATAAAAGCGAAAGTAACTCTGTCTGTCTATCTGTCTGTCTGTTTGTCCGTCTTTCACACCTAAACTATTGAACCGACCTTGATGAAATTTGGTACAGAGACAGATTAAAGCCTGGGAAAGGACATAGGCTACATTTTATCCTACAATTGGGCACGATGTAACCTGTGGTCCACGCGGGCGGAGCCGCGGGCGGAAAGCTAGTATTCTATATTGTTATATAGAACATTTCTATTAAAATTAAAGGAACCAATGAATATATGTTACTTTGTTTAACATGTTGTTTTTCCTCTTTACAGTTAGATCCGCTTGATTCAGGAATAGGTATTAGTCATGATATTGAACCGAAACCAGTTGAGAAGCTTTCCTACAGGAATTGGAATATTGGTGGACATTACTTCTACAGAAACCCAAGACAACTGCATACAATAGCTAAAGTTGAATTTATCAAGGTTTGTAAAATATCATTCTTAATATAACTAACTGTCTAACGTTATAACATTTAAATATTTCCTAACTTAGCAACTATAAAAATAAGGATATTTTGTTCTCTTTGATGGCAACTTTTTGAACAACAAAAGGGTACAGGAGAGAGAAGCATAGGTTACTGTTGCGATATTTAATATTTTATAACTTAATAAATTATAATTACAAAATGTTACAGTTAAAAGAATATTCAACGAAAGAACTAAACGACTTGGCTCGCAAAGAAATTTTCAATGAAGCAAAGCAAAAGATTAAACAAAATATATATTCAAAAGAATACCATAACACCTACAAAGATAGAGAAGAAATCACAACTAAGAACAGTTTCGAACAACTTAAAGATTTAGAAGAAGATCCTGTTGGCACGCCAAGACCTAATCTTCCAGAGAACAACGTTGTGGTGGTGACAAAAGCTCCGGTTTTCAAGTAAGAATACTATAAATAATAACTTTTTTCCTTATGTTGCTTACTAATCATGTTTAGGGTTCTATCGATGACAGCCACATTAAGCATTGATGAAGTCATAAAAATCAAGGACAAATATCATTGAGTTAGCAATATGTTGGTAAGGTACGTCAATAATCTAAGTGATCTGACGTCAATAAGGGATTCGAATATGTTTACAGTAATCTATAATATAAGTCAATCCATTAATTATTTAAAAAACAAAAAACCCGACTGCAAAAACATCAACAGATAAGTAACGCACTAAAAAGAACGAAACAAGATTGAGAAAACAAACTACTAAAACTAAAACCCAATAAACTCTACTATGGTTTAACAGACTGAATTATGAGTTGAAAGCCTAAGTTACCTAAATAATTTACATTATGTTTGGCACTAGGCGGGACCCATTATTTTTCTTTCGGTTTATAATTAGCGAATGGGTCCCGCCTGCTACCAAACATAATGTAAATTATTTAGGTAACTTAGGCTTTAAACTCATAATTCAGTCTGTTAAACCATAGTAGAGTTTATTGGGTTTTAGTTTTAGTAGTTTGTTTTCTCAATCTTGTTTCGTTCTTTTTAGTGCGTTACTTATCTGTTGATGTTTTTGCAGTCGGGTTTTTTGTTTTTTAAATAATTTATTTTATTTTAGACTTTTTAGTGTTCCGGCACACTTTTCTGAACGAAAACGTGTACCTACTTTTATGACCTATGTAAATCGGACAAGATGTAGGATTATTGATAGTGATAGTGTATCAAACAAAACAAAAACCGGCCAAGACCGTGTCGGGCTACGCGCATTATAGGGTTCCGTAGCAGTAAACCGCTAATAACGTCTAATAAAAACGAGCCTTACATGAACCACCTCGTATAGTTTAAGAACCACCTCGCGTGGATACAAACGTTTGTATAAAAATCGTTAACATTACGTATTAATTTAAAAGTGTTATACTATCGTTATGGTTATAGTCGTCGTCAAAATCTCCAAATACCTATTAAGAAATATTTGAATAACAGAACATTACTTAGTTCCAGCGACGTCAACTAAAGCTCGAGCACGATATTTCTGCGCGCATGCGCCGCGGTCCTATGTCAAAATGTCAACATTGAAAAAGGCAAAGGGCGACCAAGCCTTTGCGCAGGGCCCTCACGCGATCAAGGTGAAATTGTACCGTCGTCAGTCGAGTGGCGTGCCGCGCGAGTTTTCTGTTGTAATTGTTGTAATGTAAAGTAGACATTTTTTACAAATAAAAATACTTTTGTTTGTTTTTTGAATTTTTTAATTTCACGAACATTTTGAATTATAATTTTGATGTCATTTTCGTAATAAGCACCCAAAAACGACACCTATGTCAATATATTAAAGCTTGGCTTTCGCCCCGCCTTACTTTTAACGTGGAACCTTGTATTGGCGAGTAAAAAATACACAACCCTTTCACGTGTATGGGAGACGCCCGAAAAAAAACTTTTTCCAAGTTTTTATTTTACGCTTCTGTGGGATGAATATGAGCATTGAGCATGCCAAATTTCAGTTCTGTAGTACCAAGGATCTACTATTAGTAAATACATAATAATCTTTATATCCCATCAATGTTTGGCACTAAGTCGACTATTACTCGTTAACTTGAAGGGCCAATTTATCTGTGATAGTTTTCCTTTAAATTTCGTCGCATATTCTACCACCGTGAATTTATCCACATTTTAACAACAACAGTTTAGCTGGTAGAGGGGGGGGACACTTGTGTTTGACAAAAATTTTCACTTTAAAAATTTATGTTTTGAAAAAGGAGTGCTGAATCGAAAAACGTTATTAGTAAGCCCCTACTATCTTTAAAAAATCGACCAAGAGCGTGTCGGGCCACGCGCATTGTAGGGTTCCGTGGCAGCATGGTTCAAATATGCAGCTGGCTTCTTAATTCTAAGAGCATATTGTCATAGTCGATGTTAAAATCACCAAATACTATAGTATCAAAAAAATGTATTAAAAAGTTTGTAGTTTCAGAAATAACTGTAGTTTGGCCTAATTATAACAGAATGAAAGTATTGAATGCGCGAGCGAAGCGAGCGCAAATTTTTTTTTTGCTATAATATTATTATTAGGAATAATATAATAATATCGAGCTGCTGCTAAAGCAGGTCGTGTGGTGATTGTGTATAATTTTGATGTTATTTTCGTAATTAACACCCCCAAAAACCTATTAAACGACTTCTGACATGTCAATGTGTTACAGCTTCGCTTTTGGCTCGCCTCACTGTTAGCATGAAACGTTTAAAAAGCTATCCTATGATATCTCACTCGTTGATATCGGCGAGAAAAAAAAACCATTGCCCTTTCACGTGTATCGGAAACATCCGAAAACTTTTTTTTTACAAAATCTTATTTTTTCAATCTGTTGGCACAATCAATATGTATGACCATGCCAAATTTAAGCTTTCTAGTACCAAGGATCTAATATTAGTAAATATAATATTCTTATTAATCCCAACTAAGTTTGGCACTCGGGCGACTATTATTCGCAAACATGAAGAGCCATCTTATGTGTAATAGTTTTTCTTTTAATTTCGCTGTACTACTGTGAATTTTTTCACATTTTTAAAATTAACCGTTTAGCTGTTAGAAGGGGGGGACCCCTGTGTTTGACAAAATGTTCACTTTAAAAATTTATGTTTCGCAAACGGAGTTCTGAATCGAAAAATGTTCTTAGTAAACCCCTTCTGTCTTTTAAAAAGCTGTCCTATGACACCCTATTTGATGATATTGGCGAGAAAAAAAAATCATAGCCCTTTCACGTCTATGGGAGACACCCGAAATTTTTTTTTCTAAGATTTTACCCTACAGTTCTGACGGGGTAGTTTATATATATGACCATGCCAAATTGCTCTGTAGTACCAAGGGTTTCTTAGGAAACCCGCGGACAGACGGATATGGCGAAACTAAAAGGGTTTGTAGATTACTACGGAACTCTAAAAAGCTATCCTATGTCAGCCAATTCGATGATATTGGCGAGAAAAAAAGTTCGTCGCTCTTTCATGTGTACGGGAGACACCCGAAAAACATTTTTTCCCAACATTTTATGTCGGCGCAATTGATATGTATAACCATGCCAAATTTCAGCTCTGTAGTACCAAGGATCTAATATTAATAAATATATTATTCTTATTAATACCAACAATGTTTGGCACTTGGTCGACCATTATTCGTTAACTTGAAGGGTCAACTTATCTGTGATAGAGTTCCTTTTAATTTCGTCGTATATTCTACCATCGTGAATTTTTCCACATTTTTAGAAACAACAGTTTGGCTGGTAGAGAGGGGGGACTCGAGTTTGACAAAAATTTTCACTTTAAAAATTAATGTTTCGCAAACGGAGTGCTGAATTGAAAAACGTTATTAGTAAACCCCTTCTATCTTTTAAAAAGCTATCCTATGACATCCCATTCGATGATATTGGCGAGAAAAAATAAATTAAGAACTTACAATTTGGTGCCAAAACTCCGCCATATTGTTTTTTTTTTAAATCACCTACCTAAGACCATTCGGGTGTTTAAGACGAATCAAACGATACCTTAATTGTCGAAATCCATTCAGCCGTTTGGAAGATACGAGGTAATAAAGAAATTTACAAACATACATACATACAAGATACGCGCGAAAAACATAACCCTTCCTTGGCAGTCGGGTAATAAGATATTTGATTTTCTAAATTTCAGGGAGACAGAAGAAGAGTTCGAATCCCACCTTGAGAAAATGGACGACGTTGTATTAGCTGTAGCAAATGGAAGAAAACTTGGACTTGGAAAACACCTACCCAGACATTTTAGATCGCGTCTACATCATGCTGTCAACAAGAAACACATGAGGAAGCCAGAACAACCTCGTTTGAACATAGGTAATAATAACTAGCTAATGTACTATTAATTATCACTTGCTCAGCGGTGAAAGAAAACATCGTGATGAAACCTGCACGTCTGAGAAAATTCGTTTTCGAAAGGCGCGCGGTCCACCAATCCGTATTGGGTCAGCGTGGTGGACTATGGCCTAAATCCTTTTCGTGTTTCAAAGGGAGGCTCGAGCCCCTCAGTGGGGACGCATATAGAATGTTTAAAAAAGTGTACTTCACTAGCTCAGCGATCCGAAATGGATCTTGCATAAAATGGTACAGTGCCATACATTTTATGTCTCAGGTAAAGACTGCATCGTGAGCGAGTGGAGCAACTGGTCGCGTTGCACAGACTCTTGTGCCGAGAAGACCCGAGTTAGGACTATTGTTCGTGAGAAGAAGGGAGATGGTCGCAACTGTCCTACTCTGATCGAGAAGCAAATCTGTGGGAAGTGTGTTAGAGGGGACGGAGACTATGTCTGGTAGATTTAGTGTTTTAATAATAATATTGTATACATTTAATTATGAATGCATTGTCATAATTAAGTTTTCTCAAAATCTAAATCATAGCCTATTTCGGGTTCGTTGTGGATAAGGATGGCATTATAATGATTATCAATTTTTTTTTCTAAATATTTTCCTTTACTGAAGTATGTCCATTTTAGAAATCATTGGTTTGAATTATTTGCTGTAAATATTTTTTGTATTTTCCATTTGTGCAATAAAGTATACCTATTGTATTGTGTATTCATGATCACATGATCATATTGTTAACTATTTTAGATTTCTGTTCCCATACTTAATTAAAGAGTATCAGTAAAAATGATCAATATGTTTGATTTCTTAACCTTAACATTTAGAAGCTCTAAGGTATACGTTTATCGACCAATTGTATTGCATTAAGCAAACATTTTGATATCCAGTACTGAAGCATCCTTAACTTGAACGTAAATATGGCAATCAGAAAATAAAATAAAATGTAAGGCAAATAATTTAATCAAGCTAATGAAAAAGCTGGCGTAAGTCGTAAAGGGGAGAAGAGATGTAAGTGGAAACTTTATAGAGGGCCACATCTGGCCGTAAAACGCTAGCATCCAGATTATAGGGTTAATATTTTATTGGATAAACGCGTTACTAACATAAAACAAATAAGGTAACATAGGAAGACAGACTATCAAGTAAATCGATATCAACAAAAGGTTCTGTCCTGACTAACTGGATCGAAGAGACATGAAGTTTGGAGGGCGCATTCTTTATACATTATAATTTTCCCGAATCCCCACGGGGACGAAGTCCCGGGCGGAAAGCTAGTATATGTATTATAAACTAGTACGATTTCGGTAGTGCGCTATTCTCTACTTAGTACACGGATATTTAGCAGAGCAATCGAAAAGGCTCTGTTTTAGTAGTATGATAATAATCAGTACGATCAACAATCTACTACAACTTTTATTATATATATTTTTTATTATTATTATGAGATGAGTTAACTCTTGATCTCAATCTTGACCAAGGTCATAGATGAGGTCGACAATGGAGCGAGTTAATCCAGAAAATTCCAATTAAGGCAAATAGTTGGCAAATGGCAAATGGTTATAATAGTTGGGCGGAAATTTGAACAATTGTTCTCTTAGTGATAAAAGCATGAAATTTTTATCATGCTTAGGGGATATCATAGCGATTATTTAAAGATGTGGAGGCAAACTGGATTTGACCCCTATCGCATTTTAGAGGTCAAATTGTAACTTCGATAACGTTTTACTCCGTTTTATGTATTTTTATGAATCCAATTTGGAGGGGTATTAGAAATTTACATATGAAAACACATTTACACATCACCTGCTTTCCAATGACACCTTAATCATCAAAATTGGTTCAGTAGTTTAGGCGGGAGCTATTCCAAAAATAATATAAATTTTATTAGCGTAGTAATTATATCCATTCCCTTATGAAGTCGTATGGGAACCCATATTTTTTGGATAGAAGGATGAGCCGTAGCACACTTATTTCTTAGGTGGATTAGTGTGGTAAAAGCCCGGGAGTTTGCCTCTATCATCCGATTTTGGGGGTGGGGGGGGATGAACTTTTCATACACCGCGCGCACTAAGACTAGTCATAACTGCAAATTTCTAGCTACTAGGGCAAGTTTGGTATCGATTTCAACTATATAAATGCTGCTCGGCTAATTTCTGAAACAAAAAAAAGTCGAATTATACTCAAAAATAAATTAAAAATTTTACGAAATTTTTGGTAACGACCATAAACTTTACAAATGTACCGAAATTTAGTTTGAAAAAAATATGATACAATTACTACTGTAATAAAAATTCCATTATTTTGGGGAATTGCTCCAGCCTAAACTACTGAACCGATTTTGATGATTAAGGTGTCATTGGAAAGTGGATTTTATGGAGATGTATTACATTATATCAACTTCCTCCTATTCTGCTATGAACTTTTTAAAGTAAAACATTAAAACCGAATAATAGGTCCCCGATGTTGACTTTGACTTCTACATTACTTTAGGGGTCAAATACAGCTAGCTTCCACATCTTAAAATGATCACTGTGGTATAACCTACGAATGAGAAAAAAATCACGCTTTTATCACAATGAGAACAATCTTAACGAAAACATTTAATTTGCCGCCCCGCTACAATACTAGCTTTCCGCCCAGGACTTCGTTCCCGTGGGAATTCGGGAAAATCATGTACCTTATGTCCATTACGAATAATGTAGCATTCTAATGGTGAAAGAATTTTCAAAATCGGTCCAGTAGTTTCGGAGCCTATTCAATGCAAACAAACAAACAATCAAATGTTTCCTCTTTATAATATTAGTATAGATGAATGTAATCATAACAAAATGAGATAATATTTACTTTTTCCATTATTTTCATGCTCCCCACATGTTCAGCTTGTTCTGACAGCAAGAGGGTGGTAGGGTGCAGTACCACCAGGGACGTACCTATTTAGTATGTACGCCGCGATGACACACTCAATTGATGTTTCCGATTGAGTGAGCTGTGGATTTATATGGAGCTGTTAATACCAACTCACAGGAATTTGAGATTTTTTATGCTTTATTTTATAGCTATGGCGGTGCTATGGTAATGAGCCAGACTTGTAATCGGAAGGTTACGGGTTAAAATTCTGGTGCGGACTTGTACTTGGATTTATGTACGGATTTCTAATTATCACTTGCTCAACGGTGAAGGAAAACATCGTGATGAAACCCGCCCGAGCGCCCGTCAAAGAAAATTAAAATTAGAAAGACGAGCGGTCCATTAACCCGTATTGGGCCAGCATGGTGGACTATGGCCTACATCCCCTTCGTGTTCGAAGGGAAGTATATAGGCGGGTAAAAAAAATAGCTATGGTCATGTTAACAGTGGGATCGTCCTATATTTTAGCACTTAAATCAATATGACACATCTTTAATCAGCCATTTACTGGTTATCAAATGGCCTATCACTAATTTGGGGTTTCTTTGATTTAAAATAGGCGTTAGGTTGTCCTTCTAGCCAAAAATACAGCAAAATAACAACCCTAAATCCTTTTTCCTGGCTGTAAAGAGCTGTCTGTTGCTTAATATAAAGAGTTTACTTTACTTTTACTTTACTAATTATTATTACAAGTCTTTTTCTTTTCCAGTCCATTGAACAAGTAACTTATTAGTAATAAATATTAAATAACACATTTAAGATTTTTTAGTTCTTTTTCTTTAGTTGCTAGTAGCTTTCCGCCCGCGTGGACTGCAGGTTATCGTGCCCAGTGGTGGGGTAAAATGTAGCCTATGTTCTTTCCCAAGGTCTAATCTATCTCTGTACCAAATTTCATTAAAATCTGTTCAGTGGTTTAGGCGTGAAAGCGTAACAGACAAAGTTACTTTCGCATTTATAGTACTAATATAACTTCCCTACTAATATAAGTTCCCTACTATAATGCTGTAGGGATTTATCTCTACTGACTTAGGGTAGTAACAGCTCCAAAAACATCCTCAAGTGTATAGAAATCGAATCACATACTCCTTGATTTTGAGAAGATCACCATCGGAATACCAATGACTCTGGATCGATGAGCTGTAAGGTTTTACCACCATCCGGTGGGTCTCTTCAAAAAAAAGCATTACTCGCGTCAGATACCCAAAGGTATAAAATTCATTGAGTTGATATTAAGCTAGGATTTCTATGAAATCGTTTTCAACTGGTTCTTAACCCCTGACAAGAAAGAGGGGTGTTATAAGTTCTTCTTCTTATAGCAAAGTATGTGGCGAACTTGGCTAACCCTGGTGTCAGAGTTCTCAAACCGCACAATGGGCTCTGATTTGGTTTTAACGACTGTCGTTAATCGCCAACAGCCGGGACCGACAGCTTAACGTGCCCTCCGAAACACGGAAACGCTCGTGCTAAACTACCACATTGGTTTCCACATTGGTTCTGGATCTACTGTATTCTTAGGTATCACTATTGACGCAAAGCTTCAATGGGGTCCTCATATTGATAAGTTAGCGAACAGACTCAGTTCAGCAGCTTACGCGGTTAAAAAAATCCGTCAATTATCGGACGTAGAAACCGCGAGAACCGTATATTTAAGTTACTTCCACAGCCTTATGTCATATGGCATTTTGCTGTGGGGTAATGCTGCCGACATTAATAAGATATTTGTCCTGCAGAAAAGGGCTGTTCGCGCGATTTATCAAATGAGACCTAGAATGTCTCTTAGAAATAGATTTAAGGAAATAGATATTTTGACATTTGCGTCCCAGTATATATTTAATAATCTTTTGTATGTAAAGAAAAATGAACAATTGTTTAAGAAAAATAGTGATAGGCACAATGTAAACACTAGAAGCAAACATAACTTGGATATACTAGACAGCCGTCTCTACAAAGTAACAAACTCTTTTATGGGTCAATGTATACGCTTCTACAATAAGATTCCCATGTGTATTCAAAACCTACCTTTAGAAAAATTTAAGACGATAATTAAACAAAAACTTTGTAAAAAGGGCTATTATAGAATTTCGGATTATCTGTTAGACAAGCAACCATGGGAATAAATTGCTCAGCTCCAGAGTTATTCAGATATTAAGTCAATTAAAATTAAAAGTAAGAAAATTTATATGATTGACTTAAAAAGAGCGACCCTCGGAGTTTCTTGCCTATTCTTCTCCTGAGGAAGACTGCACCTTTGCGAATAGGCGCAAAGCCAAAAGTGCTAATGTAATTCATAATATTGACGTGTTCAAGTATCATTTTATATGTTCAATGAAATAAACACTTTTGACTTTGACTTTGGTTCCCTGCCTCTGTGTGCGTTGCTTAACCTCACTGATTGGTTGAGATCAGCGAGAGCCACTGGGCTACGAGCGCTTCGTTTGATGTTGAGTATACCTTTGATGTGCTAGAGCAAAGGATTGACTTCATTTTTTTCCTAGCGATAGTTGGAGGGCTGGAGAATAACATAGGCTAATTTTCTACGCAAATAAAGTCGTTGTCAGCAAGCTAGTTCTAAACATTTATTTAAAGAAATAAACTATATTTAAAGAAATAGAAAGAAATAAACTTTATTTAAATGACACAAATATCTTATTACTAAACATTATGCAGCTATATAATATAATGTCATCTAAATAGGCGCTGACTCAGCGTTCATACTACAGCATTTAGGTTGTAGCGCATCCGCCCCGCGTCCCACTCCCCCGCCCGCGCCGCCAGTCCAATATTTTGAATTAATCATTGGTAACAATTAAGAATGTTATAAAAGACTAGCTTTCCGCCCGAGGCTCCGCCCGCATCCTAATTTTTTTTAATAAAAAGTATCTTATAAACCTCACGGAGCCCGAGACCTTTCCAACGAATGCAAAACCGTGGAAATCGGTTCGTGCGTTCTGGAGTTATAGCGTCAGGAAGGAAAACCCGACTTATTTTTATATAGTAGAATTCCATGGATGCTAGAAGAATAGAGATAAGGTAAAATATAAAAAAAAATGTGATTTCGAGCAAGTGGGCGAAACATAAAAATTATTTTTAAAAATATTGTGTGCATTGTGATTATGAAAAGCTTCCATTTTATGTGATAAGTTGTTACAAAGTGTAAAGAAGTTAGAATAACTTACAAAATAACTACTTTTCTATATGTAAATTGAATTTTTTAGCGTAATAACAAAATTTCTTCTTAAAATGTTTAACAAGTATATAGAATCCAATATATAATATATAAGAAACTGCAATTGCCTAAAGATGTGCGACAATTTAAATAACAAAATCACTATACTATGTCCGAAAATGTTTAAGAAATACCATAAAGCACTTGTAGTGTTAAACAGAAATTTTGCTTCACAAACTAAACATTATTGTTAAATGGTAGTGTTCACGCAGACATGTTTTTAAATTTAAAAACATAAAAAACAAAAAGGACAAAAAATATTAAAGTATACCTAGTTTTCCCTAAAGTAAAATTAAAGACTGAATCCTTGCTCGTCCTAAAACGAAAGAGACCACTAACAAAATCACGATTAATATCCTCCTCTGATCTGATTCGATGTACTTGCGAGCCAGGTAAGCTGGACTGCTTAGCCAAAATACGCCCATCCTTGGTCCACACAAACTTCCACCCGTGTGTAGACACAGCCTCCCTGGCTCTGGCGAACAAAATGTGATTGGTCTTAGTTAGCCTCTTATTTACATACATTCGTTTCCGTTCATGCTGGGGAAGACCGATGTCTGAAGTAGTGGTATGGTGGCGCACACGAGCTGCTTGTATAAAATCATCTCACAAAGAGCGGCGAGGTAGCCTGACTGTAATAATTAGCATTGGATGCTGCGTAGTTTCAGCAGGTCCATTGTCTCCTGGCTATACTTATCTCGACGGCGGTATTGGCCTACTCGTGAAACGCTTACTAATTCGTGTTCTTTTATTGTGATTCCAACCTTCGTCGCAGCCGTGGAGACAATGTGTACAAGAGATTCATTCGTAAATTCAGGAACATCTGCGATCTCTAAATCGTTGCTCAAAGTATCCTGTGTCATTCAAGTCCAGCTGGAGCTTAGCAGTGGTATCTTTCAGATATTGAGTACCACTGGTGTCATTATTACTTTTAATGACTGATAGTTCTGCGTGTAACATAGAATTTTCGTTCTCTCCTTCACTCTTTCATTTATTGTTTTAAATTCTGCTTTATTCTCTTGGTATTGTCCTGTTAGAAAATCTGAGACTCCGGTAAAATCATTTTATAACTGATTTATCTCTCTTGATGTTTATGTATGTACAGAGTTCAATTTTGCATCAATTGCATCATTGAGATAGATCAAAACTTACCGGTGGGGCCACAACACCAACTGGGGTCGCTTAAGACGATGCAGCAGTGAGCTCGGCGATAACAGGATCCCTTGATATAGATAATTTGTTTTGGTGTTTCGGCGAGGGATGAATCGGAAGTAGTAGGCGTAACTGTACCACGGGTTCTACGGCGTGTGTTGACATTACAGCACGACTCACAACGCCATTTCATTTTTAAATCATGGTAATCTCGCATATAGGCTGCTGTAGTCATGCATAAACATTTATAATGGTATGTTTTTTTGCAATTTGTGCATGTTAGTGAGTCGCTGTCGTACGTGATAATTTTGCTACAAGCTACACAACACTTTCTTTGTTGTTTCTTCATTTTTCAGGTTCGTTAATAATGGTAAAACTCTTTAAGCTTTAATTTTTGTACCAAATGTAGCAAGTAATCGTGGTAAGTACCTATTTAATTAGTATTTATAGCATTCCAAAATATCCCTTTAGCACAGCATAAGTGGTGTTCATTCGCACCATAGGTGACTGACTTGAGGCACCAAAAAACACAAGGGTGGAATGTAAGCTTGCTAGCCGCGCAAAATTGGCGTATTAGGAAACTTTTATCACTTTGGGATTATCACTTAATTTTAAACACTATTCGTATTAAAACAGCACAACATTACAATAGTTACTAAGGTAGTCTAGTATTATAAGGAATGTTTCAGTGTGAATTTCATTGTAAAATATGAAGATTTTCGATAATAAAATATTTTAAAATACGGAGACGCACGCAAAACACAGCTCACGCGCCGAGGCCTAAGTAATCACTGTGCAGCGTATAATATTTTAAAATAGCTAACTGTAAAAGTGCAAACTAAATATTTTAAATAGATAACTGATTACGTAAGAACTAACAAATCATCGTCGTTCCTATAGAGAATACCTTATTGAATTTATTTAACTTACATACATACTCACACCTATAATCCCTAACGGGGTAAGCAGGGCATCAATGGTTCTAGAACCACTTGATGCCACATTTGTCATAAATTCCGAGGGTTATTAGATGAAACATGATTGTATAATAGTGAGAGGTTGTCGGTGATAGCCAGAGGTTGTCGGTGATAAGCGGTAATAGCCCAGTAAGCGGTGATAGCCCAGTTGGCCAGACTTGTAGTCCGAAGGTCGTGGGTTCAAATCCTGGTGCGGGCCTGTACCACTAAATTCGTCTTTTCGGATTTATGTACGGATTTCTAATTATCACTTGCTCAACGGTGAAGGAAAACGTCGTGAAACCCGCCCGTCTAAGAAAATTCATTTTCGAAAGACTAGCTGGCATTGGGCCAGCGTGGTGGACCATGGCCTAAATCCCCTTCGTGTTTTGAAGGGAGGCCCGTGCCCCTCGGTGGGGACGTATATGGGCTGATAAGAGAAGAGAGAGAGGTTGTCATCCTTTCGTCCATAAAACAGCAAACCCCCCGCGTCCCAATTACTGACTTTTACAGTATACCTGGGAAGAGTTGGCAGCTGACACATTCTAAGTTTTTCTTTGACTCCCGTCTAGAGTGGAAGATTAGTTTAACTTGGTTTAGAAAACATGCAACTTATCAACTTTACTGCACAAACACGAAAAAACTTTCTCTCATTTCTCACAGATCCTCTTCCAATAAAAAACATTCTTGATCTTATGAAGCCGAGAGCATCAAAATATGTCTGCGACATAAACCTTTTCATATCAACCGAAAACAATTTGCCGACTGGAATAAAAAAACTAGCTGAGTCAGTTTGGTCTGTAGATCTGGACCTTCGGAAAAGGTTGAGAAACCATGTTGAAGTTATGAGTTAACAGGTACGTACTTAGGCTGGGATCTTTATTTATAGGTATATTAATTACTAGCTTCCCGCCCTGGTCTTTGTTCCCGAGGGAATCTCTGGTATGAATTAAACACATAAACCTTCCTCTTTTCAATCACTACGTCCATCGGTGAAAACCGTATGAAAATTCGCTCGCTACTTTTTGAGCGTTCAGACAGACAGGCAGACAAAAGCGGCGATGGACTTTGTTTTAGCAATGAAGCATGGAAACGGAGAGAAGAAGCCCCCCAGAACTTGGTTGACGACGGTAATCAAACAGACCTCAAAGATCGGAACAGACCAAAACCTTACCAGGAATTGTACTACCCGGAGGTTAAGGACGTAAAAGGTTGACCTCGAATCGAGAAAGAGGCCCAGGAAGATGATGATGAACATAGAGAAGCTGTTAAGACTTTCCAGATAGGAATACGCCGGCCGGCCGGTTTGGTCGAGTGGTAGTGACGCTGCCTCTTGATCGGCGGGTCCTGGATTCGATCCCCATCAGTCGGGGCAAACATTTGTGTAAAAAGCAGATGTTTGTTCTCGGGTCAGGGGTGTTTGTGTTTGTCTTTATGTGTTTTCCAAGGGACCCACGACACAAGGGAAAACCTTAGTGTGGGCCTTTGAGTGTGTAGCGTTTATTATCTATTTATTTATTATACTGAAATTTCTAATCACTTTAATCAGTAAATAAGGCTCAAGACTTTTACTGGGCGGAAGACTACCAACTCCACCCTACCGTACTGGTTTTTCATGTAACAACTCCTAGAAAATTACAGCTGTAGTAATCCACGATACTTGATATAAAATTGATGCTCGAAAATGATATATGACCACATGTACGTCTACGTAAGAAGATCTAAATCCATGAACTTATTTTGCTTGCCTCCCAAAAAGCTAATCCTTAGTTCATCCCTGCATATATCTTTGAGATCAGATATCTTTACAGCCTAAACGGAGTGGGTAAGTGCACTCGTTCCGAGTGGGTCTTATTGATTTTCGGATATCTGAATATTCTCTTTTCAGTTCAGGCTCTATATAATACCCATACGTTTCCCATTCTTTTCTTCGATGTAGCAAAACTATATAAAACAACTGTGGCAAATTTGTATTTAGTTTTACAATACAAATACTTAATGCTACTTTTAATATCATATTGTTGTCACTATCTGTCCTGTCGACGTAAACAAGGCCGGCGTTACATTTAAAGAATCTTTTACCTTAATGAACGTTTCTTCAACTAGGTGTTAGTTCTTAGGTACATAATAATAATAATAATAATAAACGCTACACACTCAAAGGCCCACACTAAGGTTTTCCCTTGTGTCGTGGGTCCCTTGGAACACACATAAAGACAAACACAAAGACCCATGACCCGAGAACAAACATCTGCTTTTTACTCAAATTTTTGCCCCTACTGGGGATCGAACCCAGGACCCGCTGATCAAGAGGCAGCGTCACTACCACTCGACCAAACCGGCCGTCAAATGTTAGGTTACATTTTGTCCAACATGTTAGGTTACATTTTGTCCGTCACATTTTTAATGTCTGGGGCACTGGTGGCTTGGTGGCTTCTATATGAGCCACCTCACCGTTTCGCCGCTGAACGCCGCCGGCTCTGATTAGAAACGTCCGTACAGATTTTAAAACAAAAAACGAGATGTGAATAGAAGAAGAAACTGTTAAACAAAATTAGCCCTGAAAAAAAGAAATTTTCGCGAAAATTTGCGGTGCTCCAGTGGTTAAAAAAAATGTGGTTATTGTGTCAACCCAAGTACATCCCTATTGATAGGTTATCTTATCCACAACACAACACAGGGCAGATATTTGTACATAAATATTTTAACCTAAGATCTTTTGTATACTCTGTTCATATTGTAATAGATAAATTGAATTGAATACGGCAAACATTGCCTTAGAAAACTATAGTTAATTATTTTCTTATTCAATTTTTATCAAAAAAGGCTATTGTTAATCTAACTTTTCTTACTCCGCACGTAGATTTCATTTGTTCTCATCTGAATTCTAAACAAAGACATTCCTAAAACAAATAGAATCGAAAAAACTGTAAGGTTGGATGGAAGTCCAATTTTCCATTAGATTAGAGCGGGTCCAACTATGCGTTGATGGATACGCAAGCCGGGACTCATGTGATTGATTCACATGCACGGAATAGGAGGAAATCTATTTTACCAAAAGTTTACGTACCTACCTACATTTTGGAAGCCAAATAATTTAAAGAACATTTACAGGGCTTTACGTATCTCTCTTTCAACCTCTTAGGTGGTTGATCACTCCATGAAACTGAACAACTTTCCCAAGGAACATAGCTCAAAATACGAAAAAAAACATGTTGAGTTCCCATACAAACTTCATCAGTAGGTATATATAGCGCATTTTGTATGGGAAATCAACATTTTTTTTCGTATAAAACTGAACAACTTCCACAAGGAACATAGGTCAATGTTTCTTGGGGAAGTTGTTCAGTTTCATGGACTGATTAACCACCCGAGAGGTTGAAAGAGAGATACCTAAAGCCCTGTAGTGTATGTAGGACGCCCTGCCACTAGGTGGAGGGATGACCCAGGCAGGGTGACTGGGTAAAATTAACTTTCCCAAGGAATATAATAAGGTCGAGATGTGAAAAAAAAAATTGCCCCTTCGTACAACTTGTGCGATTAGGTTTACTCACTTTGATTGAGGAGTCGATTGTAGAGAATTCTATATAGGTTCCCTGAGGAATGTTGTTCAGTTTCATGAGGAGAATCAGCCCCTAAAGTTTCGCGAGCTAATTTAAATTCACCCCAAGTACACACGGCCACAAATAAGGCTATACATAGGTTGGCTAGGTTGACCTTGATGTCGCCCTTATCTCGCTCGTAATAGGCAGCTTTCGTAGTGCAAATGGGTACCCAGACGTGCTGCTGTCTGTACAGGTGACGAACATGTCGGATTAAGAAAATGTCGAGTACTTTCTCTTTTGAAATGAAAGAACTCATTAAATGGACTAAGACCATACCATCTATTCTATACCTACAAAACTTAGTACTCTCATCGTCGTATTCATAGCAATCAGTCAGGTAGACACGAAGACAAGCCCCTGAATGCTACTAATTACCATTCAGTCTAGTCTAGACCAAACTAATTGCGAGAAATTCAATACCTGAAGTTCCTTTAATACGCAAATGAGTACGTCTGAACAGAAATTACTGTGGAAAAATAATTGTTAATACCGTTTTAATTTGGTCGACAAAATAATACAAACATCAGAAAATAAATTATAAAACGGGTTTTGATTTGCATGAATGGAATTTATTTTTAATTATGGAATTTTCTTGTAAAATTAGATTTAAATGTGGAAAATACTCGTTTAATTATTCCCGAAACTTTAGTTAGGATATGAATCAGTTTATAAAACTACACGCTTTTCTTAATGAATAAATATGAATTTATAAATGTTTTGACATTTTTATGGAAATGTTAGAATTTTGTTGTTATCAGACCCTTCAAGGAAAGTTATTTTGTATTTAGTGTAGGCATCGATGCATATCCGTAAGGTTATGCAGTTATCAAAATTTCCCAAGAGGATGTGGCTGGTTTCTCATAGAAACATTCTTCCTAAACCGTGTGGCTAAACCTTTATGCTAAACCTAATAACAAGGCGACTAAGAAAACACAAATCCATGAGATCTGCCTCCTATCAATCCATCTTAGGCAACGACACCTTGTTTTTTTTTTAAATCTGAGGTACCGTTCTATGATCTCATGCGGTGTGGTAGGCTCTAACGCCATCTGGTTCGCGACCATTCCTACCGAAGTCTGACGCCAAACATATTGCTGTGTTCCTTCGGTGCGTAGGAGTACCAGTGCCTTAATGACATTATCTGGGTATACTTGCTCTATCGTCGACTTCATCTATGACCTTAGTCAAGATTGAGGTCAAGAATTAACCCTTCTTATAGGAAAAAAAACATAATGGGCATATATTCTTCAGTAGTAAAGTTTCTATTGGGAAAAATAACCTTAAGGAAGAAATACAGTAAGTTTCACATAGGATTATCGATAAAAGATCGCGTGATAGGTAACGATAAAATACTGTACACTCGCCGGTTCCCATCCCGACCTACTTATCTGAGATATTTATCGAGGCTCTGTGTGGATTTATAAGTAAGGTAAGTAGTTATTTTGTACAACTCATTTTTATTATATTATTTTATTGCACACTAGCTTTCCATTCGGGACTTCGTTGCCGTGGGAATTCGGGAAATTTATGTAGTCTATGTTACTCAGGAATAGTGTAATGTAATAATACTAAAATAATTTTTGAAATCGGGTAAAAATTAGCATCATTTGTAATAAGTTGGTGAAAACACATAAAACTAAAAAACGTTTTCCAAGGCACCCATATAAAATTCTGAAAAAAAATTGACTTCTCATACAAATCTATCAGCCGATCACTAATGTTGTATAGACATGTGAAAATTGTATTATTTTTTTATACCTATTTCGACTTAGGTTCCTTGGGGAAAGTTGTTTAGTTTCATGGACTGATTTACATCCTTAATTTTCGCTAACTAATCTAAAGAAATTTAGAAATACAATTTGATTTCTCATACAAATCTATCAGCTAATCACTCAAGTTGTATGGAGACGAGAAATTTGTTTTTCATATTTTGAGAAAGATAGATAGATAGATATAACTTTATTTAACTGTTTCAAGAGAAACAAAACAAACAGGTAGAAAAACATAATATCTAAAAACAGTCAAAATGGCGCTGGCTCAGCATGTGCTGTAGTACTAAACTAAAGTGCAGATTTTTGGTCAGTACACATGAAAGACATAAAACACACATGCAAAACAAACAAAAAAACAAACAAATAAGTTGATCAGTTTAGTAGACTGATCACTCTTCTAATTTCTATGCTACTTTTTATTACATCTTGTGTAACTCCATAAAGTTCACAAAGGAGCTTTATAAAAAATGCATAACAAGACAAATAATTGATTGAATTTGTACCACAATACAATGAGATTGGACCGAGCCACGTCGCTCTCTCTATTATGAATTGATTTGTATTCAATACAAGTGTATTCAAATCAGTTGTGTTCTTTGTGGGACCCGATGCCCTTTCTGTAATACTTCAGGGCTTGGTTCAAGCAAATTTTAATTAATTAATATTCCGATTGAGTTGAGGTTCTTAGTAAAGGTATCAAAATAATCAAATATTCCAAAAGTCATTGTCATAATCTTATAACTCTAAAATCACAAAATGTGTATCACCCGCGACATTCGATTCAAATTGATTCAGCCGTTTGACTTTGAGTATGAAATATAGCTAAGAACTCTTGATTACGTCACTTTTCAAACCAAAAAAACTGTATCAAAATCGGTCCATTCGCTTAGGAGCTATGTTGCCACAGAGAGACACACAGTCTAATTTATAATAACCTTAGAAATTGAAAATTTTGTCCAGCGTTAGCGCTTTGGCACAGGATTTTCCTATTTAAGCGCTTCCTGATACTCTTAAATGTTGCAAAATGTACTATTGTTACTTGGCCAAATAAAGAATTTTTATTATTATTATTATTATCTCAATACTCAATACTTTATTAGGTTTATAACAATTAATATAGGTATAAAATATGGATAGATAGATATAAAGTTTTCCTATGCTAGGGCGCTGCAATTAAATAAATAAATAAATAAACGCTACACACTCAAAGGCCCACACTAAGGTTTTTCCCTTGTGTCGTGGGTCCATTTGAACACACATAAAGACAAACACAAACAGCCATAACCCGAGAACAAATATCTGCTTTTTACACAAATGTTTGCCCCGACTGGGGATCGAACCCAGGACCCGCCGATCAAGAGGCAGCGTCACTACCACTCGACCAAACCGGCCGTCATAGAATATGTTTACCACATATTCTAGTCGCATAATGGACATAAAGTGAAGTAGGCTAGCAGCGTTGCCCCTCTAAATAGCGAGGTAGTGGGCTAAATAGCCAGCTCTGTGGTCACCAGAGATCTGAGTGAGACGCACCGATAACTTTTAATTTTGACCATTTAACAAATTGACTCTACATTCTCATGTTTATCAACAGATATAGTAAAGTTTTCCCAAATTGAAAAAGTGAAAGAATCAGTCATTTTATTTTTCTTAAATGTCTTATTCTTCCACAATACAATACTCTCTATTGCACACAAAAAAAACTAAATCATAAAACAAAAACATATTCATGTTCATAAATTTCTTGACTTCGTTGTTTTTTGTTTTAAAATTGTTACCATTCTGTGGCTTTAGAACCACCTAGAGGTTTGTTCCCTTAATGTAACGAATGTTATCCCACCCCAGGGAAAGTCTGATTGATTTACAACCCGATCTAGATGTGTTGGATACGCGTCTGGATTTTTAAACGTTTAGGAAAGTGCTTTTTTGCTGTTTCTTAATATTTTGCAAACATAGCTGCTAAGGCCTTCATATACAAGTTAACTTACATGGAAATTATTTTTTAACGCCGAACAAAAATTCAGGGGTGTTTAAAGTGTGTATCTGTGTGTCTGTCTGTGGCATCGAAACTCCTGTTTGTTTGAAAGGTGACGTAATCGAGATGGCTCTTAGCTATATTTGGTTAAAATTGGTTCAGCCGTTTAAAAGTGTAAGCAATCGAATCTCAGGGGAATACATTTTTTTTTAATTTCTGAGTTATTTCATATTTCGAATCGTGTTCCTTGGAAAAAGTTGTTCCGCTATGGATTTCCAATTTTCACAGATCCTTTCCTTACTAATATTATAAACGTGAAAGTTTGTATGTATGTTTGTTATTCTTTCACACTCAAACGGCTGGACAAATTTTGACAAAATTTGGTATGGAGGTAGCTGACACTCTAGATTAACACATAGGCTACATAATTTTCCCAAATTCCCACGGGAACGAAGTCCCGGGAGAAAGCTAGTATTTTCATATTTCGAATTGTATTCCTTGGAGAAATAAATATTCGAATTGTATTCTATCTATCTAAATGTATTCAATTAGATTTCCAATTTTCACTCACAGATTTAATGTCACGCGATTTTATCAGAAATTGTCAAGAAAAATTTTAAAAAATCCACTCCATTTCCCAATATCCCAGTCGATAAGCGCTGGGAACAATTTGTCAATCCGTCCGTGCGGATACTTAGAATGGGCTGTAAAACTTTTAATACTTGACCTGACGAAAGTTCATTTTTCGCCACACAGGGACGGACTTCTTCGTAAAATATATTATTTGTGTTGGATTGGACCCACCTACTTTATACACGCAGACTTTTTATCGGTGAATGGGATTTGCTGATTCGCAAATGATGGTCATTGAAATATTTGTATTAGTTACATGTTTTCTTTTTTACAAATTTAATTTTGTATTTTTATTTAGGTAACCAAAATTCATTTAGAATGTATAGTCTTCCTACATTTTTATGAAGTGAAGAAGATACGTCGTCTAGATCATTGATAGGTGTCTACTCAAGAGGAGTAGGATGACCATGATTTTAGTATTCATAATTATTAAATTTACTTCCAAAAAAAAAATGGAACGCTGAAATGTACAAGTTTTATTAATATTGTAATGGTCATCATTTACTTGGGAATTAGTAGGTCCAACAGCTTGAGTATGATGGTGATTGCGCGCGTAATGCGCCGCGGTCCTATGTGACAATGTCAACATTGATAACGCCTGAGAGCGAGCAAGCCTTTGCACTTATCCCCCTATTTAATTTATTACAAAACAAAAAACAGAAGCTTTTATTATTGTTCAATGCTCTTGTTTTAAATAGCAACTATGTATTTTACAAAGGGCCAACAACAATGTAACAATTCGACCTTCATTAATTCAGAGGACTTTCGCAATCCATTTAACGTTCACGCTAGAGAACAACCATTAGCCTCTATGACCCCCCAAAAACCTAACTGGAAAAGCGTCCAATGAGATCGGGAACCACATAAAACAGGATGGGACGCCGGAACGAATAAAACGAAAGGACAGGGCGAGTGGTAGTAAAACCAACTATCTTACAAGAAAAAACCATGTCACAAGTGAGATCTATTCTACTACGAGTAGGTACTGTCGAGTTAGTTTCGGTCTCAAATGTAAATATGTATATCTATAGTAGCAGCTCGTCTAAAATATGATTTTGTCTATTTTTCAGTCAGTTGAAAGGGTTGTTCCTATTAATTGCAGCGGCAACAGGTCTGAATGTCAATAGACCGAACGAACGCGAAGCTTTTCTGTTTCAGCTTAGACAAAAATGTCTGGATATCTGTCTGTCTGTTCTCCTCTACAGGTCACATTTCTCAACTGATTTCCGGGAAATTTTGTAAGCAGTTTTGATAATAGATTTTTTGTTGATTCAATTTTGGTAATTTTCTTTTTTTGGTTTAAAACGTAAATAGTTTGTATCACCCCCGACAATAATCGCTTATAACTCTTAAACAGCTAAATATTGATCAAATAAACCTAAAGCGGACGAGGTTCTTGATCACGTAATCTTTTAAACAAAAAAAATCGTATCAAGTTCTGTCCATTCGTTTAGGAGCTACATTGTTACAGACAGACACACAGATACACAGACACAAAATATGTTGGGGATTAAAAATATTATAGTCTACGGGTCGCAGAGCAACTAGTTAAGTGCAAGAGGTCTAAAATGTTATTTTATCTAAATTGCACCTAAATAGTTCAGGATTTTACTTCAACTGATAGAAATTATTTTTTCTTTTCAACACCTGTTTGAACCTAAAATACGTTCCGGTTACATGAAATAGGTATGCACGAAAACATCGGAGAAAGCATAACGTATACAAGTAAATTAATAAACAATCAAAATGACGAAGTTTTTAATTATATTCTTCTTCTTCTTACCAGCCCATATACGTCCCCACCGAGGGGCACGGGCCTCCCTTCAAACACGAAGGGTATTTAGGCCATAGTCTACCACGCTGGCACAATGCGGGTTGGTGGACCGCTCGTCTTTCGAAAATGAATTTTCTTGGACGATGTTTTCCTTCACCGTTGAGCAAGTGATAATTATAAATCCGTACATAAATCCGAAAAGACGAATTTAGTGGTACAGGCCCGCACCAGGATTTGATCCCGCGACCTTCGGATTACAAGTCTGGCTCATTACCAACTGGGCTATCATCTAATTATATTCTTCCAATCAACTTCCTTCATAAATACCCAGTTTCGAAATTAGTAAAACGTAACTACTCGTAGCAGCCTGGAAGTTTGCTTGACTCAACGTTGCAGTTTCGTCGCCCCGAGCATGTTATGATAAATGCTGTTATGTCCCTGCAGTTTGTAATAGTTGCAGTATTTTGCAGAATGCCACACAGTTTGCCAGACGAATGGGCAAAGTTTGATTGCAAGTGCAATCAGAGGTTCAGAACGTTGCTCACTTTAGCATGTACTCAATACTCAATACTTTATTTGCCTTTTTCACATTATACAGGGTGTCCCAGAAATCGTGGATCAAACTGCTATGAGAGGTAGCTTGTCTAATGTCCTATACATAAAAAATATGAAAAAAAAAACATACATGACCATAAAAAAAGAATATCCGAAAAACGGGAAAATTATCTTTATTAGGTTTCCAGCTCTAATTATGCTTTTGGGTTTCTTTGTACATTTTTTATGTATAGGACATTAGTCAAGCTACCTCCCATAGCAGTTTGATCCACGATTTCTGGGAAAACCTGTATAGTAAGGTGTTAAAACAAAACAAAAAGTGTTAAATGCGAAACCCTGCAAGGGCACAGCACACTTAGGAACTAGGTGCATGCATTTACAATGTTTAAGTATAACATCTTTTATCATTATCAGTCCTCATGTTCCAGTTATATATGGTGTTATTTTTAATTAGTTAGAGAAGCTTTCGGAGGTGATTCTGCTTGTGAAACTGAACAATTTTTCCTCAAGGAACTTTCGAATTCCTTTACAAAGGCAAATCAGTTGATCGCACAAGTTGTATAGAGGTATTTTTTTTTTCACATTTCGATCTGTTCTTTGGAAGTTGTTCAGTTTCGTGGGCTGATTCACATCCTAACTAATTTAAAGTCACCCAATATAAAGTCCAGAAGGTCAAATTAACTTTTCATGTACGGTCGGTCAAATAAAATTGGTTTACCACTTTTTACAACACTTTCCATGTATCCAAAATATGTAATAGGTTGAGCAGTATGTAATAATGAAAGAGATGCATGATCTTGACGATTTGTCACATGATATGCTTGACATCAGCTATCATTGATCTTGTTCTGGTCTTTACGAATACTTTTTGTTTTTCTTTTATAAACAACTAGCATCCCGCTCGGGACTTCGTTCCCGTAGGAATTCGGGAAAATTATGTAGCCTATGTTACTCAGGGATAATGTGGCATCCTAATGGTGAAAGAATGTTTGAAATCGGTCCAGTAGTTTCGGAGCCTATTCGTTACAAACATACAAACATACAAAAATAGGTACAAATCTTTCCTCTTTATAATATTAGTGTAGAAGTGTAGACTAGCTTTTCACCCGGGACTTCATTCCCGTGGGAATTTTCCCGTCAATTTTCCAATGTTTTTAATAGTTATTCTGCTATTCGGGACGGAGAGAAATACAACAAATCAAAAACCATGGAAATCGGTCCAGCCGATCATGAGATATAAGTGGTGTAACTAACACGACTTTGTTTTATATATTTAGATGATCATAGATCTTAGAACGCTATAGAAAAGTGTAAAAGCTTTTTGCTGAATGTCACAATTCAAACTAGAAACACGAGGCAAAGTGTTGACAATGTCACCCTAACGAATGACAAAAAAAACAATGGCAAACTGTCAAAATATTATGCAAGCGAAAATCAACCTTGTTGTTTTATAATGTACTATGGGAAATTGAACTTTAAGGTGACAAACCAATTATTTGGCCGACTGTACTAGTGTATAACCCCGAAAGTACAAATTTTACAAAAACAAAAGCTATGTAATAAACAAATATATTTTGAAATACTAAACTGATTAGTTACAATACAAATAATAAAAATATGTATTTTATGAATTGACAAAATGTAAAATTGGTTTTAGCTATTATGTACTTAACCACATAATTTTTTTTAACCAAAAACTAAAATGATAAAAAATCTGAATCTCTACTTTCAGCTGTATCGAAAAATTCACTGAAACTAGTTTTCGCATCTTCCACGCTGTCGCGACTCAAATCTTGTATTATTCTATCACATAAGCACGATATTTCCAATAAATTATATGAAATATCTTTAGATTCTTTCTTAGGACTTATAGATTCCGTTTCAATGGAATAAAAACTAGATTTATCATCATTTTCATCTTTCCAAACATCCTGAATAGGCTGAACAACAATTTGAGGAAGCCTAACATAGGGTAAAATGTGCTCGTCAAAGTTGCAAATATTTTCATAGATTGGAATAAAATCGTTTAATTCATCTGAATCATCATCTTCCATCATTTTTTCATTCTTAAATCTAATAACAATGTCCTTGTCATCCTTTTTTATAGATTTTTCATCAAGAATCATATAAAATTTTCCCGTTTCAGTAATTTTCAACATAGCGAATTGCGAGCTTTTGTTTAAGTCCACATTTACTAATATTTTAATTTCTCCAGATGTTTTTTTAACGGGTGCATGTCTAATGCACTTTTTAAGGAAGTGTTTCAAACACTTAGTGAAATTGTTTATAGAGTCTTTGTCCAATATAGCATTGTAATTTCCAGAAATAGTCCGTCTTAGTTTAAAAGAAGGTACCTCTGAAGAGGTTTCTTTTTTTCTTTCGCCATTTCTGTATTCTATATCGTAAAGAGCAAAAACTTGATTTACTTTATTTTTCGCACCTATTTCATAATCAAGAGATGTTATTGACTTTAAATATTCTCTGAATTTTGTTTTTTCCTCGGCATTATCATTAATTGAACTATTAACAATAACATTAATATCCCCTGATGAATTTTTTATCAAGATTGCGTTTTTAGTACAGTTTTCGTCAAAATTAATTACAATACCGTCTTCACGTTTTTCAAACCCTACGTAGCATTCACTGTCAAGAAGGTTATTTACACATTCTCTGTGTTGTTTCATAAATTCTTTATCCATAATATAAGTGTATTGGGATGACTTCGTTAGTTGCAAGACCGCCGGAGGTATATCCGTGTCGCCATGTATGCCTTCTAAATAAACTTCATAAAATTGTTTACGAGCCTCAGGATAATTGTATACGGAAATCGATCGTAGTGTGGGATTTTTAACAACAACTAAAATATGTTCTGAAGAAGTTCTCCTTAAAATCGAGTTTGGCTCTTCATCATCTTCTTCTGGTGACCCAATATAAAGTTTGTATTCACCATATTTAGTTTTTGTTAATAAAACAGGATTCTCGATATATTTACTCGATAAATAACCAATGTCATTGATACTACTAATATCCAATATAGTTGTTTCACTTGTTAATTTAGTTACGCATGCTAAAACAGGTGCTGTTACTCCATTTGCGCAATGAACTTGTAATTGTAAAACTTCATTAAGTTCACCAAATGTTTCCGATGTATTTTCGAAATTTTCTTCTTTTGCGTTTTTAAATACTTCTTCTATTACTTCAGCTTGCGCTTGAAAGCATACGTTTTTGCAAGCATCCTCAAAGCATTTGGGCTTACAAGCATGTATATCTTTTATACCTTTCTGGGTTTTGAGCAAGGTTTCTCTAATATATTCTTCAAGATTTTCACGCAAAATATATGCACTATCCCAAAAATGTTCTCTGTTACACAGAGAAGGTTGGCTTGGAATGTTACACGGAATAGGATATGCCTTAGTAGCATTGTTTAGTAAATCTGTAAAAGAACAACGACAATCCTCATAATTTTCATCGTTTTTGATTAATTTGCTTTTATTATCCAGTACATGTTCTTTTTTTTCCGGTAAAACTTCTACGGAGCAAGAACAGTCAATATCTTTTGCGCCATCATTTTCTATTAATTTGCATTTGAATTTCTCCTTTGTAAGGTATGGTGAATCTCTTCTTACTTCTTTTTCTTTTTCCGGTTCCTCGGGGCAAGAACAGTCCAAATCTGATTCGTCGTGTTTCACTGATTTACGTTCTAACATGTCTTTTATATTTGGTATATCTTTTTTTAAGATATCAATCAAAACTGAGCTGGACTCCTTGATTGATTGATTTATACCATCACACAAATTAAGTTTTTGCGCATCATCTTTCAATAATTCTAACGCTATCATCCCGGAAGGTGTTCTTTTTGAAATCAATTTTATGCTATCAGGTCGATTTTTATATTCAAAGTCAAGGATGTACTGCCCTGAATTAGTTTTGCTTATAAATACAGGGAAATTGGGATTATTAAGGGCTCTTTCTTCAAGTTCATTGAGATTATCTACATCTAACTCTATTCCATAGTTACCAGAAGCTGTACATTTTATTTCTATGATATGCAGGCTATCATGTATTGCACTGTTGACGATGCTGGATTCCAAAGTGTAACCTGAGTCTGATCCTCCTACTTTCAGATCGCTTTTGAGAGGAGGAACTTTGTCTTCGTCTTCATCTTCGCATGAACATGTCTCCGACGTTCGAGCGGACAAATGGTTGTTATTGTATTTTGGGGCTACTGACCTACTAGAAAATGTTTTTTTCTTCCCGACACAAGGCAATTTCTTGCCACTATTAGTATCCCAGGAGCAAGCCATATTGTCTAGGAGACTTTCAATACAATCCGAAAAATTATCTATGACTGCTTTCACTTGTTTGTCACCTGAAAGTATCAAAAAAACAAATGATAAGTATTTATGTCAAATCCTAAATAACTAGAGTTAGGTAGGCAAAATTTACGTGGAAGTATTAAACAAATGAAAGCAGTTTACATTAAATGTACTAATAATTCTATAATAATAATTTATTTATCTATATCTATATCTATCTATTCTATCTATATCTATATTCTATATAATATAATATTATAATATTAATATATTAATATAATATTATAAATGCGAAAGTAACTCTGTCTGTCTGTCTGTCTGTCTGTTACCTTTTCACGCCTAAACCGCTGAACCGATTTTGATGAATTTTGGTACAGAGATAGATTAGAGCCTGGGAAAGGACATAGGCTACATTTTATCCCACAGTTGGGCACGATATAACCTGTAGTCCACGCGGGCGGAGCCGCGGGCGGAAAGCTAGTTTATCTATAATCTGTACTAATATTATAAAGATAAAAGATTTGATTGTTTGTTTGTTTGCATTGAATAGGCTCCGAAACTACTAAACCGATTTGAATAACTCTTTCACCATTAAAAAGCTACATTTATCCCGATGGACATAGGCTATATAATTTTCCCGAATTCCCACGGGAATGAAGTCCCGAGCGGAATGCTAGTCTATAATAACATTATAAAGAGGAAAGATTTTATTGTTTGTTTGTTTGCATTGAATAGGCTCCGAAACTACTGGACCGATTTGGAAATTCTTTCACCATTAGAATGCTACATTATCCCTGAGTAACATAGTCTACATAACTTTCTCGAATTCCCACGGGAACGAAGTCCCGAGCGGAATGCTAGTACTAGATATAAAATACTAGATTTGTTGCTTAGATCCAAATATATTTAAAGTTCTAGAATGATAAATAAATAAAATAACAATTTTAGTATTACATAATCAAACGTCTCATCACTTCATAAATTCTAAAAGATATATAAAATCATCAGTAGTTAGTTCGCAGTAATGAAAATATACTATAATAATGCGGTAGGTTATTTTGAACCATAGATCATGTAATTTTATGATATAAGTTAAATTGTTGACACGTGGCAGGCTGCATCGCACCCTCAGAACGATAAGGGCACATCCCAAAAAACACATTTTGTTGGAAGATTCAGAAAGTTAGAACTTTTAACTTTGATAGTATCATTTCACTCGTTTTGTGCAGGCTACCATCGCATCGGTTCAGGCGCACATGAATTACTTACTCTCGTTGGTATAGATGACTAGAGGAGACTAAAACACTCTTGAAGCTACTTATATTTCTTACATCTATTATTAACACTATAAAAATCTTTGTATGCAATCGGTGTAGTTTTCAACCGACTTCAAAAAAGGAAGAGGTTCTCAATTCGTCTATATTTTTTTTTGTATATTTGTTACGCGATAACTCCGCCAACTGTAGTCCGATTTTCAAAATTCTTTATTTGTTCGAAAGAGTATATTCCTGAAGAGGTCCCATATACATTTTATCGAAAATGATTTAGTGCTTTTAAAAAAAATCAACATAAACAAAAAATACTACAAACTAGAACATCATCTAAATAAATGAATGACATTTCTGTTTGTAGTTGTTTGCTAATAAGCATTGTAGTCCGCAAAAAATACTAGATATCTACTTTGTGCGAACTGTTGTTGGGATTGAAGTCGCTGACTCATACGTTTTTAACTTGGAAAATTATGTCTAATTCAGGTTACTCGCGCGATGGTTATAATTTCTGATTATTATGTTCAAACGTTGTTTTAAACACGTTTTGTTAAAAATATGTGTGCTTATTCTATCATTAACGTGCCTTTGTTTTAATATTAATCGGATATAACAAACCTTTTTTAGTCTTATGATTATAACTCATTTTGGCAAATTTTTAAGATACTCTTATCGTTCTGAAGGTGCGGCTTCAACATTATCCTTCTAATAGCCACTACCAATTTAATCATCAACCCGCTTGCCCAGAAAATTGTCAAAATTATGCGGTGAGAATTGATAGAGAGATATATAGATAGATAACAGCTTTATTCACTCCAATAACACACAATAAAACACATAAAAAAGCAATAAGAAAAAGTTGAAATTTTAAAAATATTTAGAATCAGTCAACACTCTGAGTGTCACAGGAGTGAAGAGGCGCTGACTCAGCATTATGCTGCAGACAAAGACTACAGCGGTGATTTTCTGTCAGGACCTAGATGTAGTTTTAGCAAGACTGGCAGTGAAGATGAAAATTTGAAATAGAAGAGAGTGTAAGGTGATGTAGATGTTGTGTAATAATGATATTATAATATTTAATGGATAAGAAGGTGAGAAAGAATGGAAATTATGTCAATATAAGTAGACATTATAATTTATAATAGGTAAATTGGTAGATTGGGTGGTTTTTTAGGAGCATGTTTGTTTTTGGAGATCTAGCAACATTGATCTAATTTTTCTACTTTTTGATTTATGAATTGATTTTATTAGTCATTAAATGTATAGTTTATTTGATTACAAATGATATTAAATTAAAAAATAAAAACCGGTTGCCTGTAAAGTCGGTATACGGGCGAAAGTTTTACGTGACAACGACTTTGAGTGGTAAAAGTGGGAGAGAGACGCAAGGCATTCGGCGGGCCTCTCTCTCGTTCGGTGACTCATCGTAACGTTACCGAGCGTTACACTTTTTCATAAGTGACTCCCAGCCGCAACCTAATTTAAGACGTTGTCACGTCAAAAGGTACCTAGTATGAAAACATGTAAAATAACAAGAATTTTCCTTCGGAGTATATAGTTATTTATTTAAACATTTCACATTAAATTACAATAAATAATTACAAGTGAATGAGAATTTCTTGAACTTTATCTATTTTTACCAATGCCTTGTTATTGTCGGCAATCAAATATTCTATTTCATCTTCTTGTTACATCAAAGCTTAACAACAGGCAACGAAAGGTATTGAATCAATAACTGACAAACCCAAAAACTGTGATGACGTAATTTCTTTACATTTTCCAAAACATAAGCAGACACATTCTCAGAGATAAATATTTGTGAAAAATGAAGAAGTTTGGAGACTGGACGTTAATGTTATATCGTCTGTCGTATATTTGGATTCTTCAGATACATCTCCTTCTACACTGTTTTCAATACCGTAATAGCCAACAGATGTTTTTAAATTAACCATTTCTTGTAGGGAATAGTTTGTTGTGAACTCTTGTTTAGCGAATTGTTTTTTTGTAATGAATGCATTCTTTTTATTACCAAATCGGCGGACTGCTTTCATATGCTGTGGAAAAATAATTTCAATTTAAGTATCATATCAATTTATGTTACAAAAACAAAAAATGACGCTAGTCCTGCTCAGAATAAAGATCAATTTACAATTTCTCAAAATTGACAAGAACTGAGAGCAATCGAGACATGTTCAATTTTTGAGTATTTAGCAGAACTGTCGTCATTGATATAAACAATGATGTTTCATGAAAACGCGTTTCATGGTCTTACAATTTCAGTACATTGCTCAGCTCATGTATGTATCCTACTTCTATACATCTATATCTATAAATATTATAAAGAGGAAAGATTAGATTGTTTGTTTGCATCGAATAGGCTCCGAAACTACTGGACCGATTTGAAAAATTCTTTCACCATTAGAATCCTACATTATCCGGGATGGACATAGGGTACATGATTTTCCCAAATTCCCACGGGAACGAAGTCCTGCGCGGGAAGCTAGTATATTATAAATGTGAAAGTTTGTGAAGATGTATGGATGTTTGTTACTCTTTAAATTTTGATAAAACCCACCAATTTTGTTAAAATTTGGTATGGAGGTAGCCCACCCTGGATTAACACATAGGCCACAAAATTTTCCCAAATTCCCACAGGAACGAAGTCCCGGACAGAAAGCTAATTCTAAATGACTCCAGATATTTAAAAACCTTGTCAAATCAGTTATTATATAATGTTAAAACTTCCGAATAAGGTAAAATTTGTGCAGAATTCTGAATTCTGAGGTAATTAATGTTCATCAGTATTTGCTTTAATTTTAATTTTTCAATTAAAATTTGATTCTTAGCGTATTAAATTCAGAAAACTATTGAGCTAACTTCAAGATCAGTTGTTTTAATTAATTGTTTTTAATTTTCTGTGAATGTTAGAAATATCATTTTATATCAACTATAATTTTGTAATCCGATTGTACTCCACTATAAAGATTTATCCTCATGCAATAATAGAGTGCAAATAAAGTTAAACTTTCTGATGTCAACATTAAGAATACACGGGGCCAGATCATATACCAAAGTTGAGTATCTCTATTTTTATCAATTTACTATAGGATGCCCAGGACTTCGTTCCCGTGGGAATTTCGATATTTCCTTCCGTATTCCTTGCCTACGTTACAAGAGAAACTATTATTTAGTACTATTATTTATTCTGTGTTATTATGCCAAAGGATGATGGGCATATTATTATGGAACTTGGTACCGTAATAATTGAAATAAGTGATACATAGTTAAAAAGGTAATTTTTTGTACAATAAGATTATTCTAAGCGCTAGTCCTGATTCATTGTCCAATTAGAGTAATCCTTCCTTGAAAGTTATTTATTTTTCATTTTTTCTGCGACATTATTCATGAATTTGGCATAGTATTTTTATAAATTATAAATTATCATCATTAATTATTATCATTTGTTGTTTATTCTCTCAGTGAATAAAACAAGTTGAAAGTAGTTTTTTTCGTTTAATGTGTAACAAAATTAATAATTAATGATGATCATTTATAATTAATACAATAAATAAAAATACTATGCCAAAATGAAGAATAATGTCGCAGAAAAAATTAATAAATGATTAAAAATAAATAACTTTCAAGGCAGGATTACTCTAATTGGACAATGAATCAGGACTAGCGCTTCGGTTATTCTTATTCTAAAGAAAATTACTTCTGTACAAAAACTGGATACAAGTTCCATACTAATACCAATACCAAAATGCCCATTATCCTTTCATTTTCTAGGACCAGGGGCTTAGGCTGGCCATTGATGAATCAGTGAGTAAAGATCTTCAATTTCATGTATATATACAATACAATATACTTTAAATATATATTATGTGACTTACTTTTTGCATTGCTGGAAGTTCAGAGCATCTTCCCAGCACCTCTTCAATAATTTTCTGACGCGGTAAGAATCTTTGATCTAAAAACGAAAATCAAATTTTGTTCCACAGTAAGGGTCCTTTCCCTTACAGTGGAAATGAAAAATCTTCACAAACAGTACAAAGTAACAAAACAAGAAAAAAATACATTAACTACATAAATATTAGTTCATTAGTTGTATATTTAGCTCTTATAACGGTTAGCAACAACTTCTTGTTGATGTGCGAATATACTCCCACGTAAATTACAATTTGTCTATAGAAATCATTGAGATTTCTAGAAATCACTGGAAAACTAACATTCGGACTGCCTTATAAAACAGCTGTAAAACCCGAATTTTCCAACCGGGCTATGACGATCGCAACGACATATTATCTCACGCGTTATCTCGTGATCACGTGACGCTTTCTCGTAATCTCATTGGTCGAAACAGTCACGTGACCATGAGATAGTGCGTGAGATAATATGTCATGGCGATCATAATAGGCCAGCTGCGATATCAACTAAAAAAGTTTCCGTGGTAATAAAAATGAAGTATTAATTTTACATACCTGCTAAATATGAATACGTTGTAGCATCGTTGCGAAAAACGCTGTCACAGTCACAGGTCTGAAAAAAATATTTACATTATCTTTTAAATCTTAGTAATACTATAAAAAGCTACCGTATATGTGGTGCCGTTAAATTAGCTAGCAAAAATTAAGAACGTAAATCAGCCCACTAAACTAAACGACTTTTTCCAACATAGTTCGAAATATTAAAAGTTATTTCAAACTCTCCATACAGTTTATCAGCAGACTAGCTTTTTCCCGCGGCTTCTATCGCGCAAAGGACTTTTTAGTCACCCATTCTTGACCCCTTAGAGGATGATTTTTGAAAAATCACTACGCACGTGTCCGTTTATTTGCTTCAAGGTATATCCTGACGAAGTTTCGAGTCGAAATGTCCAAAGAAATTGTTTTCTCCTTACAAACTCTGAACCCCCATTTCACCCTCTTCGGGGTGGAATTTAGAAAAACCCTTTCTTAGGGCTTGCCTACGTCATAAAAGACACCTTTTTGCCAAATTTCAGCTCTCTAGCTTTGAGGGTTTGTACTTTGCGTTGATGAGTCAGTGAATCATAACTTCGAAAAATTTACTTACAATTAATAGGACACAAAAGTCGATTATCCCTAATAGGGTGGCCAGTAAATTATACTTAAACTTGAAAACATTACCACCTTTAAAAACTTACACACATCCGCAACCAGGCACAAACACACAAGTGTATGCACATACACACACACACACACACGGTGCACGCACTCAATATACGTAACTTTTTTATTAAAATAAATAAAATTAAATCTAACAAAAAACAAAAATATGCCATTAATCCCGCATACATTGTATTCATCCATGTCACGTTTAACTATCCAAGCAAACTACTTAGCCCATAGTATAAAGAGTCAACAATTAGTTTCAAAAATTTCATATGGATTCCATAGGAAAAGTTGTACGGTTACAGAGTCATCTCCTATACGCCCAGTTGCAAAACATATTATGCCATATGTTATACCATACTGTTACTTTCTGTCTTGCTGATGTAAATAAAGACAGCATTACATATAAAGAAGCTTTAACTTTAATGAACATTTCTGCAACTGAGTGATAGCCACCTACCCCAAGGTCGAAGTCTTCAGTCTGACTCTTTTTCTGCTCACAGCAAAACTGTAAAATAAAAAAAAAATCATAATAACATAAAATATTTAAAAAACTATAATCTTTTATACCACATTCCTGTCTCCATTTATTGTATTTTTCTTTCATCGGTATGTTTAGTTCAGTTTTATTCCCTCAAAGAGAAAAAGAGAACGAGAACAAAGGGAGGAAAAATGTACGTAAGGATTTTTACAAGTACAAGGGCCTACAATGCAAATTTCATGTGTTTCCGAGTTGAATCCAATAAAACTTTCAGGCGTAGGAATTTACCCATTAACATAATCATATCAGCCACAAACATCAAGTGTTGACAGGCCTCCCCTAAAATACTCTCCACATTATTCGTTCCCGTGTCACCCGTATCCAAAGGCTACCCACAATATTTGCCAGATCATAGGTTCACCTTGCCTTTCTACGCTGCTGCACATTCTGGCTTGTAGTGGCCTCTTGAGGTCTTCTTTTATTTTTTATGGGAAGGGTTAACTGTTGATCTCAATCTTGACCAAGACCATAGATCGAAGATGGAGCGAGTTACCCCAGAAAATGCCTATTAGGCACTGGAACACGCACCGACGGAACACAGCAAGCTGTTTGGCGTTACACTTTAGCGAGAGGTTGATTGCGAACCAGACGGCACTTTACAGAGCTTATCACACCGCGTAAGACTACAGGACAACACCTCAAATAAAAAAAAATAGGTGTTGTTGCGTAAGGTGGATTAATAGGAGGCAGGCCTCATTTGCTTTTCCTTAGTCGTCTCTTCTCCGTCGTAACCTACGAAGTTAACTAGAATTTTCACACGAAAAACAAATTATTAAGAGTATTATTATACATACAGTATCAGGATCGACGACAATAACTTCCTTTGGACTGGGGCTTGGAACTGTTTTATATTTGGGCTGAGGTAATTTCAGGGTCCGACGTTTCCCCTTTTGGGTTTCTTTGGTCTCTTTAACGGGAAATTCTTTCACCGTGTACAATTTTTTCTTAGATGATTTTTTTTCTTCATTTTGTTTTCGTCGTGAATCATCGCTTTGGTTCCTCGGCAATTCATTTGATAGATCAACCAGGGGTTCGAGTCCAAGCACGCATTGTGCGGCTCTCATGTTCTTTCCATAATCAACGCATGTGGACTCGCGGCAAGGTGCTGGTATCCAACTTGATACGTTAGTAAATATTTTATTTTCCTCACGAGCTCCACAATCAACACCACAAGGCTTCCCTCCCTTATTTGGACACGTAATGACTGTATTCTGAAACAAGGTGTTTTGTCAAATTATATAATGTAAGTGTTGTAATCTGTTACTTTCAATGTTATTTATCTTTTATCTCATTTTTTGTATCTATAGTCTGAACTAAGTTGTGGCTTTTGTGATTGTATCTTTCTGTTTTGTCTCTTTGATGATGAGGATAAGGCGGTCAAGGGCACAGGATATATTAATCCGTCGCGAAGGTTTAAGGTGCGCAAGTCATTTCCTCCCCCTTCACGATAATATGTACCGCATAAAGAGATGGTTATGTGTACCGCATAATGAGACTATACAGTTTATCTACATTATATCTCAGGAAACGGTCATTAGTAGTATTAGTACAGGCGCTTACAAGTCCGATCCTCTAGCCTGTGTTGCCTACACGCTAAAAAATCTTTGTCTTCTACAAAGGGGATAGAAGCAATTTTTTCATTGCCTTATTCAGCAAAATAATTGGTTAAATTTTAAGTAGTTTTATCAAAGCTCACCAAATCTGGATCATCTGGAGGACAGGTCCCCGGAGCAGATGATGGTCTTGGAGCCATTTGACAGGCACACGTTTTGGGCCCTTTTGGACAGTTGCACTCTCTGCTACCACCCCAGCGTGAGCATGGATCCTGAAACATAACATTATTTATCTTACAAAGTTGTGTTTGATTGAAAAAATAAATCGCTAGTTGTTAATTTTTCCTTGAACTTTATTAGATTCACCATTGTACCAAACTTTTTTAAGGTTCCGCAGTAAAACGGAACGCGGTCGCGGTAGCGGATGTAGCGAGCTCACCCAGAAGAAGCCTATTCACTCGAATTTTAAATATATTCGGGTTGTATGAGCTTGGAAATATAGACGCTGGCAGAGTTTTTAACAATTTTCATATAATTATGATTACACGACTTGTAAATTATAAGCTCGCACCTTTTTAACATCAGTTCCTTTTTCAATCTTTGGAACCGGTTTTGGCTTTATGTTCTGCAAGCAACTCATTAATTGTGTATATACTTCTGGTTCCATCTAAAAAAAAAACAATAATGAATCAATTTAATAACTCAAAGAGAACAAACAAAATGAAGCATTGTTAAAATAGACTGGTGAGCCAGAGATTAGATGCAAAGTAAGGGTTTGTTATCTATATCTGAAAGCGTTTAGTTAAAGGAAACTTAAGAGAAACCAATAGGCAAAATTGAAATATAAAAAATACCATACTCACTTCACATCTGGTTTTGACAGCTCCACCAACGATTGTTGTATCAAGATTCTTCTTTATGGCATTCAGGACAAATTCTTGTATGATTTTTCTCGTCGACATATTCAATTTTCCATTTTTACTCTTTGACAAGCAAGAAAGAATCTCATCTGCCAAAGATTTTCCAGCTCTCGTCTCGGATTGCTTATCTAAGACTGAATACATATTCTCGAATATATTGTCAAGTAATTTCTTTTTTACTATTTCACAAACACAGTCTCCTTTGGGATCATAGGTACATATGTCGCCATCTAAAATAGCACAATCCCGTCCTTCTTGACATCTTGGACATTCTGTACAGCGAGATCTAACATCATGTGTATCAACTCCTGTATGACATTTGACACATTTCATCTCATAGTCCCCAATTACCTTGTCCATTCTTGCAAGTTCTTTTTTAATATGCTCCAATTTATTATTACACCTATCTTTACAAGCAGCACTTGTATCGTTTAGGAGATGAATTTCTTGCATTAAGGCATCTTTCTGCAATTAAAAGATTAAAAGCAATATTTACATAATGTATTTTTGTATTAGGTGTATTTATTTTTCTAACCTGTTTTTTTTAAAGATTTACCGAGTCATTATTAAAGGCCATGTTTAGTCTATGCCTGAATATTCTAGTAGTGAATAAGCAAAACTGAAAATAAAGGCATAAGTTTTTCTAGATGTGTCAATTTTAATAAAGTGTTTTTCTTCTTCTTCTTAAAATTTTTCTTTTACCATACAATAACAAGCGTTTTTTTATGATTTTATAAGAAGTATATCTATATCAAAGTGCGTAAAGACTATTTTGCTTACTTATTTTATTTTATTTTTTAAATCTTGTTTAACAAAAGAAAACGAGGCTTTAGATCACATACGTGTCTATTCCAGCCTCATTGAAGCCTCTTAAAAATAATAAAAATAAAAATAACTGAAAACTCCTCAACCCCATCACTCGGTGATGAGCTCATTAAATGAGCTCATCACAAAGCGATACAGCTGAAGAGCTTCAGGAGCTAGTGGAACAGCTAGCCTTACATTAACTTCTCCATTTTGGAGAGGGTCACACTCAACCAAAAAGTGCCATAAATCCTCGGTCTTTTTACAACATGAGCAAAGATCCGAGGATGAAACACGCATCATATGTAGAAAAATATTTAAAGGCAGGTGGCTAGACCGCAGTCTGAAAGCTGCCACCAGAAGCTCGCGAGACTTATTTTCTTACGTATAAAGTAATTTCTATAATTGGTGGAAATAAAACAAAACAACAATCTATGCCAAAACGATATCCTCTAACGAAGACAGTGGGTCAAGTTTATACCAAACACAGATCTATACCGAGATAGACGAAAAGAGCACTTCAAACTGTATGAAAACCTAGCGTGTCGAATTTTTCGTACCTAAAATGACGTCATGAGCGAGATTTAGTCATGGGAAATCGAGACCACGCGGAAACGATTCAAAGGCGCTTAATTAAGTAAAACAATAATGTAAATCCGATTAAAATCGATTATCATTTACGGCATAGGTCTCAAGCGGACTGACTTAAGTCGGACAAACCTGTGACCGTGGATCACACTTTTTACACGCAAGGTAGGAAAACTTTTACCGTCTGTCTCGATACAGGTCTGTGATACCAAAACATTGAAATAAAGTTGTAAATAATTGTCCACTTTAAAAATGAATAAAATAAATCGCACCGACTTCAATCACAACAATGCCTATTAGCAGACCACCGCAAACCAAAAACGCTATTCGATTTCTTTGGAGGATGTTTTGGTTTGTAAGTTTCTTTTGTTTCAGTCGAGTTTTTTTAAAAGCGCTAAATCAATTCCGATCAAATTTATATGGAACTACCTCAGAAGTACATACTTTTGAACAAAAAAACAAAAAAAAAACAGGCGATAATTGACGGAGTTATCGTGTAACAAATATACCAAAAATAAACATTGAATTGAGAACCTTCTTTCTTTTTTCAAGTCAGTTGAAATGGATTCATTTTTTCCAAAAAAATTTTTAACCAGCCCATATATACGTCCCCACCGAGGGGAACGGGCCTTCCTTTGAAATTCGAAGGGGATTTAGGCCATAGTCCGCCACGCTCTGGCCCAATGCGGGTTGGTGAACCGCTCGTCTTTCGAAAATAAATTTTCTTGGACAGACGAGCAAGTGATAAGCAAGTGATAATTAGAAATCCGTACATAAATCCGAAAAGACGAATTTAGTGGTACAGGCCCGCACCAGGATTTAAACTCGCGACCTACCGATTACAAGTCTGGCTCATTACCAACTGGGCTAACACCGCTGCCTCACACTTTTCCAGAATATAAAGCCGTAATAGCATCCTTTACAGTTTTTTTATTTATTTTTTTATTTAGACCTTTACCTACCTTAGATATTACGTTTTCAGTTTCTATTTTCTTCTGGAGCAGTGTTTTATTCAGTTGTGTTAAATTCATTCTTGCTTCTTGGACTGCAACGTCGCTTTCCTTCTCTTTGCTTATTTTCTTCTGCTTTTCTTCGGCAATTTGTTTTTCTAGTTTTTTTATTTCTGCATCTATTTTCTCTAAATCACCCTGTGAGTGATAATGATAAGTATTTATCATATTTTTAGATTCACTTGAGTACTAGTATTATAGACAGTAAAATTTCTAGAGTAGAGCTAAGATTGATAGGCTAAAGTAACTTTTTATATATTTGATGGTCAAATATACGCAGAGTTGTGGTAAAATTCGAAATTTGTTTGATAATTAGGTAGCCTAGACGCAAATCGTGAAACAGATTAGCATTGAGTTTTTTTTTGACAAATTCAACACTGCGTAACATAAAGTGAATTTGCGATTTTCCCCTTCTTCAATCCCTCCCACTGAAAACTTTGCATTTTTTTATGAAAATTTAAGAGTTTCGTCCAAAAAAAATTTTTTTTTCAACTTTTTTCAACAAAAACAACAATGTTCCTCGTGGAAAGTGGTTTAGTTTAGTGGGCTGTTTTACATTCTTTATTTTTGCTAACTTAAAATCACTCTACCTATACTTGGGATCGTTTTCACTGTCAGACCGGGGAGCAACAATTTTAATTTTTATAGCGTAGACAGAGAAAAGGTATAGACTGCGGCCGAGCGTGCCACCGAAAGGGACAGAAAATATTAGTACTGCCGTAGTCGGCCGTAGTACTGCGCTTTAATGTGCTATAACCCGTACGAATTAACTGTGCACCTCGCGCTGTACTGTTAACACAGCGCGAGGTGCACAGTTAATTCGCACGGGTTACAGCACAATAAAGTGCTGGCCTTGAAAAAACCGGCACGCGCTAAGGGACAAAAAATGCCCAGCATTGTCTATTTTTTTCACGTGCAATTGATATAGTTTTGTCCTTATCTGTGCGACCGAAAAAGAAGATATCCAGCAGTCTATACCTTTTCTCTGTCTACGTTTTATAGCAAATAAAAAAAAACTCGTAGGTACCGTAACCATACGCTTCTTTGGCGCTAAAGAAGCGCTTACAGCTGAAGCCTCTGTTCGAATGTTAGCTATTTTGGTCTGCAAGCCAGATATATCTGATTTCATCGTACGTAGATCTCTCGTCTTTACATTTATTTTATTTGTTACTTCTGTTTTAGTCTTGTTTAAGTTATTCAACTGTAATTCCAGATCTCTTTTGTTTTTCCGCCATTTTTTAGCGCTTGTTTCTATATCGCGAAGCTAAAATGGAATAAAAACAACACCTTTTAATAACTACCTAACCTTTTTTTTAATTAAACCCTGACATTACTTATGGCTGAAACAATTTTAATTAAACGAAGCCTGCCATCTAGATCACGTCAGCTTTAATCTAAAAAAAAACATCAAAATCGGTCCCTACATTTAGGTTTTAAGATGCCACAAACATACACACATTTCAAACTTAAAACACCCATCTTTACTTTCGGGCGTTAAAAACGGGTCATCTTAAAGCGAACACATAAGCATTAGGAGAATATGTCAATTAATGACTGTAGTCAATTAACAACAGCCGGGACCAACAGTTTAACCTGCCCACCGAAGCACGGAAACGCTCGGGATATATTGCCACTTTGGCCACCCATCAGGTTCCTGCCTCTACCTCTACCGCGTTATTAATGGAGTACTCTGAAAGTCCTGTTTCATCTAATTTACCTGATTCAACAAAATCTTCTGCCTTTGCATAGAGTTTGAGATTTTATCCTTATAAGCTGTCTCCATAGAAATCCACATTTCATCAGCTTCCTTCATCAGTTCAATACCAGCTTGCTCCCGACCCTCCAGAGTAACAATTTGACTTCGTAACACTTTTTCTGCACCCAAAAGTTCTGCTAACTGCTGATTACAGTTCTTGTCAAACTCCACCATCTGTAGGGAGAGATTAAGATTTCCATTATCATTAAAAGGTTTTGTGTCAACTCTTCTACGTACCTACTGCCCTTTTTTACCGCCATGACAGCGCCGCCACTTATTTGTTTTGTAGCGCTTTTTTCTTCATCGCAAAGCCAAATTACTCAATTTAAAATCTATACATATTTACATATTATATTATAATAATTATAAAGAGGAAAGATTTGATTGTTTGTTTGTTTGTTTGCATCGAATAGGCTCCGAAACTACTGGACTGATTTGAAAAATTCTTTCACCATTAGAATCCTACATTGTCCGGGATGGACATAGGGTACATGATTTTCACGAATCCCCACGGGAACGAAGTCCCGCACGGGAAGCTTGTAATATTATAAAGAGGAAAGATTTTATTGTTTGTTTGTTTGCATTGAATAGGCTCCGAAACTACTGGAACGATTTGAAAAATTCTTTCACCATTAGAAAGCTACATTATCCCCGATGGACATAGGCTACATAATTTTTTCGAATTCCTACGGGAACGCAGTCCCGAGCGAAATACTAGTTTAAAATATAAGTATAACCCCAGCATTTATCACATTTAAACGGGTGAAACATCAAATATCGTTTCGACTTATCCCAATTATATCAGCTCTCGAACAAAAAAAACCGCATAGAAACATGGATACACAGGTGCATACGTCAAACTTACAAAACCCGTTTTTTTTGGCGCGAGAAACAACACTACAGCGTACTTCTGTAGATTATTTTTAAACATTTGTGTAGTCGCAATCATCATCGGCAGGCCCCGTTAATACTGTTTGACCTCTTCTACTTGGGATTATTTTATCAGAAAAAGCAAAACGGATCACCATAAGATGAAACACTACAATACCATTTTTTATTAACTTAGAAATAAACGTGTTTTTTTTTGTATCAAGATTCAGAAAAACGTCACTTTGACAGAATGATTTTCAACATTACATTTCGTGTTCCATGCACATCAGACTATACATGTTGACATGGACGTCGCCCTTACCTCGCTCGTAACAACGCCGGCTTTCGTAGTGCAAATGGGAAATCTGACGCGCTGTTGTCTATACGAGTACTTCTATAAAAGGCATAGGTGCGTCAAATTCTGGACTGAAAGCGGGTTTTCATAGACTTTTGAGTGTGTAAAATTAGCACTTCAACTTACTTCTTCAAGGTTTGCCATGGTTTTTGCTACTGATTCAGGATTTGCATCCGTAGGTGAGGCACCAGAGGCAGCAGCAGCTGCAGCAGAGCATCTATCAGCCCTACAACTTTCCTTTTCGTAACATGGTCTGTGGGCAATAAAAACCATCATTATGTGGTGTGGAGCAGACAAATCATGAAACAATTCTTTTATTTTAATGACGCTAAATCCAATGACAGTAGTCAAATATCTTGCAACCCCGGACGGATTTGTTTTTAATGATACTGAAATAGTTTCAGTGCATCTCTTATCAGTACCCACCGAGGGGCATGGGCCTTCCTTCGAAATACGAAGGGAACTTAGGCCATAGTCCACCACGCTGGCCCAATGCGGGTTGGTGGACTGCTCGTCTTTTGAAAATGAATTTTCTTGGACGTCCGGACGTCACGATGTTTTCCTTCACCGTTGAGCTAGTGACAATTAGAAATCCGTACATAAATCTGAAAAGACGAATTTAGTGGTACAGGCCCGCACCAGGATTTGAACCCGCGACCTTCGGATTACAAGTCTGGCTCATTACCAACTGGGCTATCACTGCTATCTAGTTGCTTGAATTAATTTAAATGCCTGGCTATTTGAAGACTACTCGATACCATGTCTACCAGAGAAAAAATACTATTGATAGTAGCTGCCATAAAAGAATATAGGTTGCTCTTCTTCTTAAATAAATCTCAGAGATTTGCATTTTTGTGCACTTAATATATATTTTACTTACATAGGCTGGTCCACATTATAGACAAATTGAACATTTTGATGTGGACGATGTATGTAGCCCTCATAATGATTGTTTTCTTTTTTTATGTCGTCTTGATTTTGCAATAAACAATTTCGAACCTCTTCCTGTAAGAAAAAGGTTATTGTATATAAAGTGAAGTTAAGAGTGTACGCAGTCTCATGCGGTGTGGTAGCCTCTGTAAAGGGCTTTCGTCGGTTCGTGACCATACCTAGCGTAGTCTGACGCCAAACAACTTGCTGTGTTCCGTCTGTGCGTGGGACTACCAGTGCCTTAATAGACTTTTTCTGAATTAACTTGCTCCATCTTGACCTATGACCTAGGTCAAGAGTTAACCCTTCTCATAATAAAAAAAATAATAGGCTTACAAAACCTAACTTATTCTTTTCCGCTCTTGAATATAATAACACTCCAAGCGCTCGCAGCCCAGAGGTCCTCATTGTTAGAAATTGATAAACTAGGTTAAGAGCCCAGTGGCGCTCGCTGATCTCAACCGGTCAGAGAGGTTAAGCAACGCAAACAGAGGCAGGGAACCTGATAGGTGACCGAAGAGTTTCCGTGCTTCGGAAGGCACGTTAAGCTGTCGGTCCTGGCTGTCGTCGATTGACTACATTCGTTAAAACCAATTCAGAGGCCATTGTGTGGTTTGAAAACTCTGATACCAGGATTAGCCAAGTTCACCACACACTTGACTATACCAATTTTTAATTTTTTTTATTAGGCTGTTTCCTATTTTTTTTTACAGTTTTGACAACCCAAGTATCAAACAAAAACAATTCTTACCAGAACTTTGCAGTCATTTTCTTTCTTCAGAACGTTCCAAAGGTTGCTAACCAGAGTAATCCTACTAGGCTCGATTTCTGACCCCTGACCTTCTTGCGCATTTTCACAAAGGCTCTTAATCATACAATCAATTGCCTCTACAGTCGAATGTATGCTCGGTACTTCCTTCATTTTTTTTTCTTCGTCTTCCGCTGTTAATTAGTGCAGGAATATTTCGATCCTGTGGGGCGATTAATTTTGGATGAAAATTATAAATAGTCATTCTGGGTGGTTGAGTATAAATACACGTCGGCATAACACAGAGTCCGGTCGCCAATATCTTTCTAATAATTCTATATATACAGACGGCACATCAGGTTAACACATGCATGCACTTTGACTCACTCTGTGCTGTTACGATAAGAAAGCATTTACAATTACATTAGATCAGGGTTTCCCAACCAGTGAGGCGCGCCTCCCTTGGGGGGCGTCGAGCGGTTCCAAGGGGGGCGCAGAGATCCCTGATTTCTGCCTATTAAAAAAAAATACTAAACTCAATTGGTTAATTTTTGTTGTATCCGTTCTCCACGCTACGAGTCATAAAATAATAGAGAAGAAACGGTTCAGGTTAACTGCATATACTTGTAAAAACAATAGGTACATTTATTAAAATTCTATTGTCATATGAATAAAAATAAACACCCTCATTTTTATCACTTTATCATTGTTTGTTTAATTTTCTTATATAAACTCCCAATTTCAGCCCCTAGAGGGGGCGTAGGATTTTAGCTCAACGTTAGGTGAGGCGCATAGGTTAAAACGTTGGGAACCCCTGCATTAGATTAACCTGATGCGCTTGCCTCTGGAAATAGGCCAGCATATCAAGTTACTCCAGTTATTATTACAACACACACAATGTGCTGACACATTTCTTTTTTATTAGCCCATACCGAAGGGACACGAGCCTCCCTTTAAAACCCGAAGAGGATTTACCTAATCCATGGTCCAACACGCTGGCCCAGTGCAGTTTGGTGGACCGCGCGCCTTTCGTTAATGAATTTTCTTAGACGTCCGCTATTCATCACGATATTTTCCTTCACCGCTGAGAAAGTGATAATTTATGAAAAATCCATACATAAATCCGAAAAGATGAATTGTGGTAGGTTCTGATCTGACTAGTTGATAAATCCATATAAATCCGAAACGATGAATTAATTGGTATAGGCCCGCACCAGCATTTCAACCCGCCACCTTCCGGTTAAAAAACGCCCCTAAAATGACCCTCTGACCCAAGCCTGGCTCATTACTAACTCACGACAGTCACATTTATCGGTCAGAGGGTTCATGTTAGCTTGACTGTAACCTGTAGTAAAAAATAGTAAGTACTACCACAAGATACCTACCTACTCTACTTACTTACTTTATTGTTATGCGAAATACCTAATGTATTTATAGGTACAAATCTTCGTTACCTCCCTATAGATGTTCAAACGATTGTTTTAGAATTTTTAAGTTTTTTATTATTTTTGGACTTAGAAAATCACATTATAATTATTTTAATTCACTTAACAAAGAGTTCACATTTTTTATTTTATCAATAAAAGTAGAGGACAGACATTGGTAAAAATGTCTGAATTTCAAAATGTCAAGGCATCATAAAAGATTGTTAAAGACGTTTTGTGGCCAGGAACAGCTGCCCACATTGTTTCCGCCAAAAAATTCAAAATAAAAATAAAGTGGCTGAAAATCGACACTTCGCCATTGCGGCCTGCGCCGTGAAAAAATAAAACAAAGTTGTTGCCAACAACGAATTAAATTTCTAAACTAGTCAAATTGAGTCTAGGTACCTACCTACAATTTCATTTATTTATTTTTGTTCATATTTTGTTAGACTAGTAAGGTGTTTTTATTACATCTATCTAAATTTATAAAAGAATTTTTCAAATCAGTCCAATAGTTTCGAAACCTATTCAATATAAACAAACAAACAATCAAATCTTTCCTCTTTATAATATTAGTAGGTATAGAAGAAACTGACTGTTAACTGACAGACTATCACCGCACACCGCACAGCCCAAACCGCTGGGTCTTTCAAAGACATGTAAGTTTCTGATGAGGTCTAGGGGAGCACTAAGAAAGGATTTTTCGATATTCAGCCCCTAAGGGATTGGATATTCAACCGCTAAGGCAAATTTTGTATGGAGAAAACAAATTTTTTGGACATTTTGACTCGAAACTTCGTCATACCTTGAAGCAAATAAACAGACACGTGTTTTGAAAATCATCCCGTAAGAGATTAAGTATGAAATGGGTGACTTAAGTAAAGAGTTCTTTGCACGAGCGAAGCCGCGGGAAAAAGCTAGTTATTAAAAAAAAAAAGACTTCTCAACTTTCTTTTAGTTTGTGCTCGTTGCCGCTACGCCACGCCAGCCGTGGCATATATATATATATTTTTAAATTAAAATCTAGTTTTTACACACAATAAGTGATTAAAGTCTGGCCAACGAAAGCAGTCCACCAAAAACGGCGATAGATTTAAAAATTCGTTCTCTGAAAACATTGAGTAGGTATTACTGAATACCTAAACGGAGTTAGAATAGAAAAAAAAACGGGTTGCACTTCGGGAGTGCCGGCAGAAGTAAAAACTTGAACATATATTACTTCCTTACAGTCTACTCTCCCTCCGTCTTACGAATTTTCGATCAGTCCTAAAATTTTTTACCCATACTTCAAAGTGCACAACGCCGCTAAAGAAGTTTTCACTTCAAAAATCAAATCAATAATGTATAAAATAATACAGTATTAATTCCGTTTATTCAGTGTATACTCAGTTTTTTTAGAAGACAGATTTTTTAATCTGATGCCGTTTCACGTGGACAGTTTTCGTTGGTAAGACTACGTAGTATCTTTTAAGTAGTCTGTGGGTAAGAATACCAAAGTAGCATCCACAGACTAGGTAGATGATACTGACGTATCAGACTGCTATCTCCCTTACACTTTTTCTTAAGCGTACAATTGCTACAGATTATCAATATTCGATGTCCGCCATTTTTTCCGTATGAGAGTGACATTTAAAAAAAAAATACTGGCATGACAGATTTTTTTTTATGGCAAAGGAATGAAGAATAAATCGTGCCTCTGTAGGTATTTTCGAATCGATTTTCATTTTCAATTCGAATCGATTTTCATTTTTAATACAGGTGAAATAAAACAAAAAAATTACTTATTAAACGATTTATTTTTAAGTTTTTTTACTAATTTGTTATGTAGGTACCGAACATTTCTCTTTCCGTATGTTGTGTACATATTTTAATTGATATTTCACATTTCCTAGACTAGACTAACTCACCTTCAAAAGAATAGTTGTGGTCATATTGTCTTTTCTGTGCTGCACTTGAGTGACCACTTGTGAGTAACGGAACCTTTATATGTATTTACTTCAGGAATAGTCCGTAAAGATAGTTGATTTTGATCAGCGTCAAAATTGACAGGTTCTGGAATATAAACGGTTTTATTTACTTACAAAAAACTTGAACTGGTTACTACATATCTATCTACACAAATATTATAGAGAAAATATTTTCATCTTCGTAATAAAGAATCTGTTCTACATTACTTTGCATCAGGGAAATTCCAGCAGATTTACAGAAATTGTTTACTAACTGCTGATTATACATATTATTTCAGTTGGATGTTGTTGAATCAGTTAGTTGAATAATACTTTTCTAAACAAAAAAAACCAATACATATAAAGAGTTTATTATAATTATTGTTTGGCCCTACCTTCTGTGTATGAAGAGTCTTTACTATAGCTGTGGTCATAGAGCCTTTTCCTTGAATAGCAATGATCAATTTGGGGATCCCAGTTCTCTGAAAAGAGTTATGATTGTACATTAATATAATAATTGTAAAAAAAAGGGCATATTTCACAGCGACTGGCTGGTGTGAATTTAGTAAAAGTAACTCATTAGTTCCCATTTTCACCATTTCACAAATAGCCTGGTGGGACACAAATGGTTTCTTTATCTAATTGTTACATTGTTTGAAAATAAATTCAAAAGCGGTTTTGTGTCAAAACTGGTAGGACAGTTGAAAGGAAATAAGAAAAATTTTAATAGCTAAGTAAAAAAAAAAATGCACCGTTGCGAACAAACTTGGACTTGATTCTCTGATCGATATACTTTTGAGTAATTTACGACATTTTGTCAAAGAGTATTTGTTGTTTGTAATTATTTTCTCTATCGATTGGCAAATATTTCATACATGTACATAAAAAAAAAAACGCGACTTTTTATGTACTTGCAACTTTAGGCATGCCACAGAGGTTCGATGCTCTTTATTATGTTGTCAAATAGAGATGCTAAAATAAAATCAATTATTATAGTTTAGGCTAAGATTTATTAAGTACATACGCCCACGCCTTTTCCCTTATGTAGGTATTATTGGCAAAAATACACTTACCAGTATCCTTTTCAGGTAATCCACTCAATATTTCATTTGGAGTGAACAGAGTTGGGTAAGCCGAACCATGAAGTTTCGACTTATTTTCGGTGGTAAATTTTTTCTCAAAATGCTTATGACACAGAGATTTTTGATAGGTTTATCACTCATATCTTGGTGAACACTAATTGACTTTAACCACTTGTTCAATTGTTTTTCGAATGCGGGGAAATTGTGTAATGTTATAGCGTCTTCTCGCGTAGATTTACAACCAAGTACACAACACTTATAATACATGGTGGAAAGCGTTCTGTCGCAATAAAAACTTAACTAATAGCGTCCAATCGCACAAAAATACACAAAAACACCTTGTTGCACTTATCAGAGCACGAGGATTACGAAATAAAACGGAGAGAATAACTCAACTCAACTCGATCGACGCGATATTCGTAACGGCACAGAAGTCAGAACGAATCCATCGAGTCGAGTCATCGAGAATCGAGTCGAACGAAACGGTAGCGGGGCGGGGTGGGTGAAGTGGGGGATGGAATAGAACTGTCAAGTGCATACGTAAGTGTCATTTTCAAATTGTCTATAAGCCTAGTTATTTTTCTTTGAAGATTACGGGCCGTGGTAGCATCGATGCCAAGCGAAACAATTTTGCAACTTTTTAGTTAGGTACATTATTGTCTAATTTGGCAACATTTAAACTGACATTGACAGTGACATTTAAGTAAGTGTTGATAATTTTTGTTTGTTATCGTCCTCAAATTCAGTCCGTAATAGGAATATTCTCAATCAATTTTTGTTTATATTGCTTCAATAACTGGCTAGATAATAGCTGAGTCTGTTCCAAAGCATACATACATTATTTTTTCTGTATAATTTGCGTACTGCGGGTTTGATTTCCATTTAACACCATGTCGAAACTTGGCCCTGTAAGTTTACACTTTTATTTATATTTAAATATCATTTGTTTACTGGAAATTAATCGAGTAGATATTTTTATTTAGTCTTCCTTGTAACTAACGTCTACGTTGTATCTTACTACATCCACATAAAAATAATAGGAATTGCTACCTATGTACCTACCTATTGATTTTAAAAATAGTTTGGTACTTGTAATAATAATAATAATTTCTATTTTCAGGAACATCCAAGGAATTTGATTCCAGAGTTATGTAACCAATTTTATCACTTAGGTTGGGTAACCGGAACTGGAGGTGGAATTTCAATCAAAGATGGGTAAGCTTTATTTTTATGTTATTAAAGCTCAAATTGCTTTGTCAAAATATTTATCTTTGATAAACATGTGACTTGCATAGATTGTATATTTATTTTATAACATAAATTACATTAATGGCATTGTAATTACAAAATACCTACAGGAGAATAGCAGGATTTAGAAATGAATGGTATGAGCTGGAGGAGTATAGTGGGATTACTCCCGACTGTGTATTCCACTGTGGGAACAGCAGGTCGTCAGGCGAGGATAAGATAAAATACTTAAAACACTGTGAATTGTTATATTTAATTAAAACGTTTTGCAAACAAACGGAGCACTGACTTCATTATAGGATTCTCTCTCTTTGTCGTCTAACTCTATCGAATATGGCCGACGGCGAACAGTAGTGAGCCGAGGGGTGGATCAATCAGCATTGAGAGCGCAAAATTTGAATGAATATTTTAAGTTGCACTATTCCTAGACCTCCTGGTCTTTATTGCAGGTGATAAAAAGCAAGCAAATTAATGAAGACCTACTTTTATTTATTTTCATTGAAGTGATTGTGAAGCATGTGAATGGATTTATGTACTGTTTTTTTTATTGTTTGTGCTGATATAAAAAGGCTAATAATATTATTATAGGTAATCAAAATCAAAAAGCCTTTATTCCAGCTATTTAAATGTACATATTTTTTCGCATGAAAAATAAACTCATGGTTTTAACAAAAACGATTTTCTTTTTAATTTTTTGTATTTTTTATTTTCTTCTTTTTATCTGTGTACCCCTCGGGCAAAGGCCTCCTCCATTAATTTTATTTATTTTATTGTTTTTATATATATGTAGATAATAGTATATTTTAATTTATTTAATTCAGTATAATAACCTGGGTTCAGTATAATAAAGGCAGACAGAAAAAGAGATGGGAAGATGATATAATTGGGATAGCGGGAAATACATGGAAAAGAGAGGCAATAATAAGAGAAGAATGGCAAAAACTAGGGGAGGCCTATGCCAAGAAGGCAATCCAAATTCAAACTAATGAAGAGGAAGAGATTTAGCATTAAAATTAATAAAACAAGAAAGAGGGTAATGTTTATTTATGTTAAATAAAATTATTGCGATGTTTAAGATGTTATAAAAATAAGTTTCCTTTTCTAAAATAGTAAAATGCATGAGATGTAATAATGAAAACAATGTCAATGATATAAAATTTAATGAATATGTGTAATGTTACAGTGAAATTTGGAAATAAAGGCTATTTGAATTTGAATAACCTGGGTTCCGTTGTAATAGGCAGAGACTACAGGTTGACACTTGGAAGCCTGAACTAAAAAAAAACATTTAGTACGTATAGTAATTCTACCATAAGTACATATGAGATACCATAAATATACATATGGTACACCATGACGGCTTGATTTTTAGATACTAAAACATCCATCTAAGTTAGAAGTACCTTGTGATGTCAGTTTGACCCGTATGTGGCATCGTAGCTTCTAAATCAATGGACTGTTTCGATGCGATTTTTTTTTGTTTGAAAGTTACGTAATCGAGATGGTTCTCAACTATAATTTATCAAAATTGGTTTACCTGTTATATAATTGTAAGCAATGAAAATGTCGGGGGTTATACAATTTTTTTTATTTTAGTATTGGGGTAAACTCTTATTTATTTTTTTATCTCTAAAATTTACAGCGACAGAATCTTTATAGCACCCTCAGGAGTACAGAAAGAACGTATGAAGTCAGACGACTTGTTCGTTCAAACAATTGACGACATTGACTTAGAACTACCATCGGCACTGAAAAAGTAAGTTTTCCTTAACTTTATTTTCCATTGTCTAACCCAGTGGTTCACAGACATATACATGACTAGACAACGCAAGTGTATGTACAGAGGCCAGTGCAACAGATTACCCCATTTTCATTGCAAAACTGCTCTTATCGCAACAGCACATAGTGCACGCGTATGGTAATCTGAGTTGCGGTCGTTCGTACTTCGCGTGTCAAAAATGGAGCAAAATTTGCTTCCTATAGCACCGTTCCATCACTTAAGCGCTCGTGTGACGTCACAGTAGGTAGAAAAATAATGGTAAGCTTGGTTTCTATAGAAGATGAGACAAGCGTTGTCTATTTGCTTCCATTAACGCCGTTCCATCACTAAATCGCTCGTGTGACATCACAGTAGGTAGAACAATACCCTTCGGCCGCCTACGAAATAATGGTACGTTTGGTTTCTATAGTGAAGATGAGACAAGTTCCATTAACAACGTTCCATCACTAAATCGCTCGTGTGACGTCACAGCAGGTAGAAAAATGCCCTTCGGCCGCCTGCGAAATAATGGTACGTTTGGTTTCTATAGAGAAGATGAGACAAGCGTAATCTATTTGCTAATTGCTTCCATTAACGCCGTTCCATCACTAAATCACTCGTGTGACATCACAGTAGGTCAAAAAATTCCCTTCGGCCGCCTGCGAAATAATGGTACGTTTGGTTTCTATAGAGAAGATGAGACAAGTTCCATAAAATCCGTTCCATCACTTAATCACTCGTGTGACGTGACAGTAGGTAGAAAAATACCCTTCGGCCGCCTACGAAATAATGGTACGTCTGGTTTCTATAGAGAAGATGAGACAAGCGTAATCTATTTGCTAATTGCTTCCATTAACGCCGTTCCATCACTAAATCGCTCGTATGACGTCTCAGTAGGTAGAAAAATGCCCTTCGGCCGCCTGCGAAATAATGGTGCATTTGGTTTCTATAGAGAAGATGAGACAAGCTTTATCTAGTCGTGTATATGTCTGTGTAGTGGTTCTTAACCGGTGGACCACATCATCAAAAGATAATTTCCACACACTCAATCTTTCCATTAAATAATTCTTCAGAGTATTTTGTCCCATTTTTCAGTCAATCGACAACAGCCGGGACTAAAGGCTTAACGTGCCCTCCGAAGCACGGTTATGGTTGTGATACATTGCCACTTTGGTCACCCATCAGGTTCCCTGTCTCTGTTGTACGTTGCTTAACCTCACTGATCGCTTCAGTGCAACTGCCAGCTGACCACCGTAACCCTGCACATGACATGTTATTTGTCCAAACCTATATCAGCTGTCCCCTTGCATACTTACTGTCCATATTAATCGCCACAGGAAAGCCTTCAGCTGCCCATTCAATTCAATTCAATATATTTTATTTCAAATACTTAATACGTGATAAAACTTAAAAGCTAGTGTTAGTAAACAAAATAATTTATATGAATTAATTAAATCTTGCGCCGGGTTGTGTGCCCGTCGCGTGCAGGCTTGTCCAGTGCCTGAGCAGTGGAGAGTCTCACCTGTTGTCCAATGCGTCCAGGATGCCGTTCGAGGTGCCGCGCACGCGTCTCAGCAATGAGGCGCTGCTCTTGCGGATGATTGCATAGAAGCAGTCAGTCTGCGCCTCGGCAAACATGCCCGAAGCACTGCAGAAGCGCGGCAGCCCAAATAGCACCCTGAACGCATTGTTGTACTGCACCCGCAGTAAAATGCCAAAATCTTCACTTTCTGTGCCTCACTCACCAACTGACTTAATTGTAATTTTGTAACTTTTTGTAAGTGACCTCTCAACCTCTCATGAACTGTAACATTGATAATACTTTGACATTTTAATTTAATCTATTTTTATTTAATTTATTTAAATGAAAATGAAAATGTTAACTATGGGACCTGTGTCTGCAATATATTTTTTAACTGTGTGGTGATCGGTTGAGAATAACACCATCCCATCTCTTTCCGTGGGTGTCGTAAGAGGCGACTAAAGAAACACAAATGAGACCTAATCCACCCCAGGCAACGACACTTCTTTTTTTTCTGAATCTGAGGTGTCGTACTATGGTCTCATGCAGTGTGGTAGGCTCTGTAAAGGACCGTCTGGTTCGCGACCACCCTCCTACCGAAGCCGACGCCAAACAGCTTGCTGTGTTCCGTCGGTGCGTGAGAGTACCAGTGTCTTTATTTATAGGCATTTTCTGGGTTGACTCGCTCCATCGTCGACTTCATCTTTGACCTTATGGTCAAGATTGAGGTTAAGAGTTAACCCATCTTATAATTTTAAAAAAATTGTAGGGACACATGAACTAACGACGTTTGTAAATTCAGCATATTTGCCACTTCCAGTAGAGTTGGGCGAGGTGACGTCAGTCGTCTCTTGCCCGCCACGCAGGTCACTCACTTTAAATGTAATTTTGTATTTAATTGTAACGCAATAGAAATGTGCCTCAGAAAATCTAGTTCTCCTCAGTTACCCTGCTCCTGTCTACAAAAACCCAACAAAATTATTTTTATTATATTAATTTTATTAATTTCAGTTTAAAAAAGAGTCAATGCACCCCATTGTTCCTAATTGCGTATCGGGAAAGGAACGCCGGCGCAGTCATACACACTCACTCCCCACACGCTGTGCGGGCTACCTTATTGTATGACAAGGAGTTTGTCATCACGCATCAGGAGATGATCAAGGTAAGTCAATCTCTGAAAAAAAATTGCTGGAAGAAATTTCTTTTGAGAGATAGGTAAGCTATACAGGGTGTAAGGGACAGCTTAGCAAAAACTGAAACCCTGAGTTCAGACCATCATCTAAAAAGAAGTTTGAGTGGAATTTTCTTCAGGTTATTCGATTACACTCCATTTTTCAATTAAAGACGTGAATAACAGCGTAAAAAACGAAAACCAGCAATGTAAAGCGGGGGACCATGCGCGGGGCGCAGTATAGCATTACACTGCGTAGCGTAAAAGTAGGTAGGTAAGTAACGAAAACTCCTTAACTTGATGTTTCCGGGAAAAAAGTAACGAAAACTCCTTAACTTGATGTTTCCGGGAAAAAAGTAACGAAAACTCCTTAACTTGATGTTTCCGGGAAAAAATAATTACGTGTCATGATCATAGTTATGTGTAGATTCTACTATTTAAGTACCTATTTACTAAGCTGTCCTTTACAACCTGTATAACTTTTTGTGTCGTATTTCTGTTTGTAATTTAAGTCCATCTGTCAGGTGTGCAAAGAACTGTAAATAAATAAGTCAAGGTGTGCAGGGTCATAACTTGGTGCTCCAAAGTCATCTCATCTGCTAGCGGTGCACCTTGCTGATCAATAGACGAGACCCTGGCCTATTTTTACTTGATATTGGCGACTTCTCTTTTCTCTAGTTTAATTTCCATGAATTAAAATACTCTGTCACAGCACAATCACGATTGTAGACGCTAGTTTTCTAAAAAAAATATTCCAAAGTAAGTCAAGAATACATCACCTCCATTAATGTAGGTGGGCCCAGGGCTTGAAAACGGTTAAGGCGACTACAGCACCTAAATTACGATTTTATGATGGGTAGATAAGCATGACGCACTGCATTGAATCGAAGAAAAAATACTACGGTAATATTCAGGACATAAACTAGATAAGTAGTTTGCTGAAAACATGATTCAGCACTTTTGGTTCGATAGAAAAAGCTCACAAAGTCACCTCTAAATACCCAATACTATGTATCTTTTAAGCTGTAAAAACGATAGTAAAATGCACACAGGAACTTGAATTTGCTATCAAAATGTTCGTGATTTAACACTCTCGATAAGTAGTTAACGCATTTATCGATTTAAACTGTTACCTTCCCATAAATGTCATTTTTCTAACTTTCGAACATGTTTTTACGCACGCACGCTTTCATAGCCCGTAAACTTCGTGTATCGACACTGTTCGCACTGCCGGCCCAGGCCTGTTGAGAGACGGAGATGGCACTATTCCTATGTGTGCTGCCTTTATCGGGTGCTGTAGTCGCCTTAAGGTATAACGGTATGGTACAGGTATAAAATTTCAATACCGTATCAATTTAAAGGTAGAGTCAAAACGGTTAAGAATTACGGTTACGCTACCGGTATAAAAAAACGAAACCTCTATCATTTTACAATAATATTATACCTTTATTTTTATCGCTACCGTAACCAAAATTATTTCGGTACCGAAAAAACTGTCGGTCTCAAACACTCGTTCAAAGGCCAAAAAAGCCGGCAGCGGTGGGGTTAATCATTCATGTGTACCACAAAAAATAACGATACCGTTACTTAGCGCTACCAAATAACTTCGCTACCGAAATTTTTAGGTACCGGAAAATAACGGTACCGTTATTTACGAGTACCTAAAATTTGAAGGTATGACGTCATACCGCTAACCGTTTTGACCGATATTTTTTCGGTTATTCAAGCCCTGGGTGGGCCACACTCTTAATGTATAGCAGGGCTTCCCAAACTTTGCGTCTTGACGGCCTGGGGCGTCACGACACTATCCCAAGGGCGTCGTGAGGCGTCCCACTTAAAATTCACAGATTTCGTGCCTCACACGACTATCGAACACATTGGAAATGAATCCACGGCATTCGAAAAAATATTCAAGTGAAAAATGTCGTTCTGACTTTGTTAACTTTTTCAAAAAGTTTAGGCTACAGGGCAAAACCTTAACCCAATCGTCTTTGTTTTAAGTTCAAATTGTAGCTGACTAAATTGTTCAGAGGAGTTTTTCTCAAATTCTCATTCTTCGTTTCCAAAACATTGAGCGCCAAAATCAAAAATTCGGAAAAAATTGTTTTTTTTTTCACTATTTTGGCCATAACTTTTTTTTTTACTTTCTCGAATAGTTCTTTTTGCACCTTACAGCACTCATGAACATGCGTCTTTTTAATATCATATCTTCACAACTCTCCGAGATATAAGGGGATCGCACTTTTTCGTGGAATTGGAGCGAACAAAAAGACATTTCCAATGTCAAAATACTATCAGTAACATCTTATGTAACCAAGTCGAGTAAGCAAGCGCAAAATAAAAAAAAATAAAAAAATTGAAATTATAGATTTTTTCAATAAAACATGTCAAAATAACAAAAAATAAGTTATAGATAAGGCTTCTTCTTATCGTGTAGGTATAGTCAAATGTGCGGCGAACGTGGTCAACCCTGGTATCAGTCTTCAAACCGCACAATGGCCTTAGTTTTAATGACTGTAGTTAATAGATAGTAGGTATATCTCTAGTGTTTTATTATTATTCCAGGGTATAAAAGACGCCCAACTAGGCCGTTTTCTTCGATACGACGAGAAGCTAGTGGTCCCTATTATCGAGAACACTCCTTTTGAGAGAGACCTTGCCGGGAGCATGGCTGAGGCTCTCCACAAGTACCCTGGGACCAGCGCTGTGCTCGTGCGCAGGCATGGGGTCTACGTTTGGGGAGACACATGGCAACAGGCGAAGACTATGTAAGTATGACTATGTATGGACTTCTTCTAGGTGAGCTTGCTGCATCCTCGACCACATCTTCGCTTTTATGCTAGATTGTGGTCAACAACGCAAGGGTGCGCCCGTTGTTAATAAAAAACTAAAAGTTTGTGGACTAGTTTTTTCCCGCGACTTCAAACGTTGAAATCTGACGTAATTGAGATGGTTCTTAGCTAATATATTTGATCAAAATTGGTTCAGCCATAGTTGCAAGCAATAACTGCTTTACCACAAAACATTAGAACACCACCTCAACAATGTCTTAAACTGATTAAATATCATTTTTCCATAAAAAAACTAACATCCGGGGTTCTGTGTGTTTTTGTTGCTTAATTTAATCCTTTCGGAAAAGCAAAGGAATCTGTGTCCATACAGCCCATTGTAAACATTATCTAAGTTTTAGTTTTATTGTTTGTGGTAAGGACCTAAATGTCGGGGGTTGTACAGAAGGAGACTCAAGTCATGATCTAAACTTAAGTATTGATTGTCTCTTTCTCTCACTATCAAAATGACAAAGACGACTGCTACTTAAGTATAGACCTGAGTCTATTCTGTAATACGGACCTCAGACTCTGATCTACACTCATCAAATAAAAAATACTTTATTTTCATAGAACATACAAAGTGCTTCTTGAAAAGGTCATAAAAATTCATTAGCAAAATCAATATAAATCATTGAGTAAAATAGTGAATTACATTAGCATTTTTGACTTTGCGCCTATTCACAAAGGTGTAGTCTTCCTCAGGAGAAGCATAGGCAAGAAACTCCGAGGGTCGCTCTTTTTAAGTCAATCATATCAATTTTCTTACCTACTTCTAATTTCAATTGACTTAATATCTGAATAACTCTGGAGCTGAGCAATTTATTCCCATGGTTGCTTGTCTAACAGATAATCAGAAATTCTATAATCAGAAATTTTACAAAGTTTTTATTTTATTATTGTTTTCAATATTTCTAAAGGTAGGTTTTGTATCACATGGGAATCTTATTGTAGAAGCGTATACATTGACCCATAAAAGAGTTTGTTGCTTTGTGGAGACGACTGTTTAGTAAATCCAAGTGCGTAGCAGTCCTCTTTGTCATTTTGATAGTGAGAGAAAGAGACAATCAATACGTAAGTATAGATCAAGACTCGAGTCTCCTGTAATACGGGCGTCTCTAATACGGGGGACCATAATTTTAGAGTAATTCCTTTACTTTCAGGACAGAGTGCTACGACTACCTATTCGAGATGGCGGTTGAAATGAAAAAACTAGGTTTGGATCCTGAATTCAACCCAGAAACAGCTGCCAATGGGAAACCTTGACTCAGCAAGTGATATGGGGTGACTTTCAATCAGCTACCGAAACTTTAAAGCAGGGCTTGAATAACCGAAAAATATCGGTTAAAACGGTTAACGGTATGACGTCCTACCTTTAAATTTTAGGTACTCTTAAATAACGGTACCGTTATTTTCGGTAGCGAAATTATTTGGTAGCGCTAAGTAACGGTATCGTTATTTTTTGTGGTACATAAATGATTAAATAAAGGTTTTCTTTACACCCCACCGCTGCTGGCAACGTCTCGCTGGCGTTTTTTCGGTACCGAAATAATTTCGGTTACGGTAGCGATAAAAATAAAGGTATAATATTATTGTGAAATGATTAAATGTATCCTTTTTTATACCGGTAGCGTAACCGTAATTCTTAACTGTTTTGACTCTACCTTTAAATTGATACGGTATTGAAATTGTATACCTGTACCATACCGTTATACCTTAACCGTTTTCAAGCCCTGCTTTAAAGGGTGATTTTACCCATGATATTAAAAAACTTTCCCCACGGAACTTATACATACCAAATTCTTCAAAAAAATTTTGACTTCCTAATTTCCTATACAAAGGCAAATCAGCGGATCGCACCATTTATCTGGAGAGGCGAACATTTATTGACATTAGAAATTTCTTTTCGTCCCCTCCAGTATAGGCTCCGATTTCACGAAAAAGTGCGATCTCCTTCCTTATATCTCGGAGAGTTGTGAAGGTATCATATTCAAAAGACGCGTATTTACAAGAGCTGTAAGGTGCAAAAAGAATTATTCGAGAAAATAAACGAAAAAAGTTTTTGATTTTGGCGCTCGATATTTTGAAAACGAAGAATGATATCAAAAATTTGAGCCTAAAACAAAGACGATCGGGTTAATGGTTTGCCCTGTAGCCTAACCTTTTTGAAAAAAGTCAAAAAGTCAGAAAGACTTTTTTCGAATTCCGTAGATTCATTTCCGATGTGCTCGATAGTCGTGTAAAGCACGACATCTGTGATTTTTTTTTACATTTCTACCTATGGTTCCTTGTAGAAAGTTGTTCAGTTTCGTGGACTTATTCACATCCTTAATATTCGCTAGCTAATGTTATGTCACCTAATATACTTGTAGTGAACTACTCCACTATTCGCCATAACCTAAGTACTAGTCTTAAGTCCAAATTATACATAGGTAAGTAAAATTAATTTTATACATGTTTTTTTATTGATTACCTAGCCCAAAAAAAAAATTTAGTAGCGTGGGTCTAGTTATTGTTATCAATCATTGATTCTTTGTTGATATCAGATACATTTATATTTTTGTAAGGTAGACGAAATAAAAAAAACACAAAGCCAGCCAAAGCACATTTTTTTGAATTTTTCCTCTTTTTTTTCAATTAAGTATGCTTATTTCAATTGAACAGTCACTTATTTGCAGTATACTCACTCACATGTAAGGTTCAGAACAATAGCTAAAATGTGACTGTGAAAATGGAAAGGTACAACTTTCGTGATAGTCCTTAAGTTCACAATTAGTGTGATGAGCTATTGCAAATAGCTCTTATTGACTACCCCGAAAGTTGCACCTTTTACTAAACACAGTCATAAATGTTCGTTGTTGCCGTCTATTGATTGTTCCAAAAAGATTTGTATAAATCTGGGACCACATTTCTATCTAACTGCATTCCGCTGCGTAACAAATCATACATTACACTCTCTGATCTTAGAGAAGTGGACACTCTCATCCCCGTCCTGTTGACACCGTTACATGAGTCACATTTCTGCAAAATCAAAGTTTTCAACTCGTTCAACTCTGCTTGGGACAGCAGATTTGTGCTTGAAAATTCGTAATCAAACGGCGGGCATTCTTTCTTAGCCATCTCGTACATAGACAACAAATCCAATGAAGACTTCAATCTCTTCTCGTTCATAATTTTCTGCCGCGTCAAAACCATCTTTAAGTCTTCCAAATAAGTTTTGTTATTGTCTATCGTATCGTCTATTACTTCGATTTGTTTCACAGCTGATTTTGTTATCTCGGCATTGTTGATATGAAATTTGTTTCTTATGTGAGATGGAATTTCTTTTAGCATTGAATCTGTGGAAAGTAAATACAACGTGAATGCTGTGCTTTAAACAGTTTAAACACTTCTAAGACGCTATTTATACAGGGCTTTAACGAAACTGAACAACTTTCCCAAGGATCACAGGTCAAAATACGAAAAAAAAGTTTTGAATTCCCATACAAACTTCATCAGCATATAGCTCATTTTGTATGGGAGATCAAATTATTTTTTCGTGTTTTGACCTATGTTACTTGGGGAAGTTGTTCAGTTTCATGTACTAATTAACCACCCGAGAGGTTGAAAGAGAGACACCTAAAGCCCTGTATTCAAGACGGCCCTTTACAGAGCCTACCACACCGCATGAGACCATAGGACGCCACCAAGATTCAGAGCAAATTGAGGTGCCGTTGCCTAGGATAGATTGATAGGAGGCAGTCTCATGTTCCTTGTTTGAACTTGAATGAGTTCCTTGTAGTGTCTCCAGCAGTATCCACGTACAATGGCTTCGCGAAAACGAGAGGGGAGATAGTTAAGTGACTGTGATTGGTTTAAAAGATGGAAGTCTCCTGAACCGGTAAGGCCGCCATATATGGACGCTACGTCATGACAGACGAAAGCTATGATTGTTTGTTTGTTTTCATTGAAGCGGCTCGAAACTACTGAACCGATTTCAAAAAATCTTACACCATTATAATGCTACATTATCCCTGATGAACATAGGATACTTAATTTTCTTGAATTCCCACAGGAACGAAGTCCCGGGCGGACAGCTAGTATATAAAGTAATATAATTCTGCAAGTTCAACATATTCCCTATGGGGTCATCCATAATCGCTTGAGGTTTTTTTGGCTTTTTTTTTACCCTCCCAGCCCCTGGTGATAGGTGGTGAGGTGGCTTTAATTTAAAGTAATCGCGTAGGTATTAGAAATCGTGTAGGTATTCAACGAAAAACTAAACACATGTGATATCTTTGATTTTTTAAATACACCCCCCCTCCCCCTCCCTTTCGAGCCTCCACACTTGACTGATGGACGCTCCCTATTTTACTGCAGTAAAAACCATTTCAATAGATACATACTTTCTTCCTCACAAGTCGGACATGGCATTTTGATGGAGAAATATGCTCTCATAACTTCTGCTGGTGCCTTATAATGATTTTCATTGTAAATATCATATTCCAAGCAAACGACTTTCTCTTGTATTTTCCTTATTTCAACGTTGTCCTTTTTGTATCGAATGAACTTCTCTGCTATTACTTTTAAACGCGGGGCGTCTGATATTTGTATGAACTTTGGTGCTAGTAGTTCTTTTAATGTTTCTGAATAAACACAAAAAAATAATGTATTATTCTTTTTTACAAAAAAACATACCATTCAATAAGAAATTTCGCCGCTTGACTTGAAATACCGCCTACATTTTGAAATAAAAATATCTAACCTAAATTTAAAATTGTAGTGAGAGTTTACCGAGAGCATCGTTTGTCCAACGGCTAGCGAGTCATAGTACTCGTAAGCTAGAGGTACCGAGTTCGATTCTCAGTGTCGCCATTGGGCTATGTACGACATTTTAAAAATATTTTTAATTTCGTTTAATTTTTTATTTAACATAAAGGAATAAGGTCCCGTTTCCTAAAAAAAAATATATAAAAAATCTATCTTTTGAAATAAAAATATAATAATTAAAAGTTTCTCAGTAGGGTAAACTAATCATAAATACGGCATTATACAATCATGTCTTTGCCAAGCTGTCATGTCAATAAAAAAAAACATAACCTATTTCATTTTGTATTTGGTTGTTTATTTTTGAGTTTTATTTTTGCTTTTGGTAAATTTTTTCTGAAGTCTTTTACTGCTACCGCATACCGGATTACGATTTAACTTTGCACGGACTTGTAGTGCTAGATTTCGACTGATTTTCTCACGACTACACCTTATTCATACCGGACTCCGAGAACTGCTTCAACGATAGTGATTAATACTCTTCGGATTTGTGGAATAACACTAATAACGACAGCGCAGCAGGCTTTGCTACTCAACATGGCATCTGACGAGTTACAGCGGTGGAGAGAACCAAAAAATGTTTTATACCTCTTTGTTCTAACACCGACATTAACTCACCAGATTTGACGTTTGTTACCATTCCAAAGGAATTGAAAGAAAGTTGTTGTAAAATGGTTGACAGGAATTGTCCCAAACGTCCACTTTTTTGCTGTGAGGATCATTAAAACGTAAGTACATTGAAACGTATCTCTAGTTAGTCTGTGATTGAAACTTAAATGTTGAACTTAAACTCAAAAACGCAACGATACGAGTATAGGTTATATGTCAACCAACTGTCAATCGTTTTTTTTTTACTTTGGCAAAGGAGTTAATCTGAAGAAAGCTGTAATAAGCAACAAATCGTAACCAAAATTTTAAAAATTAATTATTTTTATATCTATGATCAAAATTATTTGATATATTTTTTATTTGAATATGGGACCTTAAACCTGCTTAAAATAAAAAAATCAAATTATTTTAAAAATCTTGCACATAGCCCATTACTCGTTTTCTGAGTTAGTTGCACACTAATCGATGAAAACATCGTGAGGAAACCTGCACATTTTCGGTAACTGATTCAATCCGATCAGATTCCTCTGTTAACAGGGTCACGGAGGTCAGACGGCAGTCGCTCCACTGTAATTACTGGATTCGCCAAAAATCCCGGATCATGGTCGATCGTACCCCGAATGAGAAACGGAACCATCCATACATCAATCTTACTTACCAAAACCAAAAACACATCTAAACGCAGCACAAGACGGGCAAGTTACTTAGTACTACCTACCAAGGATCAGAACAAACTATGGCAAGCGTATGTTCACTTACGAGGGTGCGCAATTGTTTAACAATCTACCGTCCTCTTTGAAAAAAATTGATTCAATTTCTAGTTACAAAATTATGTTGGCTGAATATGTAATTTCTGGAAAGTCTTCTTTGAAAACATAACCATGTACCTAGTTAGTGGATTAAGTATGAGGAGTTCAATAATTTGTATTTTAAATTATCACGTGTGTGACGTGTGAAACGAACGACTACCCACCTACTATGTAATTTTCTTATGTTCTCATGTAATTGACATTATTGTTTATTATGAGAAATATACATCTTTAAACCTAAACCTAACTAAACACTAGGAAGAAGAAGTATAATAAAAAGTTGTAATTGTTTTCTTAGTAACTGGTGATGTAGGTACCTACTAAGAAAAGTTCGTGTTAGAAGCACCCGAATCCGAAGAGCATGTATGAAGCGAATTATGAATGTAGGAAGCAAAAAAGGTGTGTTTGGATCGCAGCAAGTAGCAATCTGTGTGGTCTCTGTTAGGGTTGTCCTCTTTTTCATGTAGGCGTACTTTATAATCTACGACACCAATAAAGTACGCTAACATACTCTATTAACTGGCTCATTTATGAGACTAAATAAACTGGTATCCACAGCCACAAAAGGGCGGTTGATAAAATTGATCGTTTCTTAACGCAGCCACGTGAAAATAACTTTATAATGACAAATAACGAAACAAATTAATAAATACTTTTTTTTTATGCTGTGTACTTTATTTTTCTTGTACTAAAATTAATAAATACTTAATGCGCCCTAAAAAAAGATGGCAACCCTAGTCTTTGTCTACCCCAATGGCGTGAGCTTATGTATGTTTGATCGAATGAATTATACTTTGTTGCACACCAGAAACAAACAGAAAATATGTAAGTACATAAGTTAGTATGTTATAAGAAGTACAATAAAATCGTTTCTTACTATTTCCTGTCCAGTATTCTCTGACGTCGTCAAGAGGATTGACTGGCAACACGCCGTTTCCGTACTGCGTTTGGTTGGTCGCTGTTAGGACTGGCTTTGTCTCAACCTTATCTTCTTTTTGGACGGCTTTCACGTTTGAGTAGCTTTTGTACTGATCTACTCGTGATTTTTGAATCTAAAAATTAAAACAATATAGGTGAAATCACTCATAGAATGAAAAACATGTGTAAAAACGAAACACTCCTAAAGAACCACTTCTTCTTGGTGTCGTTTGTTTTTTTTTTTTATTATTATGAACAATGGGTACGTTCTTGACCACAATCTGGCTGAGGGACCAACATAGATACACATACAGCCAGACTCGACAGTAAACATTGGCTTTTCCCCCGAATACCCTGACCTGGATTCGAGCTTGCGATCACAACAACCTATTACAGTCCACTGATGGACTTAGCCTCCCTTTCTTTAGGGGATGCGACTTGCTTACGTCAGCTATTGAATTTGGATTTGTTCAGATAGCGACTGCCTCATCCGTTGATGAGCACGGTTCAACGCGGTTATTAAGAGTCACCAAAATGAATAAAATTAAATAAATTCCCGAAAATAGTGATAAATCAAACCCAAGACTGATTTGACAGTTAGAGGAATAACTTTAGTCCTGAGGTACTTCTTATATGGGCGTAACTGTTAATTAGCAATAGAAGTTAAAGGAAGTGATTCTCCCCATAAAACTGAACAACTTTCCCCAAAGAGCCCATATGAAATTCTCAAAAAAAAATGTTCAAAGTCAGTGCTTGAGTTAAATAGAGGTAATTTTTTTGTCTTTCTAATATTGACCTAGTTATATTCCTTGGGGATATTTTTTCAGTTTAGTGGGCTGATTCATATCCTGCTCGCTTACAAATTAAAGGTCATCCAATATAATATATCAGCTTACCTCGTTTGTCAAAACATCATGCGATGGAAGTGGTGTGGCTTGACATTGCCTCGTTCGAAGTGATACTTCTCGAACTGGGGGCGTTGGTGGCAGTGGCAGTTCAAAGGCCATGCTGGTAACCTGCAGGACAAATCACAACATTATACATTACTCAATACTCAATACTTATGCTCACGCCTGTAACCACGTTTAACATAAATTCTGAGGGTTATGGGTTATTAGATGAAACATTATGTATAGTGATAAGAGGTTGCCAGCCTTTCGACCAAGTTGTATCAAGAAACCCTCGCGTCCCTATTACTGAAAAACCTCAACTTAAGTCTTAAAGAAATGATAACTCATGATCACATTTTGGAAATTGATGAACCCGTTGGAATTGACCCAGTATCAAGTCAAAGACTGAACTGAACGATAACTCTACCATCCATCACATTTTGGAAATTGATGAACTTCTTGGAATTGACCCAGTATCAAGTCAAAGGCTGAACTGAACTGATAACTCTATCACCCATCACATTTTGGAAATTGGTGAACCTGTTGGAATTGACCCAGTATCAAATCAAAGACTGAACTGAACTGATAACTCTATCATCCATCACACTTTGGAAATTGATGAACCTATTGGAATTGACCCAGTATCAAATCAAAGACAGAACTGAACTGATAACTCTATCATCCATCACACTATGGAAATTGATGAACCTATTGGAATTGACCCAGTATCAAATCAAAGACTAAACTGAACGATAACTCTATCATCCATCACATTTTGGAAATTGATGAACCTGTTGGAATTGACCCAGTATTAAATCAAAGACTGAACTGAACTGATAACTCTATCATTCATCAGATTTTGGAAATTGATGAACCTGTTGGAATTGACCCAGTATCAAGTCAAAGACTGAACTGAACTGATAACTCTATCATCCATCACATTTTGAAAATTGATGAACCTGTTGGAATTGACCCAGTATCAAATCAAAGACTGAACTGAACTGATAACTCTATCATCCATCACTAGTGGAAATTGATGAACCTATTGGAATTGACTATTACTTATATAAAGCCCAATATAATCAATGCATAATTTCATTAAACTTGGCCTAGTATCTATATCTGTTTAACCATGCACCAAGGAAGTTTTATGTGTTTGCCTTACCCCATCCAATGTAGCGAGTTGTTTAAGAAGATGTGGTGAGTTTGGTAATATCAAGGGATGCATCGGGCGCTTCGGCGTCGGTTCTTCCAACTGTAGAGGCGAGGGTCTCCGACTGGTTCCGACATCACTAGTGTCTGCCGTATGATACTCTACATCTACATTTTTCGAATCGTCTGTCACAACATTCTGTTGAAAGAATTTGAAACAACGTTATGTTAGGTTATTATTTTACAAACCCTCAAGTTAGGACTGCTGGGTAAAGGCTCCCATTTTCTTTTTCCACACCCCTCGGTCCTCAGCCATTCGCCACCAATTTGTGGAAAATTCCAATTCGTCGCGCTATCTCTCGTGGGCGAACGCGTCTCCTTCTCACATTTGAAAGGGCCCATTTTGTGGTCTTTTTAGCTCACAAGTGTCAGGCACTCTAGCCAGGTGCCCTGCCCTGTCCCACTTTAAGTTCGCAGATTTGAGAGCCACGTCAACTATTATAGATAAAACGACCATTTTCACCAAAGTTTTAGACTTCTAGTCTTAGTTCAATATTTTTGCCAACATCTTTAATGAATCTTTATTTGTCTGTACCTATTTGAAGATCAGAACCAAAACCGAAGCAAACATCTTCCTTATTCTAATCATTGCCAACGATGAAGAAACAGTTAAATAAGGTTCGTGGCCTTCATGTGTCATTAATTATCAAAATCAATCCATCCGCTGCTGGACACGGGTCTCTTCTAAAGGGAGAATTTCCTCATAACTGCCACGCTTGGGATGGCGATCATAGTAGTGTGCTAATGACTCTATAATTTAAAAAAAATGTTTCTCCCTCAAAGTTCATTATCTTATAACTTTTAAACGGCTAAATCAATTGTAATAAAATGCAGCCAAGAATCATCATTATCACGTCAGCTTTTAAACAAAAAAAACGCAACAAAATCGGTACGTTCGTGTAGGAGATACGATGCCACAGACAAACACACAGATACACATCCAAGTTTGACATCAAAGATACACCAATTCTTATTGCGTCACAGGTTAAAAATAATTAAATTGATGATGGTGATTAACAATGTGACACACAAATCCCGTAGTTGGCTCTTACGGCACCTACGGGAAGAATCTGATTAGTGACTAATCTAATTTGACATCGCTATACGAAACACAGTAGCCGATATACTTTGAAACATTATACTAAGTACAGTCCATTTACCAAATCAGCATCGTTATCAGCCTTCTCGAGACGATGTGAAGCTGGAGAGTACGAAATGGTCTTCCCGTGTGACTTCGTTTCCGGGGAGTGTGTAGCTTGACGACGGCGTAAGAAAGGCTCTACTTTTGCTTGCCCAACAGGACGCATTGGAGACTGTCTTCTTGCACGCTTAGGTTTTTTGTCTGGTGTCAGCCGAGGCAGTTTTGATGGTAATCTATTATCGCGTGTACGGGGAGTCGCAGGAGCCACCACGAAATCAGTATCAGGCAGCGTCACGGGCCTTTGCTCAGAATTCTCTATACCACGATTTGGCTCTGAAGTCATACGCTTAAAATCAAATGGTGACTGGAAACCACGTTTTGGTTCTGAAGTCATACGCTTAGAATCAAACGGTGACTGAAATCCACGTTTTTTTTCTGAAATCAAACGCTTAGAATCTAACGGAGATTGGGCACCACGTTCCGGATCTGAAGACGTAGTTGTGCGTTCTAAACAATTTGGAGATGGACTTTCAGAAGTAGAATCGCCTTCAGGGATCGTATCACTGTAGGTGAAACGACCCTTCCACGGACCCACGATGAACTGTCTTTCACCCTTATTTAAGTCTATTGGTATATTTTCTACGCTCGGATCTTTGTACTCGCAAGCTTTATTCATCATGTTAAGTAGGGGAGCGTTAGTCATAGTTGGTCTATCTATTATCGCCATCGGTGTCCCAGTGAAAGGAAATTTCTTCTCTGAAGGTCGTCTTCTGAACCGCTTGTTACGGCCTACAGGCTTTCCGTATACATAGATACATGCTTCATTCAGACGATTCATTTTGAATGTTTTATTTCACTATTTCGCTTTTATAAAAGTCAAGTAATCTTGAGATTTGCTGCAAGAGTTTCTTTTCCGTAAATTTTAGTTTCGCAGAAAGATTTACATTGTGTTAAACTTTGTTCAAGATTTACTGAAATTACTGTTTTTATTTCGAAATTACTGATTTTTCGTCATGTTTTGCACATTTTTAGTTTTTTTTTTAATTTTATTGTTAAAAAAAATAAAAATGTTGCAAATGCATAGACATAGAAAAAAAAAGTTAAATACCCTTTGAGTATGTAGTTGTTTCTTTGAGTATGTAGTATTTGTTTATATGGAGGCGCAATATTTGACATATACATACTTATGAAACGTGGCCGGCCGCCATTTTTGTTAAGTTTGTTTACATTTCACTCGTGAGTACTTCAGCTGTCAAGTGAATAGCAACATTAGTGAAAAATTGTGTTTTTTGTTGAGGAGAAGTTGTTTTGTGGTTTTGTATAGTGTCAGAACATTGGATGAGAAGGTATCAAAATGGCTTCGTGCTCTGTTAAACAGTGCAGCTACAGGGCTAACAAAAATAGCAAGCAAACGACTATGCATCAGTAAGTAACCTTTTTTTGTTTAAATACGCCTATTAAACCCAAAAATACTTCTAAAACCTTTATTACTAAGATTATATTTTATAGTTTTCACGTTTTTTACACCCTAAATTACCTATCTGGCTAACTTTACATAATATTTTCCATAACAAAAATTTCTATACAAATGACATTAGTGATGTAATAACAATGGCTATCGAATTTATATCGATGATTCTGTATTAGTTACTGTATTAGTTACTGTTTTTTTATATTAAAATAGCGGTGGGACACATTAAGCTAAATAAGATAAGAAGCTGTTTTTAACTATCTATACTATCACTTTCTGTATTCAAGGTGTAAAGGGACAGTTTTGCTAAAAACTGAAATGGCGAAATCAAATCATAGCTAAGATTTTATAGTTACCTACGTTTAGAAAATATATTAATTTAATTAATGTTATTCTGTATGATTATTTTACCTTAGAAATTTGTTTTTCTTTTAAACTACATTACCAAGTGAGAGGATTATTAGTATTAGTACGTATTTGGTTTGATTATGTTTTCAGGTTCCCAAAAAAAGAAGCGTTGCGACGTAAGTGGTTTGACATTATTGGGAAAGATAATTTGAAACCTCATAAAGTACTCCACCTATGCTCTTTACATTTTGAGGAATTAGCATTTAATAAAACCTTGCAAATTGTAAGTATTTCTGTGCCTTCTGTTTCTTTTTTGGTAAGGAATCCATGAAATTCTTGGAAAAAAATCTCATACTGAGGCAATTTCTAGTTGCATGGAGAAGCTAAATATATTTTTTTTACGTAGCATTTACCCTTAGAGAAGTCTACAGTGGCATTTACTCGTCGAAACTTCGTACGCACTCCTTATACAGATGCACAGATCGATCGAACCCAGTCCGAAACCCTGTACCTTGTTCATACACTAGTAGAAAAGACAACTCTACAAAACCAGGGATACGGATCGGGCACCGGGTCACGCATCCTCACCATACACGAGGCTCAAGGGTTGACGTACGAAAAGGTGGTGATCGTGCGTACTACAACGACCAGGCAGGAGCTACACGACAGTTACACGAGGCTCAAGGGTTGACGTACGAAAAGGTGGTGATCGTGCGTACTACAACGACCAGGCAGGAGCTACACGACAGTATCCCACATGCTGTAGTTGCCATATCGCGTCATACCGCCAGTTGCAAATATTATGCGGATGATGGTAACGATGCGATAGGCAGATTCATCCAAGAAGCAGAGACGGCAGGCAGGGGAAAAGTGGTCAATTACAACCTCAAAATGGCGATCAAAAGTCGAGACACAGCCATCATAGATGCCTTGAGGTCTGAATGCAACAGCGAAGAACCGTCACTCGTTTAAATATATATTATATACATTATGTATTCATATAATTATTATTCTTATTTATAAATTGTAAACCTCTATGGAAAGTATTGTATTATAGTTAAAAATCAAGTATTAACAAGAAAATTTAATCTAGACAAAGGCACGGACATAAAGTCTGTGGATGCTAATAATAACACAACTAATATTTATATATTATATATATATATTTTTTTTTTGTATTTCCACCCGTTCCTTGGGAAAAGTTGTTCAGTTTAGAAGGCGAATTCACATCCTTAAGTCACAGAATAAATAATAGCTTAAGTTTTGCTTACTAATTTTATAAGTCACCAAAAAATACTTGCTGCCTGCAATGCTAGCTTAAATTGACACTAACACACTCTTTAACCTCCTTACTCTGTCTGTTTTTTCGAGGAGATTGATAACCTCGACGATCACATGTTGGTTTATTCGCAAGCTTTTGCGTATCTTTTAATAATATTGGCAACAGATTCCACTTTTATAATTATATTTTTTCAATAGCGTGCATGAGTGTCATTTTTGAAAGAAAGAAAGAAAGAAAGAAAGAATCTTCTTCTTTCTTTCTTTCATTTTTGTATTAAGCATTTCTTCGGGTACTATTGAACGACACGAAATATCAGGTTCGCAAAAGTTCATATCCGAGATCTTGAATTTTAGGTTGGGTAAACGTCACGCTCCGCGTCGCTCTACGTAGAGCTTGGCCTTCGGCCTCACCATATACGCAGTTTTCCTCGGCCTGCTGCCTCGCCTCGCTCTTAGAGTGAACCTTTTATGGCGGTCATCCTGGAATTGAGAGGGTGGTCGCTCTGGGCTTAGCCCTGCGCGAGCTCGGTCTTCGGTCTCGTGTCACGATTTTGTATGGCGGCTTTTATTAAAAAAAAAATCTTTTATATGATCATTGTACAAAATTATATACTCTGGGTACTTTGTGAACTGGTCTTTTTTTTCACATTGACAAATTGTAAATAAATGTAAATAAATGCTGTGATTTTGTTTATTTTTCAATTATCATAACATAAAGTAACCGTACTCTGTACCACCTATCGATACTTTGAACAAGTATCGATATTTTGATACCCTAGCATGTGCTTACTACAGGCACGCATATTTTTGTGAAATTTCCTGTCCTTTTACTCTTTAGTCATTGAGTTGTTTATATAAATACCACCAGTGTGCAAATGTCTTTTCGGACCTTTTGCCAGTGTGAGTGATAATGATAAAGAGAAAGTACTAAGTCCATGATAATGATAGAAATTGTCTATTAGGCCTCGCACAGAGAACTTTTTAAGGCCTTGTTCGCACGAGATCGTTGAAGCGTTCGGAGCTTAGAGATCGGAGTTTTTTTTTTCCCGATGTACCATGAAATCAGCTGAAATTGAAGTTGTAAGAATGCGAAAAAGAAAAAGAAAATTGTGGGTCTATCAAATTATTAATAACTATCTAAACACTTACGCCTGTAATTTCTTTCGAAATAGGCAGAAAAGTCATGTACATTTGGATGTGTGGCCCTTAATCCTAGGATGAAAACTCCGAGAGATTCGTTCAGTGATGGATAAAAGACTTCATATTTGCATATTGAAATCATTTGTGACGCAATAGTTCAAGAATTAGTGGCAAAAAAGTATGGGCCACACAACCAAATGCCTGCGATTCTCAGTAATGAAAATAAGATGAACCGGTTGACGGAGCCCCAATTTCATCATTAACATCTACAGTGACTCATAAAAAAATCGGTTCTGGCTATAAATCAACCCAAAAAACTTAATACTTTGGAAAATATTTACATTTATTTATGGGCCACAGGATTACGTAGGGCCCACTTCATATCTGGTAAACCAGCAGCCCGAGATAAAAATAAACGACGCTGGCTCTATCACATATAATATGTGACAGCATATAGCGGCAAAAATCCCTACTAATAATATTATAAATGCGAAAGTAACTCTGTCTGTCTGTCTGTCTGTCTGTTACCTTTTCACGCCTAAACCGCTGAACCGATTTTGATGAATTTTGGTACAGAGATAGATTAGAGCCTGGGAAAGGACATAGGCTACATTTTATCCCACAGTTGGGCACGATATAACCTGTAGTCCACGCGGGCGGAGCCGCGGGCGGAAAGCTAGTCTTCTTATAAAACTCTCATCAGAGAAAAAAACGTGAATCAAATTCTGAAGCATTTGGATGGGTGGACCACGTTCAAAACCTTCTGCTTCAGCCAATACTGCGTCACATAAGTTGCGAAGGTGTTACAAATGAAGAGAATTCCCGTTACTGAGGTGAGTATTAAAAAAAATGCAAAACATTCAGTATTTTAGGAGATATCGAGGTTTCATTTTTGTATGGAAAATTCGTCAGGATGACAATGATGTAAGGAATCTTTTTCAGGACAGGAAAATTTTATTATGGTGGTGATTTATGACCATGTTAAAAGCATGATTCGTCGTATAAATAAAAAATAATAATAAAAAATCCATTTTATTTATCCAGCATAGTACAGTCAAGAGCAGGTCACGCTTTACACTACCAATGCTACTCTTTTCAACTGGACACTGGTGTATAATTTAAGTACAAAGGAGAGTCATAAGTAACAAACTCGATTTTTGAAATAAGTATTTATCCCAACATTTTTTATTCATTGTTACCCTAATTCACGATTTTAATACAAAAATGAAACCTCGATATCTCCTAAAATATTAAATGTTTTGCATTTTTTATAATACTCACCTTCAGTAACGGAAATTCTCTTCATTTGTAACACCTTCGCAACTTATGTAACGCAGTATTGGCTGAAGCAGAAGGTTTTGAACGTGGTCCACCCATCCAAATGCTTCAGAATTTGATTCACGTTTTTCTCTCTGATGAGAGTTTCATAAGAAGATTTTTGCCGCTATATGCTGTCACATATTATATGTGATAGAGCCAGCGTCGTTAACTTTTATCTCAGGCTGCTGGTTTACCAGATATGAAGTGGGCCCTACGTAATCCTGTGGCCCATAAATAAATGTAAATATTTTCCAAAGCATTAGGTTTTTTGGGTTGATTTATAGCCAGAACCGATTTTTTTATGAGTTAATGATAAAATTGGGGCTCCGTCAACCGGTTCATCTTATTTTCATTACTGAGAATCGCAGGCATTTGGTTGTGTGGCCCATACTTTTTTGCCACTAATTCTTGAACTATTGCGTCACAAATGATTTCAATATGCAAATATGAAGTCTTTTATCCATCACTGAACGAATCTCTCGGAGTTTTCATCCTAGGATTAAGGGCCACACATCCAAATGTACATGAAAAGTCATGTGGTTTTAGAACCACGACTTGATGACGCCACATTTGACATTAATTGGTTTTTATATGGTAAACTAGCTTTTCGCCCGGGACTTCGTTCCCGTGGGAATTTCCCCGTCAATTTTCCAATGTTTTTAATAGTTATTCTGCTATTCGGGACGGAGAGAAATACAACAAATCAAAAACCATGGAAATCGGTCCAGCCGTTCTCGAGTTATAAGTGTTGTAACAAACACGACTTTCTTTTATATATATAGATTAAGATTAAGTGTTTCTCATGGTTTTCTCTACTTGATATTGGTGACTTCGCCATTCTAAGGCCAGTGTTCACCAAAAATTTAACCAACGATTAGCAGCTAACCGGAGATTTGACAATGTCATTTTCATACATATTTTTTGACGTTTTGTCTGATTAACTTCTAACCGCTGTTTAACCGTCGGTTATATTTTTGGTGAACACGGGCCTAAGTATATTTTAACTTTAAAATACTCAGACATGACTGAATTACTAAAAGTCCGGTCCCGCGGACTAAATTACCGAACTACTGATACCAGGGAACATCTGTTTTGGTTTGTGGTTATCTGCTGCACGATAACGACAAACTCGCGCTCGGCTCACGCTGAAACTTCACTTTGATTGCGCGAGGGTCCCGCGCAAAGGCTTGCTCGCTTTGAGTATGTAGTATTTGTTTATATCGCCTTATGGCGTTGTCAATGTTGACATTTTGACATAGGACCGCGATGTTGCCGCGGCGCTGTCACTATCGTACTCGGCCTGCAGATATTTCTAGACATTGTTGGAAGTGCTGAATCAATTTTGATACAATTTATATGGCATCACCTCAAGAAGTAGGTATACTCTTTCGAATACAAAAAAAAGACTTGAAATTTGGCTGACAATTCGCTGAGTTATTTCTTAACAACATAGACATAGAAAAAATAAGTCATTATCATCATGTCTTACTGATAAAAAACAAAGTCGCTTCCCGCTGTCTGTCTGTCTGTCTGTCTGTCTGTCCCTATGTTGCTTAGATCTTTAAAACTACACAACGGATTTTGTTGCGGTTTTTTTTAATATTAAAGAGGAAGGTTTATATGTAAACACATGCATAATATAAGTACATAGTAGAGAAACACTGATAATTTTAGAGGTTTCTAATGTGATGTCGTGAATAAACACTTTTTTTTGCGCTTACATTGCAAACGCTGGCTGAACCCTACAAGCACTAGGTACATACTATAAAACAAAGTCGCTTTCCGCTGTCTAACTATCTCTCTGTCCCTATGTATGCTTAGGTCTTTAAAACTACGCAACGCGTTTTGATAGGTTTATATGCATAATACATACATAATTTATTAGAGAAACACTGATAATTTTAATGTAGGTCAGGACAGCTGAGACATGTCGCCCGGAGACATCTCGCATATTCAGGTCGATAAAAAATCGTATGTGACGACAAACATGCGGCTGACCGTGTGGTGATCGGTTGAGAATAACACCACCCTATCTCTTTCCGTGGGTGTCGTAAGAGGCGACTAAGGAAACACAAATGAGACCTGCCTCCTAGTAATCCATCCCAGGCAACGACACTTCATTTTTTTCTGAATCTGAGGTCTCATGCGGTGTGGTAGGCTCTGTAAAGGGCCGTCTGGTTCGCGACCACCCTCCTACCGAAGTCCGACGCCAAACAGCTTGCTGTGTTCCGTCGGTGCGTGGGGGTTACCAGTGCCTTAGTTGGCATTTTCTGGGTTAACTCGCTCCATCGTCGACCTCATCTTTGCCCTTATGGTCAAGATTGAGGTCAAGAGTTAACCCATATTATAAATAAAAATAAAATATCGTCTTTATTAGGTTATATTGAAGGATGTATTGTTTATTATAATTGTTAATATAATTTTAGTCATCTAAACGGCGGCGCCTTGTTCATTGGTCACCTAGTTTCATCAATGTTTGGAAAAAAAAAAGAATCGCTTGTAACTTTTTTGTGCTGCATTTTGAGCCTTCACAATCGAACCATCGTACCTATTAGTCATCTCTATCACATACCGTTGGTCTAGATTCCTCGAGTGTAGCGCACCTGGAAGTGGTAGAAACAGGTGGTTCAGCTGGCCTGACTTTTTCCAGCTGAACCATTTAGTTTTTTGGAATATCTCAAAAATGCATGCGTTACGGGCATTCAAACCTGCTTGATATCCTGTCCCATTACCATCACATACCTTTGATCATAAAAGTTTAGAGTGAAACGCGTTAGTTAGCGAGAAATCGACGAAAAACAAGCCGGATATCAGGCTGGCTGGACACTTGTTTTTCAAGATTTCTCCAAAAGTTTTGCATCACGATGGATGAAATTAGTTTAGACTTCTGTCACATACGCGTCACATTCTTTTTGATCAGGAACGAATCACAAAAACCCTTCAGGAGCTGAGATCTGATGCGCTCCGAAAAGTGCAAAATCCGGCTGGCTGAACCATGTTTTTTGATTGTTTGGCGAAAGTATACCGTCACAAACGAGGAAAGTTTGCTTGTTAGTCGTCACATACCATTGTCTATCGACCTGAATATACGAGATCTCTCCGGGCGACATGTCTCATCTCAGCCACAATATTGGAAGTCTGTGGTCTCAGCTGTCCTGACCTACATTAATTTTAGAGGTTTCTAATGTGATGTCGTAAATAAACACATTTTTTTTGCGCTTACATTGCAAACACTGGCTGAATCAATTATAATGTACTACACCTCTAGGGGATTTCCTTTATTTTTTAGTGGGGGGAATCGCGACGCTACGGGCAAAGGTCTACAAAAAAGTCCGCGATGATATATGTCTACCTATCTCTTAGGGATAACCCACAATAACTATTTTTATCCTTTACTTTTTACCAGAAATAATGGCTCATTTACGAAGCAATTTTAAGCATTAATCCTTATCCAATTAAGTAACTTAAATACATTGTGCATTTAATATACCTAGAGTGCTCCCACGATTACTCTGCAATACTGATTTAAGTCGACTTTGACGATTTGATACTTTTAATAACTCATTATTTTTTTCTAAGTACTTAGACCAAAGTTCGTAATCTTAATTAAAATTAAGCAGTCGTCTTGTTTCTAGATCCAAATTGCCTAGGTACATCAACTGGCTCCCCCGCGACCCGTGCACCCACTGGCTTCACCCACCGGTGGGTGTAGGGTGGGTGTAATTCCTGTTTACCCGTGTACCCACTGCGATATGGTTGGAATTAATTATCGATGAAAAAAATTAAATAATAATACGATAAGTCAATTTGTTTATTAAAACTAACAAACTAAAGGAGACTGGATTGCATTTAACAGGAACAAACTAATATATAATAATTAACGTAATTTGTCTAAAAAATGACCAACGCTTATCACATTTTTTAATAGTTGCATTTGTGAATTAATTATCTGATTATCTCGAATTTGATACATTTCATCGCGTCTATTAGTTAATTTCTTGTTTGGTGCAAGTATTTTGGATAACAACTTTGCAACCGTCTTATAATTTTTATTAATGTTTTTATTAATCCCCAAATTCCAGCTTTCGCTAACATTGTTAGTTCTGTGACGTTTGTTATACACGCACCATTCGTCGATGAAATTTTTTTTTAGATAAATTTTTTTGAAGTAAGAAAGAAAATTTTCTATTTTTTTATTATTAATGTCATTACATTCATTAGTTATGTAATTCCAGCCCTCAAAAATCGTATCATTCGGTAAAAGAGGTAAATTGCAAAATAAACCCACGATGCGTCGTTAAGTTTTACATTTAATACATAGAGTTTTTGCCTTTTTCCAAAGACTATTTGTAAAATGTAAAATGGTAGTAGCAACAATAATTTTTGGAAAGAATGTTTTAAGTGCGTTTGTTATAGCAAATTCGAAATCGGCGTGAACTATTTTTGGCTTGAAATATGGAGCGACTGTAGTTATCAAATCAAACATTACTCTATATGTCTTCTCATTTTTGTTGGGAAGTAGCACAAAAAACTTTGAGCTTTTTTTTAAGAGTACAATTCCAAATTGAAGACTTATTAGCATAAACTTTCTGTTTCACATATTGATATCCTCTAAATATCAATATTTTACCACATTTGCGATGTATAAATTTTATTTCCGTGCTCATTATGCAGTTCAAATACAAAATATTGCACTCCACGATCAGTTGCAGCAATAAATATAGATGACATTCCAGATGACATTCCGTTTTATCGTATTATTATTTAATTTTTTTCATCGATAATTAATTCCAACCATATCGCAGTGGGAACACGGGTAAACAGGTTTTACCCCTACACCCACCGGTGGGTGAAGCCAGTGGATGCACGGGTCGCGGGGGAACTGGCTTTGAACTTAAAACATGTACATGTATTATAGTTGTAATCAATATGGATTTTGTAATTTATGTAATTTAATATTTATATCACCTATAACAAACAAACATTATTTTATTTCCCATTATTTCATTTTCATAATGAATGAAACGGTTCTGGTTACATATTTTCTAAGGTTTTGAGATTAGTTTACTTAATTTTTATTTGGCAAACTAGCTTTCCGCCCGCGGCTCCGCCCGCGTCCTAATTTTTTTTAAATAAAAAGTATCCTATAAACCTCACGGAGCCCGAGACCTTTCCAACGAATGCAAAACCGTGGAAATCAGTTCGTGCGTTCTGGAGTTATAGCGTCAGGAAGGAAAACCCGACTTATTTTTATATAGTAGATTGTCCTTACGCTCACACCTAAAGTAGTAATTAATTGTTATTTTAGTCAAGAAAGGGTCATAAAATAACAAAATCATTTTTATGTTATTTGTTCTTTATTGTATACACACATACGTGTAAATTACAAAAGAGAAAGGACAGTACACCGGCGAGCTTAACTCAGGCAATGAGTTTTCTTCCAGTTAACCATGTGAGAGGAAGAAGCAGTTGAAGTGGGCAAGGATGATGTTATGTTGATTATCTCAGCCGGCATTGAACAAAGTTTCTCTATATAAGTCAACTCTGTACTAATGTTCAACTTATCTATTTATTTCATTTTCTGTACAGAATTAGTATTTCGAAGGGCTGCTGATAAATCACCTTGAAAAAATAAAAATAAAATGTTAATCTACAATGTGATTTAATAATTTCCTAATAAAAATAATAAAAAGTATCAAGAGTATATGGCAGACTTACTCGTAGCGGTTAGAATTTCATGTAAACATTGCTCCTTTTGCTCACGAACAGACTCCAACTCCTCCTTTATATTTTATACATTCATTATCATCTTGCGTATAAGTTGTCGAACGCAACTTTTAATAATTTTACCCATCGTGAAAACAGAATTTTCAAAAAAACCGCAACAAAATATCCACAACAAACTGAAATGACAATTTTGACTGACCTTTAAAAATGGGTTACCAGATGCCAGTTAAAAACCTATGCAGGGTTATCGTGGGACGATTCTAGACCAATATGGCCCTTTACAGCATGTCATTTAAATGTATATTTTCAAAGATATGAAAGATTTAAAATTCCTTTTTTGAAGTCGGTAAATAATAAAACAACAATGACATTTATTCACTTTTTATTACCTATTGATTGGTTGAAAGTAAGTCTTGAATTAACAAACTTATATCGGAAGTAACTGTGTGACTTAGCACAAGCGGAAATTATTAATGTGAATAAACCTACTAAAGTGAAATAAAACCCAAACAACTTTAATTTCCTAAGCAACGAACATATTACAGGTAAAAATGTTACAAAAATCTTCTCTCCTTACGACATCAGTCCGCTGACTGTCTAATTGGGGGGGTTATGGTACGTTGGTTCAAGCTTTGATGGATGAGTCATACTTATATCATATTATCCCTACTAATAACTCTAAAAATTAAGAACTAGTTTATGTAATTATTTTATATTGTTTTGCATGGAATTTGTAATTATTTACGCAAATAAAATATTGAATTAAACTGAATATTATTAATGCAAAATTAACTCGTCTATCTAGGTATCTGTTACGCTTTCACTTCCGAACCGATTTTGATGAAATTTGGTAGGTATAGAGATAGATTATACCTTGGGAAAGGACACAGGCTACATTTTATCCCACAGTTGGAAACGATACAACCTTTAGTCCACGTGGGCGGAGCCGCGGGCAGAAAGCTAGTTTAATATTAAAACTATAGGATAACCGGGACTTCTTCGTCGGAAATTTCATAAAAGCTTTCGTTATATTCTTTGCCTATGTTATAAAAGGAACGTTGGTGCCAAACTTCAGCTTTCAAAGTCCAAAGGTGGATCCTTTCAAAGGGTGGATGTTGACGAGTCTGTAAACCACGACCTTCAATTTGATAGTAGGTACATATGTACTATATAGTATATTGTAGAATAATAGATTAAGATGTTGGAACATTTTCACAAATTTAAACAAAAATCGTTACTGGGAACCTATTTTATAAGTAGGTACAGCATTTATTACAAGTATAGCATTTGTTTATAGTGAAAATAACTATGGCTTGCCTCAAGTAATTTATTTTACCCCTCAAAAAGAGCCATTTTATTAGTGTTTGGCTTGCAATTATATCATAGTATTACCCTAGGCTTACTGTTACCCCATTTTTTTACCCGCAGTGGGTATGAAATCGAATAAATGCGTAAATTCGATGTTAATCTTTTACACAACACCAGGCAGTGAGCACATTTTAGTCAAGGATTTGCGATTGGATTTGTACCCACTTCTAAACAAAACCGTTAAAAATTCTGCGAATGATGTGAAACATCCGAATGCTGCGAACGATGCGACAGATGCGAATGATGAGAAGGCCGGGAAAGCTGGCGGGAATACTGACCGGAAAGCTGATTGGAAAGCTGATGGGAAAGCTGATGGGAAAACTGATGGGAAAGCTGATTAGAAAGCTGATGAGAAAGCTGATGAGAAAGCTGTTGGGAAGGCTGACCAGAAACATGGGAATGCACCGACTGATTTGGTTTGGGACGTATTGGAGAACCGATGTCCACCAGCGCGTCTTTCTCATCTTTTTTGTCTGGATTTAAGCCACAGTTTCTGTGCAAGAAATTTGTTCTCGATCGTCTATACTTATTGAACGGCTTCGGATAGTACAGATAAGATGCAGTGGGTCCGTCTATGGGAACACAATTATTGTCCTTTGAAATGATACTACGAAGGGTAAGTCGGACTTTGTCAGCATGAGGGAGGCAGGTGATGATGGCTATTCTGCGTTTCGGGCTAAGTATCTTCTGAACAGGGCGGTCATCTATCAGCAACTGTAATAGAATAATCAAACTTTTACATTTAGATTCAGAAAAATAAACACTGAAATAACGATAAAGTCGCCTGTATTGTACCTTTATGCTGATGTTATCTGTCAGCCTTGTATAGTTTTATTTTTATTTTTTAATCTGCAATATACTTTATGTATTGTGAATGGACTTAAATCATTTAGGCTCGCGGTTAGTAGCTATTCAAGACAATGTTAAAAATAAATTTAACTGAAAGTCAAATCACAGGTTAACTGTGCTAACCGTGAGTTGAATATTTGGTGAACATTGGCTTTAGTGGTTAATCGTACCCCAACTAAGAAAAGGGACTCGGAAGAAGAAGTGGTTGATCGACCGGCTCTCACATTATCGACCTTAAAGTTTGTTGTAAAAGACGTCGAAAACTGGACATAGGCTCTCGCCAAGGATGGTCATCATCATCATCATGTCAGCTGCAAGACGTCCACTTCTGGACATAGGCCTCCCCCAGAGATCTCCACCTCGATCGGTCCTGCGTCACCCGAATCCAGCTGCTTCCAGCAATCTTTACCACATCGTCAGCGACCAGCAAGTGGCAGTGGCAGAAAAGTCCTACGGGCAATGTGCCCTGCCCACTGCCACTTAAGGTTAGCAATTGACGGCCGGTTTGGACGAGTGGTAGTGATGCTGCCTCTTGATCGGCGGGTCCTGGGTTCGATCCCCAGTCGGGGCAAACATTTGTGTAAAAAGCAGATGTTTGTTCTCGGGTCATGGGTGTTTGTGTTTGTCTTTATGTGTGTTCCAAGGGACCCACGACACAAGGGAAAACCTTAGTGTGGGCCTTTGAGTGTGTAGCGTTAAAAAAAAAAAAATTTGGGCTATGTCGGTGACCTTGGTTCTGATTCGATCGCGCAGAGAATCTCCGAGCATAGACCTTTCTATCGTTCTTTGAGTGACCTTGAGCCTTTTTATGAGGCCCAATGTAAGCGACCACGTTTCAGTGCCGTAAGTCATCACTCATCACTAATAACACACACAGGTCAAAGAACTTCGTCTTTAGATGGTCACTTAGAAGCTTTCTGCAATATTTACCAGAACATTGGCACACCTGATACGAGGCATTCGTTACCAACACCAACGTAAGTATCATTACACTCATCATACATTTATTTTTCGAATTCTGAATTCTGAATTCTAATTAAAGATTTCCGCTGTTTATTTTCAAGAAATGACCTGAATGACCTGGTCATCTGGCCCGAGAATCTATTCCACAGGGTATGTTCGCCGTTGGAATAAACATCCTTAGCTCACCTCATAGCCTATGACGTTCGTCATATTTTTAGGGGTCTGCCATTTGACCATGATGGTGTGGTCAGATATCTTGCTCACGCTTTGAAAAGTGAGTACTTGAGGCGATTCCTTTCTCTGTAACAAACGTTAAATGGACTTGCTCATGTATTTCATGTAATGGACAATGTATTTCATCTAATAACAATACTGGCATATTAAACTTACGAAAATTCTAAACATAGAATATCAAAAAAATTCAAGCTAAATCGAAATTAGTATTTCCCTGAATACGTATAATACTCAGTAACCTTCTTCGTCTGTGCTGTATTACATCATAAGCTCAATGTGATCAGAAGCTTTATCTAGTGCTGTAATAGACATCGAAGAAATCAATCGTTTTTGACAGACCCAGGTTCTTTCCTTTACGACGTAGGCCGACGACATGGCCCTTTCTTTTCACATCGTATCGGCTAAAGCAATTATTAGCGTAGTACTAGTAGTTGTTTGTTGCATTTCATGAAAGCGCGTGATATTAATTAATTTCAACTTTCCTAATTCCGAGCTTTATATACTATGTATGTACACGTTCATCAAGTTAGATAATCTTACTTCGTGTATCCACGCCCTGAGATTCATTGCAGGTAGGCTTACAAACTTCCTTTTGTACATCTCCTGAAAAATAAATTCATAAAAAAATTAAGTACGACTGTTAGGGTTTTATTTTCGATTCCTTTTTCTCCCGAACTACCGATCACATTAAAGAAAATGTTTTACCAAAATTTTGAATTGACTTTAAAGATTATGGGACGTAGTCTAAAAAAGAGGCAAATGAGTTGATCACTGTGTCAGTCATCTAAAGAATGAATACCTTCAGAAATATAGAAATACAGAATCCTTAATTCTGCAAATATGACCGAATTCATCATATCAGCCTATTGCAGTCCACTGCTGACCATAGGCCTCCCCCAAGGTGCGCCATATCACTGGATAATATCCATCACTCCGGTTTTCTATCGGCTTCCCTCGTTTCGGATTCTATCCCTTAACGAGATCCGGAGCATGGAGCGTTCCATAGCTCGCTGAGCGACGTGCAATCGGTGAGCCAGCTTCACTGTCATGTTCCGCGTTTCGGCTCCGTAGGTCATGACTGGTCTTCAGACACTGCGGGAGTGGCAACGAAAAGATATGACGCAGCTTCCCAAATGCTGCCCAGCCAAGCTGCACTCTTCCGGTGATTTCCCGCTCGAAGTTGTCTCTACCTAACTGCAACGCTTGCCCGAGGTATATGTATTCCTGAACAACTTCGAGCATAACACCGTCAACAGAAACCGGCCTGGGCATGACATGATCATTGAACATGACCTTGGTCTTGTCCAAGTTTATTCCAAGTCCGACACGTCTTGAATCAGAATTACAAATAATAAACAATAACTCGCTACAAAGGCGCAGACCCACCGCGGCGCAGGATGTGCACGGCCACGCGGCGTATTTTAGCTGCGTGGATTCATTTGTTTGACAACGTGGGTCTACGTTTCCACTACAGTACTCACTGTACACGAATTGAAACCCATGACTATGAACAACTGTAGTTTAGCTACGTGGATTAAATCAAAATATAATTTGAGCCTTAATGTCAAACTCACTGAGTAGATAATCACCTGGCGTTTGTTGCATTCGTGTGAAGCGAGTTCGTGGACTGCCACGTGACAACCCACGAATATGCTGCGACAAACGCCAGGTGAATATCTACTTAGTGAGTTTGACATTAAGGCTCAAATTAGATTTTGATCTAATCCACGTACCTAGCTAAAATGCGCCGCGTGCCAACCGTGTGCCGCATGCATAGCGTGCATGGCGTTGAGCTATGTCAGCGCTTATTCGAGCAAGCCACGCGTGTCTCAATGACGTCATTTCATGCGTAGCGTGGTCGTGGGTCGCAGTGGGTCCAGGTGATTATCTACTCAGTGTGTTTGACATTAAGGCTCAAATTATATTTTGATTTAATCCACGTAGCTAAGCTACAGTTGTTCATAGTCGCGGGTTTCTACATTTTCTTGGAAAGCGAAGCTTAACCTACGTGTGTAGCCTCTCCGTGCGCCGCGGTGGGTCTGCGCCTTAAGTTAAGCATATTAAAAACATTAAGAGATGGCATGGAATGGTACACAGCATGCTGACTTTAAGCCCACTCTAGTAGAGGGAGTGAGCTGTAAATTTAACAGTCATAGAAACTCTTGTACCTATTTTTATCCTGAAATTCCCACAGGATCTTAGTGCGGATCTGAGGATGTGGCGTTTATTTATTGATCACTAGCTTTCCGCCCGAATTCCTTCTGAAGGGAATTTGGGAAAATTAAGTAGCTTATGTGTTATTCCGATGTCTCCTTTTCATTAAAATCTATCCATTAGTTTTTGCGTAAAGGAGTAACAAACTTCATCCATCCTGAAAAACTTTTTTACATTTATAATACTAATAGGATTTATTCAGAGTTGAAAGTTCGACAACCTTTTGTCCACAATGCATTCTTGGAAAGAATTTGCACCTAAGACAATCTGTATGTTTAGAAGGTTGTTACATAACATACCTAACAATAACACATAGCATAATTTTCCCAATTTCCCACGGGAAGTAAGTCTCGGGTAGAAAGATAGTAGAAGGTAGATAAATCAGCTATTCACTTACCTCTAAACTAGCGTCGTAATTGAAAGACTTTTGGATGCGTTTACCACTCATCACGTAGTGAAACTCTTTCGATGGACTTAGAGGAAGATTTGGTTGGTCCTAAAAAAATATTTAGATATCTGTACTACCTATTGCTATGACAATGTTTTTTGTGAAGAATTTTCTTTTTATTCTGTAGGTAAAATCAAGTGTGTGGCGAATTTGGCTAAATCTGGTGTCAGAGTTTTCAAACCGCACAATGGCCTCTGACTTGGCTTTAACGACTCTAGTCAATCGACAACAGCCGGGACTGACAGCTTAACCTTGAATATTGACTCTTTTTGTAATATAAAGGTATAGTCAAGTATGTGGCGAACTAGATCAATCCTAGCGTCAGAGTTTCCAAACCAGCAAAGACCACTAAGATTGACTTATGCTACTTTTAGGGCTATGCTGGCGCTACTAACACGACGCGCCAACATGTTCAAACCTACGTACTGATTTAATGAAGCTACCTTTTCTCTTTTTCATTCTTAGATGAGTTAAACACAAATATAATTTTCATTTCATATTTTCCACTTCACACAATCTGAGCTTACTACATATTTGTATTTGATTAAATGGAAAAATAAATATTGTTATCCGATTTCCAGTTTATGAGAAACTCGAGGTATTTTCCACGCTGGACTGGAACTGAAAGAAAAACTTAGAATGTGCCAGCTACCTACTCTTCCCAGGCATACAGTAAAAGTCTGTAAGAGGGATGCGAGAGTTTTGATGTATAATGGGCGAAAGGCTGACCACCTCTCACCATTATGCAACTTGTTCCATCTGATAAACCTCACAATTCGTGTCAAACGTGGCATCTTGTGGTTTTAGAACCATTGATTATCTGCCTACCCTATGAAGGATTATGGGCGTGAGCGTATGTATGTATGTATGTAATATTTTTTTATTCTTCGCTGCACTAAGGCTTGACGAACGTAGTTTTTGACGAAACAATTTAAGGGTTTGACGAAAAACGAATTTGACATAACGTTGCTACGAAAAAAAACTTCGAATGTACCAGCTGTCACCTCGTCCCAGGCATACTGTAAAAGTCAGTTAGAGGGACGCGATGGTTTTGCTGTATCATGGGCGAAAGGCTGAAAAACTCTCATGTTTCATTTAACAACCCTCAGAATTTACGTCAAGTGTGGCATCGAGTGGTTTTTAGAACCACTGATGTTCTGTCTTCTCCTATAAGGATTAAAAGGGAGAGATTATGTATGTCGAGGTGAAACAAACATTTGATGAAAGACACACTGATGAAAGTCACACAAAGTCACACATGAAAGTCACACTGAATAAAGGTTGCCTAGAACAGTTTGCTACTTTAGCTATAAGGCTGCTTTTTGTAAGTATTGTTCGCTTTCGTCTAATTTTGTGTTCGTTGATAAGCAATAAATAATTCATTCAGCAATGACAATGAATGATTTATGTTTACATAACATACACTGATACGAACACTGGCTTTCCTAACATATTACCACCTTTTTCACGAAGTTGGTTTGAAAAGAGACGGCAATGCTAGAGAAAAAGAAACAACAATTTAATTGCAACTTACAGAAGTAACTCCAGATTTTGCTACATAATTTGCCCTGAGCTTCTTCAATGAGTTCTTGGATTTTTCTAACAAAAAACTTGTTTCTTCGATAAGGTTAGTCTGCAATAAAAACATAGACGTACGCTAGTGTCTACATTTAAATCTGACCCGATGTGTATTGGTTTCATCGATCTCGAAGACCAGAAAGATGCCGAATGAAGGCCTACAAAGGAAAGTCTTTGTGTATTAAGGTAATCAGTTTTCCAACCACATGGCAATGCAAATTAATTAGTAAAACACGAAGATGTTGTCTAGCTAACTTGTACCGAACTAAGAGATTTTTAACTGACTTCCTTCTATGCTGGACTGGGAGTAAAAGAAAAACATAAAAAGTGCCAGCTGCCTACTCTTCCCCGGTATACTGTAAAAGTCAGTAAGTGGGACGTGAGCGTTTTTATGTATTGTGGACGAAAGGCTGACAACCTCTCACCACCTACATCATTTTCATCTTGTATGGGGGCGTCCATTAATTACGTGAGGTGTTTTTGGCGATTTTTCGACCCCCCCACCTCAAAGAGCAACCTCAGAGTTTCTTGCCTGTTCTTCTCTGAGGAAGACTGCACCTTTGCGAATAGGCGTAGAGTCAGTAGGATCAGAGGTACGAATGCGTATGTATATGTATGTATTTAAATCGTTTAATGTATGTTTGTATGTATTTCATTGTAATCTTGACTTGTTTTAAGTGACATCCTGAATGTCCTATAAAATAAAGATTTTTCTATTCTATTCTATTCTATTATATTCCCCCCCACCCCCTCTGGTGAGATGTTGTGAGATTTGGCTCGACACCCGTCCTCCCCCCTTTATCTCACGTGATTTTTATGAAAATGCTTAGTTTTAGTGTAAATACGTTAATTGGTAATTTATTTAGAAAACTTACATAATTTGCCTAATTATTTTTAAACAATAAAAACAGCTATGATTTACCAACTTAAATTTGAAAAAAAAGATTGTTCTAATTCAGCCCACGGGAACTCATGAGTAGTCTTATTAAGCGTGGCTACCGCAACAACATGGTTTAGTTGGTTTAACTTAGCTTTCCCGCTATTTAACACTATTTCTTTTGGGGGAAAATATTACGTGATATTTGTAGAGACCCCCCCTCTCCCCCACGTGAGATTGAGAGAGGTCCAGCCCAACCCCCTCCCCCCCCCCAAAACGCCTCACGTAATTAATGGACGCCCCCTAACCCTCTGAATTTATGTCAAACATGATATTAAGTGGTTTTAAAACCACTGATGCTCTGATTACCCTGAAAGGGACTATAGGCATGAGCGCATGTATGTATGTACGCAATTTTTAACCGACTTAAAAAAGGACGAGGTTCTTAATTCCACTTAATTTTGTTGGTATGATTTTTTTTTATTACTAACTATATTTCCGCCCGGGACTTCGTTCCCGTGGCACCTTTTTAGTTTTTTCTTTCATAAGAACCTTCTCCTGACAATAAGGAACACAACAAAAAAAGAATCATCCAAATCGGTCCAGCCGTTAACGCGTGATGCCGTGACAACGAAAATCGGGTTCCATTTTTAGGGTTCCGTAGTAATCTACGAACCCTTATAGTTTCGCCATGTCCGTCTGTCCGTCTGTCCGTCTGTCCGTCTGTCCGTCTGTCCGTCTGTCCGCGGGTTTTCTAAGAAACCCTTGGTACTACAGAGCTGAAATTTGGCATGGTTATACATATTAATCACGCCGACAGAACTGTAGAGTAAAACCTTAGAAAGAAAAATTTTTTCGGGTGTCTCCCATAGACGTGAAAGGGCGATGATTTTTTTTTTTCTCGCCAATATCATTGAGTGGGGTGTCATAGAATTGCTTTTTAAAAGATAGAAGGGGTTTACTAAGAACGTTTTTCGATTTAGCACTCCGTTTGCGAATCATAAATTTTTAAAGTGAAAATTTTTGTCAAACACAAGTGTCCCCCCCCTCTACCAGCTAAACGGTTGTTTCTAAAAATGTAGAAAAATTCACAGAGATAGAACATACATCAAATTTAAAAGGAAAACTATAAAACATAAGTTGGTCCTTCAAGTTTGCGAGTAATGGTAGACCAAGTGCCAAACATTGTTGGGATTAATAAGAATATATTTACTAATATTAGATCCTTGGTATTACAGAGCTGCAATTTGGCATGTTCATACATATTAATTGCGCCGACAAATAGAAAAAATAAAATTTTGTAAAAAAAAATTTTTCGGGTGTTTCCCATACATGTGAAAGGGCGATGGATGTTTTTTTCTCGCCGATATCACCGAGTGGGATGTCATAGGATAGTTTTTTAAAAGATAGAAGGGGTTTACTAAGAACGTTTTTCGATTCAGCACTCCGTTTGAGAAAAACATATTTTTAAAGTGATTTTTTTTGTTAAAAACAAGTTTCCGGGGGGGACACTACCAGCTAAACGGTTGTTTCTAAAAATGTGAAAAAATTCAGGGTTATAGAATATACAACGAAATCAAAAGAAAAACTATCACACATAAGCGCCGACAGATCTAAAATATAAAATTTTGGAAAAAAACATTTTTTCGGGTGTTTCCCATACACGTGAAAGGGCGATGGTTTTTTTTTTCTCGCCGATACCATCGAATTGAATGTCATAGGATAGATTTTTAAAATATAGAAGGGGTTTACTACGAACGTTTTTCGATTCAGCAGTCCGTTTGCGAAAAATTAATTAAAAAAAAAAAAAAAAATTAAATATTTCACGAGTATTTAGCATTTACGACGATGTTCAGCCTAATCCAAAACAACTGCCATACAAAGTTCCACGCTAAAAGTGAGGCAAGGTCGAAAGCCAAGCTGTAACATATTGACATTTCATGTGTCGTTATAAGTTTTTGGGGGTGTTAATTACGAAAATGACATCAAAATTATACACAATCGCCGCGCGACCTGCTCTTTAGCACCAGCTCGAAATTATTCCTAACAATACTTTTGTTGCTAAAATATTATAATTTTTTTTTAAGTCAAAAAAAATTCGCGCTCGCTTCGCTCGCGGATTAAATACTTCCATTCTGTTGTAGTTAGCCCAAAACCAAAGTTAGTGTCCCCCCCCCCCTCTACCAGCTAAGCGGTTGTTTCTAAAAATGAGAAAAAAATCTCGTTGGTAGAATATACAACGAAATTAAAAGAAAAACTATCACACATAAGTTGGCCTTTCAAGTTTGCGAGTGATAGTCGACCAAGTGCAACGTTTTTGGAATTAATAAGAATATATTTACAAGGTTCAATACTAAAAGTGAGGCGACGTCAAAAGCCAGGCTGTAACATATTGACATTTTAGGTGTCGTTAAATAGGTTTTGGTGGTGTTAATTACGAAAATGAAATTTTATCAGCAGGTCTATATTATTTCTAATAATATTGTCGCAAAAAAATAATAATAATAATAATAATAATAAAATAATAATAATAATATAACGTGTAGAATAGTTAGGAAGTTTCTCTCTCTGAATATGTAAAAAATAAAACAAAAAACTCCCCTATCGTTTTGGCCGCAAGCCCGCGATAGAGGCGAAATCCCCAGAAATGGGAGAAGAAAATGGTTTTTCTCCAATAAAATAATAATAATAAAATAATAAAAATTAAAATTTTTCGCTCGCTTCGCTCGCGAATTTTATGATTTCATTATGTAGTGTTTAGACCAAAAACTAAAGTTATTTCTGAAACTATAAACTCTTTAATACATTTGTTTTTTATACTTTAGTATTTGGAGATTTTAACATCGACTATGACTAGTGATGAAAGATACTCAGTCTTTTAAGGCTTTCAATAAAGACTCACCTTATTTTTGACGCCTCGCGACTGATTCAGTCTTTTAGTTCCCAACCTTTAGTCATAAGACTAGCTTTTGTAGTCTTTTAACGTAAAAAACTGAGCTGTTACTTAAACAGCTTAAAGGACTTAAAAGACTGGCGACTCATTTTCTGGGAAGTCGACAGTCGTAAGGTATGTGTTGATAGAATGTAAATATCTCATTTTATCTCCTTGTCAAATGTTATCAAAATGTATTTAGTGGTTTAGGCGTGAATTATTCCTTTTGGTTGATAGGTTACAAAAAAAATATTTAATATCACACACAAACTGCGGTGCGATCTCTTTCACATAAAAGAACTTGAGTCGTTTAAGTCTTTTAGTATTTTGAAAACAACTCGAGTCCTTTCAGTTTTTAATCTTTTAAGAAACTACTAAGTCTTATTAATAAAAACTCAAACTTTCAGTCTTAATTTTAGAGTCAAGTCCTGTAAGATGGATCGCCTCCATCTTTTTAATAAGCTTTAAAAGACAGTCTCTTTCATCTCTAACTACGACCGTAACGATAGTACACCCGTTTTAAATGAATACGTAATGTAAATAATTTTTATACAACCATTTGCATCCACGCGAGGTGGTTATTAAACAGATGATTTTTTTTTCCTTGTGGCGCTGGAATCTACATTTCTCCTTTAGTTACCTTCTTTCTTTATGACCTCGTTTTTATTAGACATTATTAGCGATTTAACCGTCCATATGCTCGTAGAATTAAGGAGCCAGCTGCATATTTGAACCATGCTGCTACGGAACCCTACAATGCGCGTGTCCCGACACGCTCTTGGCCGGTTTTTATATATATAGATATGAATTGGTTTTAATATTTTTTTGTATGGTAGGTAATACTGCAGAGGTGGCCCTATATACATTTTATCAAAATTAATTCAGCACTTTTTGAACGCTCATACTGCTCAAAACAAGGAAAGATGGAGAGCCGACCCCAGATAATGGGAAGAGGTTTAAAAGAAGCTTTTTGAAAAAATCAATAAAAACATAACATACAGATGACGCTACTAGACCAAGATCTCAGGGCCGCCATATCTTACTTATTTTCTCATTAACCAAAAGTATGGGAAAGAGTAGTGCTAATATGTACTATTAACATATGAATACCAGGTAGCCTGGGCCGACAGTCAATTTTAGCTACCAGGTTCTGAAGGTACTTCCAAAAATTGCTCACTTTTCTTGAAGTCTGTGTGCTGTAAATGTATTGTTATAGTTCCCTGAACATCATATAAAAAATCACGGCTCAGATTAAAGGTATAATCGCATAATTTACTTGCGAACTGTATAGCCGACGGAGAGTGTCTAGCGGTGTTGATCATTAATTTTTATATTTAATTAATTAAATTCTATAAGATTTCAGCAGCCAGACTTCAGACAAGTGAGTAATTTTTTGAAGTACCTTCAGAACCTGGTAGCTGAAAATTGACCGTCGGCCCAGGTTCGCTGGTATTCATATGTTAAGGCGACTACAGCACCTAAATTACGATTTTATGATGCGTAGATAAGCATGACGCACTGCATTAAATCGAAGAAAAAGAATACTACGGTAATATTCAGGACATGAACTAGATAAGTAGTTTCTGAAAACATGATTCAGCACTTTTGGTTCGATAGAAAAAGCTCACAAAGTCACCCAATATTGTGTATCTTTTAAGCTGTAAAAACGATATAGTAAAATGCACACAGGAACTTGAATTTGCTATCATAATGTTCGTGATTGAACACTTTCAATAAGTATTTAACGCATTTTACGATTTAAGCTGTTACCTTTCCATAAATCTCATTTTTTTAACTTTCGAACATGTTTTTACGCACGCACGCTTTCATAGTCCGTAAACTTCGTGTATCGACACGGTTCGCACTGCCGCCGGCCCAGGCCTTATCGGGTGCTGTAGTCGCCTTAATAGTACATATTAGCACTATTATTTCCCACACATTTTAGACCAAGGTCCCAGGGCCGCCAGACCTTACTTATTTTCTCATAAACCAAATGTGTGGGAAAGAGTAGTGCTAGTACGTACTAGTAATGTATGAATACCAGGTAACCTGGGCCGACGGCCAATCTTCAGCTACCAGGTTCTGAAGGTACTTACTTCCAATAATTGCTCACTTGTCTTGAAGTCTGGGAGCTATAAAAAGTATTGTTATAGTTCCCTGAACATCATATACAAAAATCACGGCTCAGATTGTAGGTATAATCGTATAATTTATTTGCAAAATGTGAAGCGTCTGCCAGAAATCACAGCCGACGGAGAGTGTCTGGCGGTGTTGAACATTAAAATTTTTATGTTTAATTAATTATATTCTATAAGACATCAGCCTTCAGAACCCGATAGCTGAAAATTGGCCGCCGGCCTAGGTTAGCTGGTATTCATATATTACTAGTACGTCCTAGTACTACTATTTCCCACACATTTGGTTTATGAGAAAATAAGTAAGGTCTGGCGGCCCTGGGATCTTCGTCTATATGTTTTGGTTCCCTTCGTCAATTAGACATTGTAGGGATTGAATTTGGATGATTTTTAAGTTTATAACGTGGACAAAAATCTTTTCTTCTACAAACACAAAATTTGCATATCCTAAACTTGTTTCGTTAGCTAATTTAAAGTGGCATATAATTTTGAAGGACACAAGAAACCTTCTGCGGGTGACAGCAGAAAACTGCAAAAAAAATTAAAAGCGAAAAAATTCACTTGCGGCTTGATATTGAAATAAACTTGATATTGATTCGGCTACAAAACTACAGCTTCATAATAGTTGAAAAGTGGCTGTGGAAATAACAGCCACTTCTCAATTATTATAAAGTAGCAAAAAGGCAGTCTAAATAATAATTGAGCTGCCAAAAATAATGGCTGCTTAAAAATTAAACGGATGACAAGATAATATTTATGGGTTCTAAAAAAAGGCACAAAGGAAATAAAAAATTGACATCACAATTTTTTTTAAATGTCCGCTATCTTGAATTAAAAAAAAGATTTTAGTACGATTCACAATTTTTAAAAGCCAAAAGTTTACTTTTTAGCTGCCATGATTGTGTAGCCTGAAAATTAATTTTGTCACTAAAACATAAATCTCACTGCCTGTTTAAAAATAAATCGTTAACCAAAATTTTTTTTTGAAGATTCAAATTTGACATTATTTGTCACTCGATTAAATATGAGCCATATAAAGTCACCAGGAAATGAAAGGGATCATGAGAGTATGTGTTTTTAGGGGCTTTTAAACGGGCAATATTTTAGTGCAATATGTGGCTGCAACACAGTGGCTGGCAACATTGCCGGCAATACCAGCCAGACTATGCAATATTGCAGTAATGTTTTTTGTATGACCCGGCTATATACGAGTATATCTACACATGTTTGGTATGGTCACATATTTTTTATGTGTTGCCGGACGATCGCGGAGCAATTGAAAATACTGCAATATTGCCGGGTCTCTTATATTGTTGTTTCATACGCTCTCTGTTGTTGTGGCATTGTGCATCCTTTTCTAAGTTTGCCATGATGCTGCACATGATTTGTTGCTATATTCTGTGCTTTGTTTGTTTTGGTGTTTGCACATTGTTATTGTACGGAGGTAATTTAAATAAAAGTGACCAATACCCTTTTCTATCATTATTAAGTATCTATAAAAAAAGATTATAATTCATTTTTTTTTTTTTAATTTACTTTTTAAAACAATGTAAGCCGCTGCGACAAGTGCAATTTCGGCAGCCTTTATTGATAAGTTTTGTAGCCCGTCTATAAAAAATATATTATGGGCTATGGCCCAATAACAGTATGCTGTTGTTACAATGTTGCATTAAAAATGTTTCCCATTGCTGGGCAATAATTACACAATGTTGCAGCCACATATTGTCAGATATTGCACAAAAAATATTGCCCGTTTAGAAGCTCCTTTTATCATTCAGAATTTATATACCATGGACTCATCTTCGTCACAATTTTCCTGTTGCTTTGAACTCTTGTTGTGTTTTTCAGGGCTCTGAAATAAAATGTTTTCATCTTGAAATTGCCTATAAAAGACTGCGTCTCAAAATTCGTCTTGTAGACAAACATATTGGGGGACTTTAAAATGAATTCGGGAAAATTAGGGATAGCAATCAGCTCATGAAACTTAATAACTTTCCTCAAGGAACATAGGCCAAAACATAATTTAAAAAATTGCGTCTCCATGCAAATTTATAAAGGGAGCCGATTTTATTTTAAGAATTTCATATTGGTTCTTTGGGGAAAGTTATTTAGCTTGCCCCTAAAATTTCACTAATTAGCTTTCCGCCCCAGGCTTCACCCGCTCAGAATGCAGTTATATCTCACTTGCGAAGGAACACAACAAAATTTCGGGATCAAATGTAGCATATTATATCTATCCTCGAGCCATAAAAAATTTCGTCAATATCGGTTCGTTATTGTAGGCGTGAATTTTATCAGACAGACAGACAAAAATATGAAATTCTTTATGATATTAGTATAGATTTACCTCATTAGATCTAGCATCTTTGGTGACGCAGGTAAAAACAGTGTTCAATTCACTATTACTCCATTTTTTTCTATCCTTAATTGTTGAGGGTGGCTTTGGTGTAAAGATATTGCTGATGTTTACTTTTCTCCACCTATTCCGTTCGCAATTTCCTATAGCCATATCTAAGTCTGCACTGAATTTTTTAAACTTTGTTTTTAGTTCCAACAGTTTACTACTGCGACTACTTAAGTCATAAATCAATTTGTTTGATTCAGGTTTTATGTCAACATGGTCACACGCTGCTTCTATTTTAACTATAACTTCTGCTCTATTTACTGTGTCTAGTTTTTCAGTTCTTTCTTTTTGTCCAAACATATTTTGGTGTTCCTTTATTTCTCTCAAGCAACCTTCATTAATTGATATTTCATTTTTCTCATTTTCAGCTGTAGGATGACAATTGTATTTACTTGTTATTGAATCAAAATCTTTATTGGCTTGTATATACTTTTCTAACATTTTTGTGAGCTCCTTAGATAATTCTTTTGATTGTTCCAAAGTTCTCTGTACGGTTTTGCTGTCAGTGTCTTTTAAATCAGATGCAACTTTAATATCAAATTCATCATGTTTAACGTATAAATTTCTATCGTTTCTATCAAAGTCTTCTGTCGGATTAAAATAATCATAGATAAGCCTATTTGTTTCAACAGAGTATACAGGACTCATGTGGTCTATAGTGTTTTCACCTCTGTTTTGATGAGACTTAAGTAGCGTTTGAGTTGGTTCTGTTTTTCTTATAAAAGTAGATTGATGAACACTTGAACATTCACACGTTGTACAATCACATCGACATTTACTGTACTGGTTTTCTGTGTAACATTGACCACATTTGTTGGGGTGGTAGTCACATTCACCTTGATTGGGATATTCTCTGCAACATTTCTTACTGGTAAGAATTTTATTTACATCGTGTTTCAAACATGCAATGCTTTTTTTCTTCAAGACGGGAACATCATCACAAAAGTTGTTACTGGTAACAAAAAAATTTTGCGCTTTGTACTTGTTCATGCTGCAGCTTACAACTTCATTTAGTTGATGTTTTGGAGTTTCATTTATGTATTGGTAATAATCATGGGCAGAACTATCACAAAAATTATCCCTGACAATTGTTCTTGGCGTGATTTGAGGCATGCTGCTACTTTGATTAACACTCATTGTTATTGTAGAAGTAGCTATTCCCAAGGCAAGGCAAGGTTTTTTTTGGACTGTGTTTGTATTTTTTGTTTCAGTGTCTTTATCATGTTTAATTTCGTAACAAATGTTACTGTATTCTTGTAATTTGTAATCGTTTTCTGGAGTTCCCTGTTTAGAATTATCGTTTAACTGTCTTAAAAGATAATCTATATAGATCTCAGAATCAGTTGAATTAAGGTCTGTTGTATTTGGTTGATTATGAATTTGTTCTTTGTAAAAAAATGTTGGCTTTGAAACAGCGTCTTCTTCATTCGTAGATTTTATGAGATCTCTGTATTCTGTAAACTTTTTACACTCGGTACAATCACAAGGCTTACAGTTACACGTGCTTTTTGGGTTACATAAATATTGTCTTTTGTTACTATGAAAATTAATGCATTCACAAATGTCGCAAAAACCATCCATAAAATTTATTTGTGGAATATGTCGCTCTTTATAATGTCTTTGGCATTGCATACAATCGCAAGGTTTACAGTTGCAAGGATTGACGGTCAGTGAAGTTTGCGTATGACATGGAATTTTGTTTAATCCTAATAAATATTCAATCGTGGAAATTCTTAAAGCAGCATTATCTATCAAATCATCATAATTATTGGGATGCTCCATTCTCACTGCAGAATTCTGTATTGGTAGAGATGCATACATCGCTATAGTGCCCTGCTGCTTATTTGAGTGTCGGAACCAACTTTTTTGATCAATCTCATTAATCATAGCATGCCGTATGTCGTATTCATTTGTGTCTTTTGTAACAGGCTTTCTCATTACTCCGTCCTTTTGTCTTCCACAAGAGCACGTTTCATTGCCCTCTTGTTCACAGAGCCTATTATTACAGCTATCACAGTAACAGTTCGCATGTCGATTTGAATGAAATGAGGTACTCATTTCTTGAGTTTCTCGATTGTTTCGAATTTCTGGAGTTCTAATATGACCAGAAAACGGAGTCGATTGATTACAATCCATGCAGTGGCAAGCAGAACAATGACAATGAGGATCTTGTTCAACTCTTCCTATTATGTAATTTTGTTTAGTCATACTTTTGCTAGTACATGCACAACGTCTGTTACATTGAGGAACAGATTTTGGTTGCCACAACAATGGTTTGCTAAAAAAACCGTTGATTTCAGAACCAAAAACTTCATGCAGCAAATTTTTTGATGTTTTAGTTTTACAGCAATATTTAGATTCGCATGGGTCACAATCACATATTTCATTCCTGCTTATTGCAAATAAACTACGTTTACTGTTACAATCTCTATATGGTCCGTTATTATTTGTTATCATGTTTACTTCTGAGTCTTTATTCGTTAAAATATTCGAACAACTGATAGTCTTTGGAAATGATCCACAAGGGTAATTTGTTGTTTCTGGAACTGTGATCAATCCACACGTCTGAATAATATATTCTTTATCTTTTTCCTTTTCTTTGTCAGTTTCACCTCTTTTATCCTGGACTTTTTTTCCATTTATAATTTTGTACGCTCTTTCGGTTTTCACGATTTCAGTTACTATGCCATCTTTAACATATTTGCTTCGTTTAACTTCTTCATCAGGCTCTTTAGCTAAACGACCCTTAAGTTCTTCTTTACCTTTAAGGTCACTGCTTTTATTAGCTTCTTTACTGACTGGACAAGTACTAGTATGTTTGGGTTTTGTATCACTTTGACAACAGTCATTGCATTTACGAACAGCGGTAGTTGGCTGAGCTGTATTTTTAGATTCGTTTTCGTTAGGGGACTTCATTTGACTTAATTTTGCTTCCATTTTACATCGAGAAGGAGTTTTTTTATTTAAAGCAGGACAAGTTTTACGTTCTGGGTCGTTGTGACAGATACCAGGTATTTGGCACTTATCTGTCTCTGTTTTGGGTGTCAAGTCATGAAAAGAGCACTTTTTTGATCCGCAGGTACTTTCTTCTGGCGATTTAAATGAACATATTTGTTTTGTTATAAGATCGATAGTTTTGGGATGGATTCCGACATGAGTTGGTCTGTCTTCCGACTTACAACAATTTTTTGCTTTTTCTATTTGTTTAATCAAATATTTTTTTACAATATCTCTTATTTCAGGATCATACATTTTACAACATGGATGTCTAGATTCCTCATCATGTTTCATCTTTACACTATACAGATATTTGTGCAAATCATCAAGAAGATTCGTTACTTTACTATCGTAATAAAAACAAGGGCATTCATCACGGTTCTGATCACAAATGTTGCATAATACAATGTCTTGTTCTTTTACTACTGGGATAACAGTAGTTGAAGTAATTTGCTTTGATTTACCGCTTATCGTTTTTTTAATTGCGTTACCGACATATCCAAATACAGAGCTAGGAGTAACTTCCTCAATATCAGTACCATCAGTAAATCTTTCGCTAACAGGTCCCGAACGTGGGTGAGGTAGTCTTTGAACTACTTCGTTTAATAATCTCCTGAGTGCACATACATTACTTGGATCTTCTCTAAGCTTTTTATAGTATAGGCAAGTGGTATTCATATTTTCGCATGTGGCGCAAGTGCACTTCATTATTGAGTTTTTGCGAACTCCACCACAAGATGTAGATTCACATTCATCACATGAGCAGATGGTTTCGTAACTCTTAGCCTTATTGCAAAAAGCCATCTTGGAAGTTTTAGGTAAGTAATCAATTATTCTTCAATGCAACTTTGTTTAAAAATATAATTATATCATTCTTCGGATCTGTGAGAAGCATGAATCAATCATTTATTTGCTAAATATGAGTTTACAATAGTTTTCATACAAATCATAAACTGAACTACAGTATTCAAATCGAGTAGCGCAAGCAGAATTAACATCGCAAAAATCCGTACCTTTTGGTGAGGACTGGTGGGGGCACATAAATATACTTTATGTGGACTGATGACGACGAAAAGTTTATTCCAACTCTTGTAGGTACTTAGAACGTTTTCGACATCATCTATTGTCGAAGTTATAGGTTAAGCAATGTAGACTGTAAGTTAACTGTAAGTTACACACATACTCTCACGCTTACGCCTATTATCCTTGTTCGGGAAGTAGAGCTCTATGATTACAGACTTTTCGAGCTAATGGAACGTGTATATTGAGTATTGAGTGTGATTAAGGCTTCTTTTGGGTAAGCTTGCTACAGCCTCAACCGCACGGTTCGCAAATCGATCCCATTATTAATAAATAAAAGAAAAAGGAGTTTTTAGCCATTCTCCCAGATTACAGTACCCTATATAAGGACTCTTCTGCCTCAACAGTCATGAGGCCTTCGACCAATATGCCTTGCTTACTGCCACTTTGAACGCCCCAACATAACCGTCTGACCGAAACACATATAGCTATGTGATTCCTCTGCATACCTTGTATATATATTATCTATATATTATTATTGTGTTCGCAAACGTACCTACCTACTAGATTTAGTGCTGCTGCAGTATCAACAAACATCTAAGGTCACTATATAACTCTTGTATAACCTAAGTATAATCGATGAAACATGCAATTTAATTTAGACTTTTTTGATGGCGTTTTTTATATATGTAAATAATTTTACGTTAGGTACATTTTCAATTGAATTTCCGGATTTGTGGCATTTTGTAAAAAATTTAAACTCATTATTATTGGAAAGTTCTAAACTCTGAATTTCGGCAAGATTTTGATTGACACTTATTCTTTTATCTCTCGTTCACATTTATATTTTTTACTAGCAGTCTGTCACAGACAAAAAAGAGAATCTAAATCCATGGATTTATACGGGGTGTAAGGAACAGCTTTGAAAGTATTTTCTGGGTAAATGGGGTAATCTCATAGACAAAGAAAAAAGAATATGTCAGTGGGTAATCTACCCATTAATCTACCCAGTGTGGGAATTAAGTTTTCCCGTAAAAATCAATTTTCGTTATTTACCTACTTTCGTCTCACGCGCGGGATCCCCGCCCCGCGCCGCGCCGATAGTTTAACTCATTTTCATTGCAAAATCGTTCTTATCGCAACAGCACAGCGTGCACACCTGTGGAAACCTGATGTGCGGCCCTCTGTCCATTGCTAGTTTTCGCGTTTTACGTTTTTATTAATATTTTGATTGGAAAATTGAATCCACTCGAACTTATAATTTCATTTGAAAGCAGAAATTTGAAAAATCAGGAAAAATATTTCTAACAGTTAGTATTTTAGAGATATCTCAGTCGTGAAACGGACAGAGGCTAGTAGTAGAGTCAGTAAGCGGGAAAAAATGAGTTGACTTTCGGAAATTGGATTAAAGCAAACCACTTGGTATGATTGTTCCTTAGGTTAAAATAAGCCGATAAAGATCGGTAGCCCTCGAAAATATCTCCTCTGAATCGGGAGGGGGAGGGTCAAAGAGGTGCTCCACCCGGCGTTACTTCAAAAAATATTACCACTCATTTGTAGCTACCAGGTTGAGTTTGGTATGGTTTTCGTATAAATCAATAACGAGGAATTCATTTCTGGTATTTATTTTACACATATGTGCAATGGTTTTTTAAATAATCGCAAAAATATAAAATTGTAATCACAAAAAAAAACTTTTCGCAGCCTATATTTTTTTATTTAAGAGACACATAAGTGTTAAAAAAATACCCAAATGTAGCTTGTTTAATGTTAATTTATAAAAACATAACTTAAGTAGGGGTTTTGATATAGAATTATGACACGAAAAAATGTAGAACCCGACGCGGCGGACGGATTATTTGAGATAAGGAAACTTTTTTTATTTGAATCATATAATAATTTTATGATCTGGTCCTTTTTATGATACCGAAGCGTTTATTTGCTTTCTAATCTATTTATTAATTTCATTTTTTTGGGTTTTTCCAATGTCAAAGACCAGTAGTGGAGTGCCGTAAGACCAAAAAATGTCAAAGCCTCGGATCCCGGTTCCACTGAAAGGGTTTTCGTGAAACATTTTTTATTACAATCTTGGAGGTAATAAAAAGATTTAACCCACAAATTTTGCCGATCTGATTTTTATCTGGTATTGAGGAATTCCCATACAAAAGAAGATTTTTTTCGGTAGGTAAAATAAACGATTTTCAAAGATTTCCATACAAAATCAAAACTATTGATGCTGTAAGTTTGAAATTTTGCATAAATGATGTTCAGATATTGTGAAAACTTACCTAAATGAGGTTATACGGAGTTCCCATGGGAACAAATTGTAGGACGACCGCTAGTTGATATGTACGTTTGGTGTTTCAGTCGCAGTCCTCTATCTTTCAAACTATTATAGACAGCATGTCCAAATTGTCAGGAAATACGTATTTTGATAGTATCTGTCGTAAAATACATACACACTCACATACACACACACACACACAAACACACGCATACTGATGGTGAAACAATTTTTTTTTCTATTTTTTTTTTTAATTATTATTATTTTTTAATACATGTTCTAAATTTTTCTTTAATGATGTTGAACTGAGGGAATGAGCCTGGTAACCCACAACACAGGGAATCCACTGTTCAGCACTGTTTAATTTACTGTCTCTTTTTTTTTCTGAATAAATACATTTTTATTTATTTATTTATTTTTAAATATAACAAATAACATTAAAAACCTAAATCACAATGGAGTTCCCATACGACAAACGTCCAAAATTTCGCATTTCTTTTACAAGTTTTGTCACTGCTCTATTTCAAAAACGATGTAATGCATACACCTTAAACTTCGTTTACATTTAAAACATACTTTACATTAGTTAAAAAAATATATGAATAACAGCCAAGAGTGAATCGGACTCAAGCTAAATATATTTAAACAAACTCTCACTCGAACTGTATTTGTGACATTTACCTGGTTATATTTCATTGAATTACTGTTGTTATTTATATTATGACTCGGAAACTTTAATATCCGTGCCTGTGATGTATGTGTCTTCGTTTTATTAAACATTTTTGCCCCACATCATACTTTAAACGCCAATTCCATAGTAAATAACCAAAAATCGTGAAAAAAAACTGTTTTTATTTACATCGACTTTAAAATTTTATTGCTTGAGTTTGGCTCATATCTGGCTAGTTTCAATATATTTTTAAATAATGTAAGGTATGTTTTCAATGTGTACTAATTTTGAAGGATATACATTGTATGGTTTTTGAAATAGATTAGTAACAATTATTTTTTCAAAAATACGATATTTTGGACGTTTGTCGTATGAGAACCCCACTGTAGTTTAGGTTTTTAATTTTATTTATTATATTTTACGATAGTTACTATTAAAATACGTATTTCCTGAAAATTTGGACAAGCTGTCTATAATAGTTTGAAAGATAGAGAGCTGCGACTGAAACACCAAATGTACATATCAATTAAATGGACGCCCTATAATTCTTTCCCATGGGAACTCCGTGTCACCACATTTAGGTAAGTTTCCAAAATATCTCAAGATCATCTATGCAAAATTTTAAACTTACAGCTTCAATAGTTTTGATTTTGCGTGGAAATATTTAAAAATCGTATTTTTTTAACCACTGAAAAAAATTTAAAAAAACGTTTCGGTATCATAAAAAGGACCAGATCATAAAATTATTATATGATTCGAATAAAAAAAGTTTCCTTCTCTCAAATATTCCGTCCGCCGCGCCGGGTTCTGCATTTTTTCGTGTCATAATTCTATATCAAAACCCCTACTTAAGTTATGTTTTTATAAATTAACATTAAACAAGCTACATTTGGGTATTTTTTTAACACTTATGTATGTCTCTTAAATAAAAAAATATAGGCTGCGAAAGGTTTTTTTTTGTGATAACAATTTTATATTTTTGCGATTATTTAAAAAACCATTGCACATATGTGTAAAATAAATACCAGAAATTAATTCCTCGTTATTGATTTATACGAAAACCATACCAAACTCAACCTGGTAGCTACAAATGAGTGGTAATATTTTTTGAAGTAACGCCGGGCGGAGCACCTCTTTGACCCTCACCCTCCCGGTTCAGAGGGGATATTTTCGAGGGCTACCGATCTTTATCGGCTTATTTTAACCTAAGGAACAATCATACCAAGTGGTTTGCTTTAATCCAGTAGAAAAAAGTGAATCTGCTTAATGACTCTACTATAGACATCAGGGGCTCTCACGGATTTTTCAAGAAAATGGAAAAACCTACAGCTCGAGCACGATGGCGACAAATTCGCGCAGCGCGCCACTCAGCTGACGGTGAAACTTCAGTTTGATTGCGCGAGGGCCTCGCGAGGCTTGCTCGCCTTTTGGCGTTGTCAGTGTTGACATTTTGACATAGGATCGCGGCGCATTACGCGCGCTGTCATCATCGTACTCGAGCTGCTGGGCGGCTTTTTCACAAAACAAAATATGGCGTCTCAATGGCGGTGGAATGGTGACTTTTATTTAGGTCTCATTGTGTTGTTCATTTTGATTTTGACGGTTGTTCATAAGATTTATATATGTTATGGACCAAGTGATAAATTGGGCATTATTCATAATGACCGGGCATTATGAAAAATGCCCAAGATGAGAGGGCCATTTGATAATAATTATTAAAATAATCAAATTGACCGGGCATTATACATAATGCCCATCACCTTTTGGGCAGAGTAATACAAACATATTTAATTGCTATTTTTATTTATTATTATAGTCATTTAACTTGAAATAAACTAAATGTTAAATAATTTAAATAATCAGACTCATTATTTGTATTAAGTAGCAAGGTAAAAGGCGAGGCCGAAAGCCGAGCTCCGCATAGGGCGAAGCCCGGAGCGTCTCCCTCCCCCAATCCAAGATGGCTGCCATACGAGTTAAGGTTTTAACGGTGAGGCGAGGTCGCAGACCGAGCTCAACTCCGCGTAGGGTGAAGTCCGGAGCGTCAACCCCCTCAATTCAAGATGGCGGCCATACAAGTTTATCTAAACACTACAGGTGGGGTGAGGCCGTATGCCGAGAAAAGCTGCATATAGGGCGAGGCCGAAGGCCGAGCTCTGCGTAAGGCGAAGCCCGAAGCGTCACCAAGCGTCTTACCCGCCGACTGCCTTCCGAAAATTTAATATCCGCCAACTTTTATTTTAGTTGGTGGAATAGTGACGAGAAGGGCAAACCCCGGAGCGTCGCGATTCCCCGCACAAAAAATCCAAGAAGGCGGATATTAAATTTTTGGTCATGCCGACATGGGTATCGTTTAATAGATTGTCGGGCATGCTGATTCCGAAAATGTCGTTTATTTTGATATCCAAGATGGCGGACGTTTACATTTTTGAAAAAACTGATATGGGTGTCGTTTAATGGGTTTTCGGGGGTGCTAATTCCGTAAAAGACATCCATTTTAAAATATAAGATGGTGGACATGCATTTTTTGTAAAAATCCGTCATGGATGTCGTTTCAGATTTTGAATACTAAGATGGCGGTCGTGAAAAAAAAACGAAAACTTTTATAAATTGCAACGGGGGCACTTCCCTCCCCGCACCGCTTCCCTCCCCGCACTTCCGTCCCCGCACCGCATCAAACTTAGCTTTATTATCAAATTGCCCAATTGTCACGTAGCAATATAATAATGACCGGGCAATATGATAAATAATGAAGTTTAGATAGTAATTAATCACTTTGCCCGATAGAGCTAGACATTATGAATAATGCCCGGGCATTATTCATAATGCCCGCATTAATCACTTGGTCCATAACATATACATTTACAGGGTGTAAAAGACAGCTTAGCGAAATCTAGACCCTGGACTCAGACAATCATTCTGAAATGATTTTCCAGTGAAATTTTTCTCCGGATTTTTTTTTATATATTTTCTGCTTATATATTTTATTATTTAATCGAATACACTCCATTTTGCAATAAAAAACAATCATAATAACCTAAAAAACGAAAACCAGTAATGTACATCGCACTCCGATAGCAGCGCAGAGCGGGAGGATCGCGCGCGGGGCACGGTTTCACGATACGTTGCGTAGCGCCAAAGTAGGTAAATAATGAAAACTCCTTAACATCACGTTTCTGGGAAAAAGTATTACTTATAACTGATGATAGTTATGAGTAGATTCCACCATTTAAGTATTTGCTAAGCTGTCCTTTACACCCTGAATATTACTTACCTCTAGTTTTCAAACGGGGCCTCCCGGGCCTCTGCAGTGCAGACCCCATAGTGGTAAATCGTAGTAAGGTTTATTGGCGACAAAAATACCTAAAGTGATGAAGTCGTATTCTACTTATTAGAAATGTTTTGGTTCCAGTTCACAAAAGTTCCCTCATTTTATCTTGAATTTCACTTATCATTTCGCTCTTTGATGAGCAATCCTTACACAGCAGTGTCTATAAAACGAAAATAAGATTATCTTCTGAATTCTTCACTGCTGAAAATAATAAAAGATTCACACAAGATACTTCTAAAAACATGAACTGTAAAAAAAATAAACGCTGCACACTCAAAGGCCCACACTAGTTTTCCCTTAAGTCGTGGATCCCTTTGAACATACATCAAGACACGCGAATATCAATGACTTGAGAATAAACATCTGCTTTTTACATAAATATTTGCTTCGACCGGGAATCGAACCTAGAACCAGTTCACCGATCAAGATCAAGAACCACACGACCAAAGCAGCCGAAATTATGTATGAGACTAAAAAAATTGATAATAATAATATTAAAGCACTTTTTTTAGAACAGGGTAAGGGTAGAGCCTTATGTTGTAAGATTCTTATAAAGATTTTTTTTTTCCAATCAAGAACAGTAAAAAAACACAACACGTCGAGTTTAAAAAAAAACAACCAAGTAGTTTAAATAATAACTTTAATAATTCATCAATTTAATTCATTTTTTCGTAAACAATAAACATCGTAATGACAGAAAAAAATAGTCAATATTAATTCCCTTATTTGTGAGAAAGTCGTTATTTATTTAGAAATTACACTGATTCGTCGAAAAGGTGATTCGATTTTGAAAACAAGAGTCGAAGTATATTAAAATTCATTGGAAAATTAATTGAGTTATACAAAATAAGACATTATTTACTTAGCTATTTACATACACAAAACTAAAACACGATTGGCACGGAAAATGATAAATAAAACGAAAAATTAAGTAGGTATACCTATTTTCGAAAAGTTACTTTAACCTAACTGAAAAAGTACGATTTGTTCGAAACGTTCGCTTATTTTAGTTATTATTAGAGTATTTTAGAAAATATGATACAGATTTATTTACACTTGTTATTATAATGGCTTAACTTATGAAGGCACCTGAGTGAGGTCGGTGGAGGTAATTAACCTGAAACAACAGAAATAACGTGGTTTAATAAAAGTGGTAGGGTATTGGGGTTAAAAAAAAAAAAATCCCATTTATTCTAATCTAATTTAACTGACGTCAGCACTAATTTTTTCTTAATTTTTCCCATAGAACCACATAAATAAAAGCTTTTCAGTCCTAATTCACTCACAACTTAAAACAAATTGGGAATATTTAATGACAAAAAATTCCATGTACAGCTTGACCAAAAAGAGTAAAAAATTAATAACTAGCAACATCATTGTGTCGTCCCTTTTAAATCAATACGGTTCAAAGAGGACAGCACGATAGTGTTGCTAGTTATTATTTCTACTCTTTTTGGTCAAGCTTTAGATGTTGTCACGAATTTTTGATAATTTATGAGCGTTATGTTATAATCATCTGTGAACGAAGCAGCAGTACAAATAATTACAATCGGAGAAATGTTACGCATCGTCGGTGCTGAAACGGCAATATAGGTTAATGTGATGAAGCCGAAGATTTACAGAGTATTTTGCCCTCGATTTATAAAAAAAACACATACCATCAAGTGTTAGTAGAAGTGATTATTAAAAATTTATTTTAAAAAGTTGGTACTATTAGGAGATACGAATGACTTTTTAACTTAAGGCGACTACAGCACCCGATAAAGGCAGCACACATAGGAATAGTGCCATCTCCGTCTCTCAACAGGCCTGGGCCGGCAGTGCGAACAGTGTCGATACACGAAGTTTACGGACTATGAAAGCGTGCGCGCGTAAAAACATGTTTGAAAGTTAGAAAAATGAGATTTATGGAAAGGTAACAGCTTAAATCAAAAAATGCGTTAACTACTTATCGAGAGTGTTCAATCACGAACATTTTGATAGCAAATTCAAGTTCCTGTGTGCATTTTACTATCGCATTTACAGCTTAAAAGATACACAATATTGGTATTTAGAGGTGACTTTGTGAGCTTTTTCTATCGTAGGTACCAAAAGTGTTGAATCATGTTTTCAGCAAACTACTTATCTAGTTTATGTCCTGAATGTTACCGTAGTATTTTTTTTCTTCGATTTAATGCAGTGCGTCATGCTTATCTACGCATCATAAAATTTTTATCTACGTAAAAAAGCTTATCTAGGTACGTAATTTAGGTGCTGTAGTCGCCTTAACCCTCTGTAGTTTAAAAATTCGTGCATGTTTTCATACATACATACATACGCTCACGCCTGTAATCCCTAGCGGGGTAGGCAGAGCATCAGTGGTTCTAGAAAGCCACTTAATGGTACGTTTGACACAAATGGTGAGGGTTATTAGATGGACTAGTGAGAGGTGGTCAGCCTTGGAATGGTGAGAGTGGTCAGTCTACATGTTGTGTAATGATGAGAGGTTATCAGCCTTTCCCCCATGATACAGCAAGACCCTCACGTCCCACGTACTGACTTTTACAGTATGCCTAGGAAGAGTAGGCAGCTGGCACATTCTAAGTTTTTCTTTCACTTCCAGTCCAGCAGCGTGGAAAGATGCGCATGTTTCTTAGAATATAATATATCGAGCATATGGCGTACTCACATAAACTGCACGATTTTCAGCACTAGACGTCCGTGCTCCAAACTATCGCATTTGTGCCCAGTGCACAAGATGGACAATTCTGAAAATAACGAAAATATTTCCGAAATAAAAATTATGTTATCGCATAAATAGCTTCCCGCCCGGGGCTTCGTTCCCATGGGAATTTCGGGAATTAATGACAATATAAACCTTCCTCTTGTATCACTCCGTCCATTGGCGAAAACCGTTCAGTAGTTTTTGAGTCTATCGCATTTAGATCCTTAACAACCTTAGTGTAAGCACTCTTATGCAAGTGCAACGTTTATACAGGGCTTTAGGTATCTCTCTTTCAACCTCTCGGGTGGTTGATCAGTCCATGAAACTAAATAACTTTCCCAAGGAACATAGGTCAAAATACGAAAAAAAATTTTGGGTTCCCATACAAACTTCATCAGCATATAGCGCATTTTGTATGGAAGATCAAAAATTTTTTTTTCGTATTTTGACCTATGTTCCTTGAGGAAGTTGTTCAGTTTCATGGACTGATTAACCACCCGAGAGGTTGAAAGAGAGATACCTAAAGCCTGTATGTATTGGGTGACATCAAATTAGTTAGGTAGCGAAAATTTGGGATGTGAATCAGTCCACTAATCTAATTAACTTTCCCCAAGGAACGCAGGTCAATTATGGAAAAAAAAAATAATCTGAGTGCTTTGGTATGAGACGTGGACATTTTTTTTTAGAAAGTTGTACTGTACAATCTTACGAAATGTACAAATTAAGGCAGTGATAGCCCAGTTGGTAATGAGCCAGACTTGTGATCGGAAGATCGCGGGTTCAAATCCTGGTGCGGGCCTGTACCAATAAATTCGTCTTTTCGGATTTATGTACGGATTTCTAATTATCACTTGCTCAACGGTGAAGGAAAACATCGTGATGAAACCCGCCTGTCCAAGTAAATTCATTTTCGTAAGACGAGCGGTCCACCAACCCGCATTGGGCCAGCGTGGTGGACTATGGCCTAAAACCCCTTCGTGTTTCGAAGGAAAGCCCGTGCCCCTCGGTGGGGACGTATATGGGCTGATGACGACTGTACAATCTTATGGGAAGAATCACCCCCTTTAGTTTCGCTAGCTAATTTTAAATGACACCAAATATTTACAGTAGGTATATCAAAATACTTACAACAATACTTTCGATTGCGTTGGCCAGCTGCTCCTCCATGATCTTTACATCACCATTGTCTAGCACCTCCTGAAACAGTAAACGATTTTGTTTACAAGTCTTTGAAAGCTAGATTTTTAAAAATAGTTTGAATAATTCGAGCTTCTCAAATTATTCATATTGTTTATTGGTCCATGCCCTGGGTCAACAAATAATGTTGATGGATAATATGCCCGCCCTTTCCTATTCCTTGTTTAGCTCATGGTTCAGGTTAGATTACATAAGATATACCATTAGATATACTCGTACAATTTCAAATCAAATAAATTAGTTCTTTAATTACAAAAAATATGAACAATAAAGAAATCTGCATCGTATTGTCTCCCATTAAAACCATTGTAGCAACTGGACGCCTTTTTATTTTTCATAGTTTAGGTTGTACTAAAAAACTGTAAATTAAGATTTAGTACACCCACCTCTTGACATGTCTTGACACTATCAGCGAGTTCAGGCACGGCCGCGCAGAGCCGGGCGGCGGCGCAGGCGCAACTGACGCTGGCCAATCGCGTGGCGCCGTGCAGCACCCCCGCGTTACCAGCCAATCGGAGCGAAGCAAAGTCGCGCGATTCACCGACGTATCCGGGCACTGTATACGTCATCGACGACACTGCGCGTTGCCATTCCTGAAAAGTTTTGGTGAAGGAGTTTTGCGCAGAAACCAAGAAATCTATCCTAAGAAGTTTATCTAAATAACGACTTCAAAGTATTAAAACGATAATTTCAATCCTGACTGGTAATTTTTAACGAGTAAATCAGTGAACACATCGTCAACCAACATAAAGGACAAAATCTAGTATTTAAACATGAACAATGACAACAATACATTTAACATATACGCTAACAAAATTACAATCTACCACAACCGTTAGAAAGGTCAAATTAGTCGATTAAGAGACATTTGATTTCTAACGCAGTTAACACTTTTTGTTACGAGTTAGTAGTACTCACCTCAGTATCAGTCTTAGCGTCAGCGTCGCCGATCGATCTGACCAGCTCCTTAGAAATAGCCATTAGGAGGTAATTCGTAATCTTTGCTTTGGTTTCAGTGCTCGCCTCTCTTCCAGACACAGGAGCGATTTCTTTGCATAATCTTGTCAAGTCATCATCAACAGTGTTGTGGATTCTGTCAAACAAGTCCTCGATCAATTGACTGACAAGTTGGCTCCTCATTGACGGGCAGGAACAACCTGTCTCTGATGTTATATAGCTCATGCTGTGGTGCATTCTTCCATAGTCAGTCTTCTTTGGTACAGCAGTGTATATGGAGTAGCCTTCGTCGACATATTCTGTTCTGTCAGGTTTAAGTTCTACTCTAGACGCATGGTATGTCTGCTTGAGTGTTTCACTTCTTAATTCTTCTAATTCCTCTGTCTTTATTGACAGCTCATGGCTCAAAGTCTTAATCTTATCGTCGCATTTCCTCTTGCATTGGTTTAAGGCTCTCTGGGTTAAAGAAAGCTGATTTTCCAGAGATTCGACCTGAGAACACACGTCTTCTTAAAACTTCTTCTGTCACCTCATGCAAACACTTCACAGCAGCATGCTTTGGTAAACCGAGCAAAAAACCAACATGCAGGATTAAAACAAGAAAAGCTCTAAACATTGAAAGCGTTACAACAGTGCAATTTAAAGCCCACCACAGACTAAAGTGCCATATTATTTCCACAATTATTATTATATTTTTAAGTTTACCTGTCTTCCCTTCGATCAATAATACACCAACTAAATATCGGGTCGGCGCAAAAACAAACGTCTCGGTACATAACAGCTCACCTAAGACGGGAACCCGTAGTTTGTTTTCTTATTTATGAATTTATTGCCAGGTGCGGTTTTGGTTGATTTAAAAAATTGTTTTAAAACTTTCACGAGGTCAGCATTTAATTAGCTTTGATTTTGTATGTGACCGTTTCTAGTTGGAGGATTGCTGATCGAAGTATCTTCCAGATAAAATGAGTAATTAGGCGTGCAACAGTCATACCACTTCAATAAATATGCATTACCTAGGATATAAGTATGGACCACAGCCAAAAGAGTATACGGTGCACCATGCTTTATTACTTTTTCATTACAGTCATCAATCACATTTAAAAAAACTTTATTAGGTATATTGTTAACTTTATTAATATCAATGCAAGTAAATCTTTGAATTAATGATTTTAATAATCTAACTTACCTCCTCCTTGAGTTCGCTATTGGTCACATCCAACTCTTGATTTGTTTTGGAGAGTCTCAACAAATCCTTTTTTACAGCCTCAAGATCTGCAAAGTATTTCTTTTCTTGCAATTTCTGACCAGTCTTGGCTAATTCGGATTCCTCTGCTAGCTCTCTATTTATTTTACGCAACTTCTCCAATTCGAACTGCAACAGAAATGTTGTTTTGTTAAAACTCGTCTTAAACTTTGTAAAAACATATCGAATTCATATAAATAACCTTGCACACCTACTAATACTTGAATAATACTTTCTTAACATGCTTAAACAATCTGTTCCCATTCTTGCATGGATTACTCGTGAATGGCGAGAGAGAAGTCTAAGTACTATTTTATTGTTATTAATAGGTTCATGCAAGGTTCAAAGCAGTTTATTCGAGAAATTGGGCGCCGGTTGAAGATGGTTGGAGCAGACCCTCGCGGCTGATCATAGTACCCCCGTGGAAATTTCGGGAATGAATTATACACTGAAGCCTTCCTCTTAAATCACTCCGTCTATTGGTGAAAACCGTATGAAAATCCGTTCAATAGTTTTTGAGTTTATCGCGTTCAGACAGACAGACATGGCGGGGGACTTTTTTAGATTATCTTCATAATATTCGGTATGAAATCATGCTATGACGCTGATACGTTTTATACTCGTAGATATAGCCTTAGCAAAATTATGAGTTTTCAGAAAATACGTATTCCTTACCTTGAAATTACCCTCCAATTTCCGGAACTCTGCATCGGCCTCATGCAATTGCTCTTTAGATTTTTGTAGCTCTGCGACTAATACTTGTTTTTCGTGATAAAACGTCTGTGTATCTCTTTCCATTTTCTCGATCTTAACTCTGCATGCCGTCTCGCATTCTTCCACTTTCCTCAATTTCTCCCTCAAAGGAAGCAGACAATTCTTTTCCAAGTCATTATTCTTTTCCTCCATGGCTTTGAGCTAAAAATAAATGACGTAGTGATTACTTAGTTGATTTTTGACAACACTTACCTAAACAAAACCTAAAACAAAACTATGAAAAAAATTCTAACACTGATTTAGGTCAAAATTCTAACTAAAGAAATTCATTGGGATTTTGAGAAACTCTTGGGAGATTCTCCAGAGCACAGGTATCAAAAAATTACAAAAAAAATTACAATTGCTTATACTGTATGATTTTTAATGTAGTGCTCAATAGGTCGATATTATTGAGTTCAAATTATAATTTACACTTGTTCAATGGACAACGTTCATTAGAGCAACACTTGACGCGGATTTTAAATCGCAAAAACAAAGCAGAATATTTACCTTTTGTTTGAGTCTGGCTTCAGTAGTAACTGCTTCTTGGATCTTTTTCTTGTAGCCGCCTTCCATTTCGGCCCACATATCATCTGCTTGTGTCAGCATCTCCAAGTAAGCTGCTTCACGTTTCTGCAGTTCTTCTACTCTCGCCGACAACTGATTTTCTGATACTGTAAGCGCTTTTAGCCTTGCTGCCGTAACTGGGTCTGCTGGTTTCTGAGGATTTTTAAATACGTAGACTTAGCTACTTAAAAATATTCGTAACTAATATTGAGTATTTACAAAATCTTTTTTTAAGTTGAGCGAGGACATAAGATTTAAGACGGGACAACGTCTGTTGGGTCAGCTAGTTTTCTATAAAAATATTGTATACAGCAGATTAAATGTATGCCTGCTGTTCTCGCAGTCAGAGGCTTTTATGATAATTCAATATTTATCAGAGCGTAGACTTTATATTTCCAAACACGGACATCAATAATTTCGAACGCGTACCGAAATAACTTCTTTTCATTTACATCTTCATAATTTAAGATTTTACTTAGCCTGAACATAATAACATCATATTAGAAATTACTATGAGTTAAAAACACTGCTTAGCAGATGATCTGATAAAGATTTCATCAAAGGAATGGTCATGGTTAGAGATTTTTAGTGTTACTATTGTTACGCTACTGGATTCTATATACGGTCTAGTTACTCTTGATCCAAACAACGATAATCATGACTGTGGAAAGCTTGAAAGAAAACTGGATCGTTATCAGGGGAAATTATGTCAGGCAGGTGGGTCCGATAGATTTTATCGAAGTAGATTGCTAAAGGTAGACGTGTGTAATCTGTGATATAACCAATCGTTGGCATTCAAGCGATAAATAAAAACAGTAGATACGAGCTAATGAAGTCAACGTTCTCGTTGTTTTTAGCAACAATAGTAAGTTTGTAGCCTAAGAGATTGTTGATAAATTAGATCAGGAAAATATTATCACCACTATTTGCACTAATGAGGTTGCAGAATTTGCATTTTTTTTTAAACAATTCGAACGCGTACCGAATAAGCAATTATTGCGCATTAAATAAGGTAAAGGGAAATTATTTTTTCCGTTTTCGTTTCAGTATTCTGGGTTAAAATATCTTCGATAAGTACACTATTGAGTCCAAAACAATTCACTACGCTATGTTATCAAAGTGGTATACGTATCACAGAAATGTTATTTAACAGAGAAATATATACCATATCGTTTTGATTCTCTTCAATAATCTTCTTTTCCAACTCCGAAATCTTCTTTTCAAGCTCTTCTTTCTGTCCAGTCGCTGCCGCTTCACTGGCCTGTAGTTTCCTTTTTGCGAGGTTTAGTTCATTAGTTAGTTGTCTAATCTTGGTTTCCAGATTAAATTTTACTTTGTTAGCATTTTCCGATATACGACGCTTCTCTTCCATACACCTGGAAGGAGTAAATTTGTGATATTAGGTTTTCTTCTTCACGCATTTCCCTCGTAACGTTAGGGGTGAATGTAGGTAATTTGACTATGGTCTAGAAACTCTAAATAAGCACTGAATAGTATATTTTCAATCTAGCAAAGAAAATTAAACGAAACTGAGCATCCACGCAAAAGTAAAGATCTTTGAATAAGGCAGATTTGATAAGATCAAAGACTAGTGTCCTGTTTAGCTATGAAAATATTTCCGTGAGGACTTAAATAAAACGTTGTTACGTTTTCTCCAAGATAAACATCAAACATACCTATCGTAAGTTTAAACTCTTAAAATAGTGCTGTCAGTGTACAGAATTTCACAAAACTACACAAAAGACATCTAGGTTCTCAATTTTCTAGTTTCCTATCAACACCAGATAATATATCACACAATGTATATGGGTATGACTTTAAATTAGTTAGTAAAACTTTAGGGGGTAACCCTCGCTGTGAAACTGAACAACTATGAAATTTTCAAAAACAAATTTTAACATTCCATACAAAGGCAAACACGCTGATCGCAGAAGCGGAATGACTTTTGATTTGATTCATTAACCTGATATTGTTAATGAATCAAATCAAAAGTCATAATTTGTTCTTGTTATTATGAATGATAAATATTAGGTATTTGTGTGTAAATCAATTGTTTTTGTTCACCAAGGATGGCTGAACCAACGAATGTTTTTGCCACAACAACCGAACTAACGTTTCGCTTGAAGAATCCTAGAATTGGCTTAGTATACTTCCTACCAAAACAGTTGTTAATGGTAATGCCAAACTCAAACTCGGGATTTCCTTTCGGATGTACCCAATTTCGTACCGCGTGGTTATTTTTTATACACCTTACAACTGCACCCGAATTGCATGACTCTGGCATCTTACGTTGTGTAGGATCTATACTGTACCCACTGCTGTACATTCACGCTATTGTATTCAATCATTTATTCATAAACAATAGAATAATTGTTTCTGAAATGTTCTTACATAATTCAAACTAACGTAAACATGCGCTGAAGTTTTCTATGTCTCCATGCAACCATGGCATAGAAAACTATCTGTTAAACGTGTAAAACATTGGAGAAAAAATATATGTATGCTTACATTCTGATGCTTGCCTCCATTTCATTGACAGATCGATGAGCTAATCGCATCTGCGTTGCCACAACTAATTCCTTATTAGGGGCACTCTTCCGCGTATTTTTTATAAAATCTCGTACAACATTTTGGTTGCCAGGTGGAATGGGTCCCATGCGACTGTATAAAGCTTTCTGAAATTAATAAAAAATGCAAAGGTGTAGGAATGAAATTAATACTGTACACTAAAGAGATGCACTGAAAGAAAGAAAGAAAGACAGGTTTATTATTTCGGACATCAGAACACAGAGATCACAAAGTAATACAAGACACACTTGAGAGAAACATAAAAACAACAACAAATCTCCTTTAGATCGCTATGTGATCGCTTCGAGAAGAAGCGAATGATATCGCTTTAATGTATGGTCAAGCTGATTACGATTGATCATAATCGAGATCAAATACATCATACATTGGTTTTAAACAAAGTGATTTAGCTGAAGATGTTAACCAAATGCAGCAATACACGGCAAACCTAAATCGTTCAATGGAACTCAACTCAACATAGTCGTCTTATTCTTAAAGTTATTTTAGATATTGTTTTTCTAGAAAAAGTAAAAGACTTACCAACTCATTGGCATTTAGCTGAACTCCAAGAGCCTTGACAACATTGTATGCTATCAGGGCTGGTACTGCCCTCTCCAACTTCTGTAGTCTGTCCTGTAACTCGACCTGAAACGTTTTCATGTGTTCTTTTATGTGGAATCTTTACCTAATGATTTGAATTAGGGACTGGAGCTATTCATTTGGCTGCAGTGTTGATTCATAGTAGGTACTAACTTTAGTTGTACCTAACCGTAGTCATCACTACAAAGTGATTCAAAAACCGACTAGTATCCATTCTTTCATAAGGAGTGTATGTATAATCAAGTATGTGCCAAACTTGACTAACCTTGGTGTCAGAGTTTTGAAACCACCAAATGGCCTCTTGGCTTGGTTGAATGACTGTAGTAAATCGTTACCTATCAGATTCCCTGGCTCTATGTACGTTGTTTAACCAAACTACAAGCGCTTCACCTACATAACCATAAACATGATCTATGCCACAAAATTAGAAAGAGGTGACGTCAAATACACTAGGTAGACCGAAAGGGCTGTATCGCCTCTTTGACAGATTAAGGGCAATGTGCCACCTTTTGTAATTTTTTTCTGTCTACCAATTGCTACAAGTACTCTATACTCCATTTTTCCTAGTTGCACTTGAGTTACAATTTTATGATCAAGATTGAGGAAACATGTAACAGGATGCTATTCAGTCAAAAAAATAAACAGTACAAAAAAAATGTTTAAAGATTGTTGATAGAATTAAATGTTGATGCTTTGAATGTTAGAATATGTGATCGGGCATTTGACACGATCACTTGATAAAAAACATCATAGAGAGAAAGATTGAAGGAAAGAGAGGCATGGGTAGACCTAGGATGAGTTATTTCGAGCAAATAAAAGAGAAAGATTAGGTCGTGTCGTATCGAGAGTTTTGACCGCACTAGTGGAAGAAAGAGGTATGTGTCGTTTACTCCACCGAATAGAACGTGGCTCTTAAATTTAAGAAGAAGCTTCGAAAATAGACTCTACCTCTCTTTGCTTTAAAGTAGTTTCTCGTTTGTTGAGTTCGGTTAAAAGGCGGTCGGCCTGAGCCCTAGAACATTCCCTTTGCTCCGTCATGTCTCTCAGTTGTGCTGAACAAAGCTCATAGTCCATTTCCAGTCTGGAAAAAAAAGGAAATTTATTAATTTCTTTACTCATTTTTGGACGCCTTCTGTCTTGCGAACCTAGGTAAGGTTTTTCTATAAGATCCGATATTGCAATATCATTTTGTTTACAAGTTGTAGTTACACACCTATTGTAGCGAGGTCAAACGGCGGCACCGTCTAAACCCGTTACCTCTTAAGCCTCTACAAAGTCTACCCACATTCAATCTGTCATTAACAAGGTTATTATTATAGTATCTTTAAAGCAGTTTTCCCACCGCTGCTGACGATTAAGTGACTAGCTATAAACTATTGTGTCGCTCAAGAAACGTTTGATTAGACGTTTTGCTCCCGCATCAACAAAAGACTATCTACAAAAAATACGCAATCTTACGTTTCTGGGATAAACAAATTACTTGTAACTGATCTTAAGTTACAGGTAAATATCGCCATTTCTGCTTCTGCTAAGCTGACCCTTACACCATATATAAATATTCGATTATTGACTGTTTAGACTAACGGAAAGAAGTTTTTCGCAGTGACAAAGAGCTAAAAAACAGTAACTCGCCAATCCATTTATTTTCAGGTAACTTATGTTTATTGTACATAATATACAAAAAGAAAGAAACATACAAAGAGAGAGATGATGGAAAAGGCACTGCTTATTTCTATAAAGAAATTTCTTACAGCAGACCATTTATTGTATTTTATAACTTTACTGACTTCTTACTAATCGCTGAAGGTGGAGCAACTGGTTTAGACATTAAAACAAACGTTCAAGTGAACGTAGGGCCTTTTATTATATGTATGTATATTGCATGTCTTAGAGCGATTAAGATATTAATATTAAAGGTCAGTTTTTAAACCTCTGTCAGATTGTAATCAAAGATATATCCTGTTGTCTTTCGTCGTACCAACGACATTCATATCGACTTGATGAAAAAAATATGTTCTTCAAAGATAAATAAATACATATCTCAACGATTATGGAAGTACCTATAGCAACGTTAACTGCTCTTAATACTGAAATGACCAGCCAGGACTATCTGTAAAAAGTTGTATGATTTGGGAATGACAATATGCTTTCTTTTTTGCAAGTTAGGTAATAAAAAATATTAACATATAATTATTTTAGTAGAGTTCTTTACTTTACACTTATGTTATGACTGTCATCACATCAAAGTGTAAATCCATCAAATGTATTTTCATCATAAATACATTTAAAAAAAAAATGTATTTGTGTTTAAATGTATACACGACTTTCTGGACTCTAATAAACAGGTACTTATGAAAATGCGTAGGTAGCACCATTCTCTGTTTTAGGAATCCATTAAAATTAGGAGCAACATTTTTTACGTGTATTTAACCAATTTGCTGCCAGCATTGAGTTGAACGAATTCATTATAACGCATCCTCTCCTTTTATAACTTAACGTAGGTAGTCAGCAAACAAGCTACTGCCTACATACGTAACTATTAGCATTTAAAAACGATCGACTGCTATATTCAAGGAAACTTGATAGTTGTATAAATCATAGACTTACTGTTGCCAATGCAATCGAGTGTCGTTTTCGATTTCTTCCAATTCACAGCAGTCTTCTTCTAGCCTCTCATACTTTTCATGTAGCTCTGTGAGTTCTGTTTCGAGCTCCTGAAATATAATGTTTCGTTAGTATTTGGACTTCCACAACTAGACAAATTAAGAAATAGTCTCGATTTGTACACCCCATAAAACGGGACAAGTCATTACTGCTTCATCTAGCAGGCAGATTGAGAATTATAAGGAATTGCTGCCGCCGATATTCTGGCTCCCTAAACTAACCAAGGCCTCTACGTTGAATGAAAAATGTTGTGAGATTTCCCATCTACAGTATCAACATCAACTGTTGTATTAGTTCTTTTATTTAACCTTACTATTGTATGAGTCAATTTGTTAAATAAAACAGTAGAATTATTTTTATTGTACAGCAAAATGTCTTCGACATTCTGGAAATGAGTTAACTATAAAAACATTAAGCGAAGGTGAGTTGCAACTGTTTCCTGTTTCCTATTAATATCAATTGTACGTAAGCAACTAAGCATTTCACTTGTTCTTATAATGAAGAGATTAGCTTACCTGTATCCTATTTTCCAATAAAAATTCTCTCTGCAATCTCTCAGCTAGCTTAGCCTCTTTGACGTCTTGCGCTGCTTCGTAAATCGAGATTTTTCCCTCCAAAAACTTAAGCCTCCTCTCGTAATACTGTTTATGCTTCTTCCCCAACTTCACGCATCTACATTCCAAGCCATCGCCTTCATCCTTACTGCTTAAAGTCCTATTCCTAACACCTTGCCTCTCAAGTTTCTCCCTAATACTATTCAGTCGTTGGATTTCAGTGTTGAGTTCTGTGCCCTCAAAACTTTCGTTGACGTCTGTTTGTGTACTTTTGCACTCAGATTCGACGCCTTCGAAGATACCGCTTTCTTGTAATACACTGCTTGGTTTCCTTTCGTCACTGCAAATGCTTTCGAGTGATTCACACTTGAATCCTTTTTGCTGATACGGTGTGACTGTTGCTATTGCCTTCTGTGTTTTCAATAATGTAACGTCGGTTTCTGGTTTTTGTTTTAGATTACATACTATTTTCGGTTTTGTCTGGAACAAGGATTAATACATGAGCGCTAGTGTTTAAATTCTCTGTGTACATGAGTAATTAAATGCATTTTTCGTTATTGTTTACACTATGTTTATATTTAGGTTTTTCTGTTTGAAGTCTGTCAGGTTTTTGTCAACTCAATGGATATTGCTATGCCATCTACTACAAGGAGATTCATTATATTAACAAAAAAGAATACGTACCTGGTAGCATTCATCTTCGCTGACGGAGCTGCTCAACGCTTGCAGGTTGTACAGCAGCATCAGTACTTGCTCCAGGCAGTTCCTGTCCTCCGCAGACGCCGCATTCAAAATCATCTGCTCGAGATGTTCCTTGACTGGATTGCTTCTAAGTGAATCACTAGTCTCAGAGTTCCTATCGAGGATATCCGCGAGTACTTGCGCCTTAATGAATTCATCTTTGAAATCATCGTGGGGGGTGAGATTTCGGCGTGGGTTGCAAGGACTGCCTGGAGTATGGGGAGACTTGTACCCTGAGTCCATTCGCTTGAGCTCAGGGGACGCGGAGTCTTTAATGCGGGAGCCAGGGGACACGCAGCCCGAATCCGAGTCTGTTAGGTTGTCCCTAGCGCCCTGTGAACAAAAACATGTTATGAGAATATTGCTTTCTGAAGAATAAACTTGTTAGGTAAGTACAGGGGACGGGTACATCAAGTCCGTGCTGTTACTATAATGCATGGTTTTACACAGAAAATAATTCAATGTTTTGGAAAATAACAATAACTAGAGTATCTCAAAGTAAACAGACTATTATAATACTCCATCAATTACAATTATGATCAAACAAACAGAAAACATATAATAAAAGAAAATATAGTACAAAATAATTTTGTTATTTTACTATAAATCTGACAGTGTGTTTCGTTGTTCTTCTTTACATCGAAACAAGGAATCGAATGGTAACCACCTATCACACAACATAAACTGAAGATCGTGGACAAAGGGTTAAAAAAATCACTCTTTAAGATAAAAAGTATTAAAAATATCACAGGTAAGTAATGATGAAGAAACCTCTCTTTCTAGAGTAATAAAACTGCAGAACTGTTAAAGTGCAGGAAAAGGCAGATCAAAAACCGATTTATAGATGCTAAGTCCCATAGTGATAAGGTTAAACTCCCCTTCCCGTTATAATATGTTTAAAATGTTATTTAACTTGTAAAAACTGATGTATATCCTTACTAATCATAATATTACAAATGCGAAAGTGAGTTTGTTACGCTTTCACGACTTAACTACTCAACCGATCATCATGAAATTTTATATACACGTCATCAGAGTTACAGAAAAGGACACAGGATACTTTTGTCCCGATATTCCCACGGGAGCTACATAAAAACGCCGCGAGGCGCTGCTGGTTGAATTATATTTTGTTTCGTTTAATGAATGAAACCTGTTTTCACTAACCAAATTCGAACTTATTCTGGAAAACCTAATAAATAAATTCAATTCTCGCTTAAAATTGTATAATCGTAATTTAAAAATACTTTTACAAATAGAGTATATTTTAAAGAGTAAAATTAATAATGTACAGACAACAGCATGTCAACCATTTGCACCATGAAAGCCTTTCTCAAACAAGATAAGGGCCGTCAAGGTCAACATAATGGCCTGATGTGCTGCGATGTGTACATTTCTGTATTCATTAGGATACGAAACAAAAAAAAATATTGTATTAAGAAACGCGATATTGCTAGCGCTTTCTGGGACTCTACTTAAATTCAAACTAAAGATTCAGGGTAACTTTTTAACCACTAGCCATATTTTTCTTAGGTTTTCAATTTCATTGATAAAACATCGTCATCAGCCCACATGCAATCCCCACCGAGTGGCACGAGTCTCCCTTTGAAGCAATGATAGAAACAACATTCAGTTATCCCATTTTAAGGTTTTAGGGGAGAAAATAAACGCAGAAATACGAGTCTTACGAACTGTGTTGCATAGCACTATCACCGTTCCGGTAAATTAGGCAATATTTATTTTTCCCTCATACAATTTTTTTAGATCTCATTTTCTAAATAAATAGTTTGCCAATTTAGCTAATAGATTTCGGTAAAGCTATACGGGGATCAAACTTTGGTACCCCTTGCTTCCAATAGCCGACCTACTACCAGTAAACCGACGACGGTCTACTAAGGAAACTAAAAAACCAATTAGCGTAGCCTAGGCTTCGGCTTAATGAAGTTATACCTGAGCTATATGAAAGGCTATGTGTATAAGGTTACCTATATCCGTTGCTTTACAGAAAACTTCCACAACAACCTTCCGTTACGTGACGACAACGTGACTGTGTTACTAACACACGTATTTTGTTGAGACTCATACAGAATATAAAAGTATATGAGACTTTAAATTAGTTAGCAAAACTTTTAGTGGGGATTATCCCCATGTAACAAAACAACTTTCCCCGAGGGGCCTATCAAACCGTTCAAAAAATTGTCGACTTCTCATACTTATATACTGATCGCGCGTTCAGTTCCACCATCAGTTTTATCTCAATAATATGATTTTTTTTAACTCTTCCCAACTTCGACACTTTCCAAAGTAACTTCCCATTAACGGACTCTAATATATGTACAATATATATATTTTACACATACATGTTTCCCCCAAGGGACACAGGCTTCCTTATTGAATTTATTTTTAGTTCTTTTAATTTTTACAAAATTTTTAAGGCGAAGAAAGGAAAATCAAATTAACAGGCTTTTACATTTATAACATTAGTAAAAATATAAATTTACCTAGTTATCTCACTTGGATGATATCACTATCGCAACACGAGTATTCGTTTTGCATAATCTATTATATTAGGCACTTCAGATTTCAAGGCTAGAGAAATATATTCAGGCTTATACATACACCTAAAGTATATGATGCCTTTTAGGTAGATATTATATCACACATTAGTATACCTAACTATATTTCAAAAAACAATATGTATTTACAGTACAGTATACTTTATTCCACACTGACATAATACCAGGTACAGTCAAAGCTACAAAACAGTAATAAAGACAGGGTACAAAAAGCGGCCCCATTGCTAAGAAGAAATATCTTATCGGCAACCTTTGGGTGGGGAGAAGACGCTACTACATCGTATGTGTGTAGATGCAAAAATACATACATTAAGATTAGATTAATCTATGTATGTGATATTTCTTCACTGTTGTGTATTAGATTTGTGATCGATTCATTGTCAAAATATCCTGTTTAACCTTGCGTTACTCATCGTCATCAGGTATATCGACATAAACAAAAATTTACGGAATTTTGTATCCATTGTTCGCTTTTTACAACAAACTGTTGAATCGGAAACCTAAAAATTGCTTCCAAAGCAACAACTTCAGACTCAAATCTAATTATGAACCGATTAGTTAATTAACCCAATTTTTGTAAGGTTGTTTAGGACCCCGATTTAATGGGGTCTTCAAAACATTTACCAGCAAAAAACTTACCCGTGATTCACCAAAACAACAAAAGACATCCACAAATTACAAATCAAAATTAATATTAGAAAAAATCGCGTTCACACTTCAAAAATTCCACAACACTTCAGAACACTTCACTAGGGTGGCAATGGCGTCCTACCTTATCGGGATGAGCGTCTTCGAGTTCTAGCAGCCTGAACTCCATGAGTTCGAGTTGGTCGCGCGCGTCTCGTAAGGCGTCCGCCAGTCGCGTGCACTCGCGCGCTGACGCCGCCGCGCGTTCTGACGCTGCTCGGCATTGGCCGCATGACTGGAAGCAAGGGTGACCATGAGCAACTTCTTACTATAGGACAGTTCTACTTATAACCCTTACGAGTTAACTTGAGACCTGGGTTGATGACGTTATTTTCGGTGTACGTTGTGCGGGATGATAAAATATTTTCAAAACACTTGAAGTCGTCGGCCCAGGTCTCAAATTTATCAGTACGAGATATAGTCTATGATTAAGAAATTTGTATTAAAGTTACAGAGGTTTACAGAGATTTGTTTTTGAGAGACAAAAAAATCTCTATGTAATTTTTTAACTAAGATCCACTTTGGGCCGTTGAGCCAGCGAAGTAAGTAAGTAAGTAACTTTTTAACAAAAGATTGAGAAACTTCACAAACTTCTTCGTAATTTGAGTTTATAGCTCGCTACTTTGCCTGCACTTGTTCTCCGCTCTACTTATATTTAGTTTTAACAATAAAAAACTATTTTTCATGTTATTTACTTTAAATAATCATAAATTATTGTTAAAAATTACAGACATTGTCTTATGTGCAACCCACAATACAATGATAAAATAAGATAAATTTATTCAGTAATGAATAGGTCAACATATAATATAACATGTACAATTTATGTTGTAACTGTCGCGAATGCTCACAATAGGAACCTCAGGGAAAATAAATACAGTCCCTTTCTTTCTTACTTTATTCTTCTCGGTTGAATAAATATACATTGTTTTTAATCACATAAATGAATAAATATTTACTAACCAAATCTTAGATACAAAGTAAGTACTTATTACATTTTTTATCACCAAAATAAAATGACTACAAAGGATACTTACTTAACATTAAAACTTTAAGTTAAGGCTTTATTCACCTTCTTAATTGCCAAAGTTGATTATCAGAAAAATTGAACCTAGACTTGGTATTTGTTTAATTTAAGCATGTGCAATATTTCAATGAGAAATAGAGCGCGCGAAGAACTGAATGGATATCCTTGAATGTAGCTCATTCTTGCAATTAAAACTGAAATGACTGGGAATGTTTGCACAAGTCACAAGTGTCATATCAGATTATAATCAATCCAATTAAAAGATGTTTTTTTTATAAAAACTGCTCTACTACCACTAGGTGCGCATCTACTTTCCCAATAATGCAAATAATGGCACCGGCTTACGTAGAATAAATCTATGTCAGTAATAAAGATCGGTTTCGTCGAGTGGTAGAGGCGCTGCCTCTAGATCTGTCGAGTTCAACAGCTGCTTGTTCTCAGGTCATGGTTGTTCGTGTCTTTGTGTATATTCCAATCCAAGGGAACCCCTAGACAAGGGGAAATCTCAGTGTGGGCTTTTGAGTTTGTAGCGCCTAATAAAATACACTATTTAATACATTTCAATTACTCAAATTACAAAATATATTATGATCCCAAAGAAATGCGTCATAGTCATTGATTCATCATTGTTCATTTGTTCTGTCCCACATCTGACCTAAGATGCAGTCACCCTATTACTACGAAACACAATACATGACGCAACTACCAATAGAGTGGCTCTTTACTGTTTACCGCGGTGACAAAATATGTGCGTATTAACTGCAATAGGTTTGGCATTTAGTAGGATGCGCCTTAAATGTCTTTCGAGTCAAGGTTTTAGTCTGTGAGCAACTAATAAAATAAAAAATAAACATTGCACACTCAAAGGCCCACACTAAGGTTTTACCCTTAGAACATACGAATACCCGTGACCCGACAACAAACATCTGCTTTTTACACAAACGTTTGCCCCGACCAGGAATCGAACCCAGGACCTGTCGATCAAGAGCTAAAATATGTAAACAACTTGAGTATTTATATAATAATTATCTGAGAAACAGAATGTGCTAGCTGTCGGTTTTTCCCAGGCAAACTGTAAGCTGTAAGTTCTCTCCTCACCAAAACAAAGTCGAATGGAAACCTTAATCCGTTAACCTCGGAAATCCTACAGTAAACAATGTAACACTTATTTATTTACCGTGCACTGTATTGAATAGCACAGTCGCAAGCGCATCAGGTTACCTCATTATTACAGCAAAACCGTTCTTATCGCAACAGCACAGAGTGCACGCATGAGGTAACCTGATGTGCGGCCCTCTGTACTTAATAAAACACAGTACTATAATAAAGTAAGTTTGGTCGGGTGGTAGTGGTGCTGCCTCTTGATCGACGGGTCTCGGGATCGATTCTCAGACGCGACAAACGTTTGTGTAAAAAGCAGATGTTCGTTCTCATGTCATGGGTGTTTATGTCTGTCTTTATGTATGTTCTGAGGGACCTAAGACACAAGGGAAAACCTTTTTTTTTTATATATATATAAGTAGGTAACCATAGTAAGATATTGCTGATTAACCATTTTTTTAACACACTCAAAAACCTACATTAATAGGTCCCATAAGGCAGATACAAAGTCGAACATGAACACCCAGATGCGAGAATTAACAACCCCCTGCTTTTTATACAAATGTTTGCCCCGACTGGGAACCGAACCCAGGGTTCATAGGCAGCGCTACTAGCCATTGGACCAATCCGGATGTGGTTTTTCAAATGTGGTTGATTCTGCAATTTGTCATGACCATTTCGCACTTTTTTTTATAACGAATGTGTTTGCTCTTGACCACAATCTAGCCCAGAGGCGAAGATGTGGTCGAGGATGTAGTAAGCTCACCCAGAAGATGCCTATTCACTTGAACTTTAAAAAGACTCGGGTTATATGAGCCCGGAAATACAGACGCAGGCAGAGAATTCCTACCGGTGCGCAGTATAAAAGATGAACATGAAACATGAAAAGATGAACTTCAGAAGAATCGTTTACAGGAAGCTTATTCCCTAACTGCGATAGAGATATTGATAGTGATTGCTATAGTTCAATGCGATAGTAATATTGAATGCAATAGCAAAAGTGGATGTTGAAAATGAATGATATTTTACCACTGAATGATATAGGTATGGCAGCTTTTCATTGCATTCAATATTACTATCGCATTGAATTATCGCAATCACTATCATTATCTCTATGGCAGTTAGAGAATAAGCTTCCAGGTTCCGGCTGTTTTCGATTGATGGTCATAACCACCTGAGTGCGACTAAGGAAACTCAAATGAGACCTGCCTCCTAGTAATCCATCTCAGGCAACGACACTTCATTTTTTTCTGAATCTGAGGTGGCTTCCTATGGTCTCATGCGGTGTGGTAGGCTTTATAAAGGGCCGTCTGGTTCGCGACCACCTTCCTACCGAAGTCAGACGCCAAACAGCTTGCTGTGTTCCGTCGGTGCGTGGGAGTGCCAGTGCCTTTATAGGCATTTTCTGGGTTAACTCGCTCCATCGTCGACCTCATCTTTGACCTTATGGTCAAGATTGAGGTCAAGAGTTAACCCATCTTATAATTAAAAAAAAAAAAGAGTGCTCCAAAATTGTCATCCTCACCTGCAAGCGGTACACCCTGCTGATAAATGACGAGGCTCTTATTACTACCATTAAAGGGTTTCTCTACATCTCTTACCACCCCATATACGTCCCCACCGAGGGGCATGGGCCTCCCTTCGAAACACGAAGGGGATTTAGGCTATAGTCCACCATGCTGGCCCAATGCGGGTTGGTGGATTTCGAAAGTCTTTGGGCGAGCGGTCTTTCGAAAATGAATTTTCTTGGACGGTTTCATCACGATGTTTTCCTTCACGCAAGTGATAATTAGAAATCCGTACATAAATCTGTAAAGAAGAATTTAGTGGTACAGGCCCGCACCAGGATTTGAACCCACGACCTTCGGATTAGAAGTCTGGCTCATTACCAACTGGGCTATCACCGCTTCTTTTCTCTACATGATATTCATTTATTTTTATTTATTTATTTAAAGCACTTATTCCAGTAATTTTATTATATTAAGAGTTTATCAATGTAGGTATATAATGTATATATTTTTTTTTAACTATGTAACTTATTTATTTATATCTTATTTATTTATTATTGTTATGCTCGGTTGTCTTCGTGGAGACGAGTTCCTTGGTGGTTCTGACAGAATAACAGCGCTATGGTTACCGACCATAGCACAACGCTGAGTCAGCACAGAACAGACAACACGGTTTATTAAGTACCTGTATTTAATTTATTTATTTTATTATTTGTGTTTAATATGTGCTGTTTTTTCTTTGGTTGTTGCTGTTTGTGCGTTTATTGTTGTGTATATGCTGTTTTGTTTGTGTTTTTTCCCCAAATAAAGTGTTTACTTACTTACTATAATAGGGACTTCGTCATTTTTCGTTTCAATTTTGATTAAAATACTTATATTCCACGAGTGTGGTCACCATTTTAAAAAAAATTGAATTGAATCAGGATTACCTCTGAAAAAATATATTTTCTGTGGATAAACATAATGTTTTGATAAAAAAATCTACTAATTTGGAAATGCCGTAATATTTTAACGACATGTTGGTTTTGCTTACTAAATACAGCAAAGGGTATCGGTTTTGCAATCATAATGCTGTGGGATAAATGTCTAACTTTTCTTTTTTTAATACTGTTACTATTATCACGAGAAAGAGATGGGTCGAAATACAAGAGTGAAAGAATTATTGTATTATTTTTCCAAAATCATTTTATTTTATTATTTAGCTGTAAATAACGTTTAAAAAAAAGCACAGCGTTCTTACTGATACATATTCATGAGTTCTTGGTTATAAAGGATTATGTATGGCCTGTGTAACGCAATAGCTACAAATACAAACAAAACTTATGATTATGAGTATTTACGTAAAGAAGGTTATGTTCTACTTAACGCTATGTAACTGACACAGACGTGAGCAGATTATGAATAAGCAGATGCTGATGAGATGCATCCTATTCATAGATATTGTGCGCCGATATTAGCTGTCACGATTTTAAGTTTACTTGTAACAATTACTTCTTAACTAATCTAAACCTAACATGATCAGCAGGCCGAGTACGATAGTAACAGCTCCGCGACAACACCGCAGTCCTATATCAAAATGTCAACATTGACAACGCCAAAGAGTGAGCGAGCCTTTATGGGGGGCCCTCGCGCAATCAAAGTGAAGTTTCACCTTCAGCCGAGTGGCGCACCGCGCGAGTTTATCGCCATCGTGCCCGAGCTGCAGTAATGGAAACAATCGAACCAAATGATATAAAGAATCCCCTTAACACTGTTTTAAGATTTGCAGATAATCTGAATAGGTCTACCTTAAGAAAGAGAGAGATAAAGATCCTGAAATATCTCTTATAACTTAAAAAAAACTGTGTTCACAATGTTTTTGCACCACTCGAAAACGTCACCGTCAAAATTAACACTTCTTAATCTGTTACACACTGCAGATGTATCAAAGAAACTTCTTCCAGCTGTTTCGACTGACCATGAAACAGAAAAAAATCTCTCAGCGTCACGAGGGAATTTAAAGCCTGTTTAGCATTCGGTGGTACTTCTTCTGTCTCTCTTGCTTTGGTGTTCTTAGGCCCCTTCATATTGTCAGCCCAGTTAATCATTTTAGCGTAACGCAATTTAAATCTCCTACACCACGCTTTGGTGGGTGTAAAATTATTGATTCCCAATTGTTCACTCAGAAATGCAGCTTTCGATCTAACTATGGGACCAGTTAAGCGAATGCTGTCGAATTGTTTCAGACACCAATCTGCTAAATATTTTTCTAACTCATGGTTTTTGTAAACGTTACAAAAACCTCTGCTATTTCCATTAGTTGCATTAGGCACTGCATTTAAAGGTACTGTAGAAGAAACATTACCATTTTTTTTACAAGAAACTGGTTTTCCTTCATTCAAACCTACAATTTCTATCTTTTCTTTTTCTTTTGTAACTGCAACCTGAGTCTGTGTGCTTTGCTTTTGACAATCAGTATTTTTTTCGTTCAATATAATTGTAATTTCTGGGTCGGTTTTAAAACTCTCTTCGTTGCAATGAGTTGTCAGTGGAGCTTTCATATTTAAATCTATAATTACTTTCTTTTCTTCTTCTTTTGAAGCTAAGACCTCTGACTGTGTGTTTTGCTCTTGTCGATCATTATTATTCCCTGCGTTTAATTTTATAAGTATATTGAGCTTTGGTTCAAAATTCCCTTCGTTACAAGGGATTGGCATTGGAACTACAATATTTGTAGATTGTAAGACATTGTTTCTTTTATTTATATTCATAGGGCTTACAATGAATCTAGGATCTACTTCATAGTCTCTAGTATATGGTGGTTCATATGGTACAAATCGTCGTTGATACAACGGCAGACTTTGCGGATTGGTTTTTTGGATTGGTTCTCCAAAATTATATTCAGTATGATGTACTGGGTGAGGTGCCACAGGCTGTGGGACTTGGAAACAGGTAGCGTTAATGTCTTGTGGCCTATGGTTTTGGTCGTACACCAAATTATCATCATCAAAAAAATACATATCTTAGTTTCTTCTTGTTTCCTCGTATAGTCCTGCGTCGGTTGTACCGCACTGGCTACTTCAAAAAAGTCTTTATTGGTTTTGGAGTTTCCTATTGAATATTTATGGTGTTTGATTCTTATACTTTTGTTAAAATTCACTATTAGCACTATTTTTAAGTCAGTCAAATACACTAAGTCGCTTCATAACTTATTTTTAAAATCCGAACTATTATCTCACGTTTAACGTAACGTAACCCTCCCGTGTTTCCGGAACAAACGTAAAGCCAATACTGATTTAACTTAAATTAAAAGTTCTAAGAGTTTGTCGTCTTTCTGTCTTCAGCCATAAAAAGGGACAAAAAATAAGGGTTGGGTAAAGTCAGGTATGCTCCAAAGTCAACATGTGGTGTACACTTGGGTAAGCTTTGATTCTTTTGACCTTCTAAGAACAATAAGCACGCATTTTATTGACTTTTAGGGAACTCCGGCGAAATGCCATACCAGTCCATGCCAGCATGCCATTATGGTATTTAAAAAATGCGCTTATCTTATGAGAATGATTCAATACCTACATAGTCCAAATTAATCGGGAGGAAGATGTCAATAATTATCTTTTTGTTTTTTTATACTTACCATAAAAAAACTTATCAAGTACAGGATTTTTTTTTATATCTATGAAAAGATCCCTGTTTAGTTTTTTTTTATTAAAAGATGGGTTAACTCTTGACCTCAATCTTGACCATAAGGTCAAAGATGAGGTCGACGATGGAGCGAGTTAACCCAGAAAATGCCTATAAAGGCACTGGTACTCCCACGCACCGACGGAACACAGCAAGCTGTTTGGCGTCAGACTTCGGTAGGAGGGTGGTCACGAACCAGACGGCCCTTTACAAGAGCCTACCACACCGCATGAGACCATAGGACGACACCTCAGATTCAGAAAAAAATCAAAGTGTCGTTGCCTGGGATGGATTAGGTACTAGGAGGCAGGTCTCATTTGTGTTTCCTTAGTCGCATCTTACGACACCCACGGAAAGAGATGGGGTGGTGTTATTCTCAACCGATCACCACACGGTTAGTACTTAAAGTGTTTTGATAGAGTAAGTATAAATTAATTTATATAGGTAGGTGTAGGTATATTGCAATAGAGCAAGGGTTAGGTTGTTATTCGTTATCTTGACAAGTACCTACATAGTATATGTATGTAAGTATTTATTTATTTTATTTTATTTTATTTATTTATTTTATTTATTTATTTAGGAAAACTTACAGCATAATATAATACATTTAAATTATACACATTAAGTAACACGTAAGCCAAAAACAGTTTTCACTGAATATTTATCACATTTTCGTTGAATCATAATATAAAACATTTAAAAAAAAATACTTTTACTCTCAGTCCAGGACTTATAGCATCCTAAGGGTATATCATATCTTCTATATCTATATATAGATATCTATATCTATATCTATATATAGATATAGATATATATATATATATATATCTATATCTATATCTATATATCTATATCTATATATCTATATTCTATATATATGTCGCAGTAAGATAGATGAAGCCGTAATATAGTTATATCCCTAGGGATATAATTATATACCGTAACATAGTTATACGAAAGCGATTCATTACTATCTCACTAGGAATATAGTTATAAAACGGTCCAAGTTTAGTGATATACTTATATTACTAGATTATGTTAAGTGAAATAGCTTTCTATATATATATATAAAAGAAAGTCGTGTTTGTTACAACACTTATAACTCGAGAACGGCTGGACCGATTTCCATGGTTTTTGATTTGCTGTATTTCTCTCCGTCCCGAATAGCAGAATAACTATTAAAAACATTGGAAAATTGACGGGGAAATTCCCACGGGAACGAAGTCCCGGGCGAAAAGCTAGTTAATATTAAAGAGGAAAGCTCTATTTTGACTGTTTGCTTTGAATAAGCTGCGAAAATATTGGACCGATTTGAAAAATTCTTTCACCATTAGAATGCTACATTATCCCTGAGTGACACAGGCTACACAATTTTTCAAATTTCCACGGTTGGGTACAATATTATTAAAGTAATATGTTTCATTTTAACTTCATGAGCTTTCTAATAGCAGACGCGAATCTTGATGCTTTGTTGTCGAAAATGTTGACTTCGTCATAGATATTGTTGTACTGAGTGCAAGCCCGTACTATGAATCGGTTCTTAGCATAATTCATTCGATATGTAGTACATACTTACTTAGAGTATGTAGTACATACTTACTTGATAGTGATATTATCATAATATAAATATTTAAGTCGACTACAGCACCCGATAAAGGCAGCACACATAGGAATAGTGCCATCTCCGTCTCTCAACAGGCCTGGGCCGGCAGTGCAAACAGTGTCGATACACGAAGTTTACGGACTATGAAAGCGTGCGTGCGTAAAAACATGTTCGAAAGTTATAAAAATGAGATTTATGGAAAGGCAACAGCTTAAATCGAAAAATGCGTTAACTACTTATCGAGAGTGTTCAATCACGAACATTTTCATAGTAAATTCAAGTTCCTGTGTGCATTTTACTATCGTTTTTACAGCTAAAAAGGTATACAATATCTTTGATTAAATACTCAAAGCACAATATTGGTATTTAGAGGTGACTTTGTGAGCTTTTTCTATCGAACCAAAAGTGCTGAATCATGTTTTCAGCCAACTACTTATCTAGTTAATGTCCTGAATATTACCGTAGTATTTTTTTTTCTCCGATTTAATGCAGTGCGTCATGCTTATCTACGCATCATAAAATCGTAATTTAGGTGCTGTAGTCGCCTTAATGTGTTTTAATTTGAAGAATCTCATAGTTTAGGCTTATGAGAGTTATGAGTAAGATGTATGTACTTGCAGGAAGACAAGTTTTTTAGCGTAAAAATATAAATACCTAAGTTAATCAGTGTTGTTATACCTATTTTAAAGGGAGCCGATATACATTCGCCTCATAATTTGTTTCAACTTTTTGCTATGATGCCCGTTAGCAGGACAAAAACAGCAAACAATCTACATTCTCAGCTGTTTTCTTATGCACATTCCTTACATCTGTTTATTTCCGTGACAATTGATACCTCAACGTGGTTATTATCTATGTTAATTTGCTTTCATTGTTACCGCCTCTGTTGTACGCATCTATAGAAACACGTTTTGTGCGTTTTTGCTGCAAAATCGCCCCTCGACACAAAAGAGAGTTGTTGTAAGTTTGACGTGTATATCTGTATGTGTAAGTATCTGTCAGTGGCAACTCAGCTCCTAAATGAATAGACCGATTTCAATGCGGTTTTTTGTTTGAAAACTGACGTGTGGAAATGGTTACTTGGCTACATTTTGATCAAAATTGGTTCAGCCGTTTAAAAGTTATAAGCTTTTTGAGATTAACACCACCCCATTTCTTTCCGTGGGTGTCGTAAGAGGCGACTGAGGAAACACAAATGAGACCTGCCTCCTATTAATTACCCTTAGGCAACGACACCTCAATTTGTTCTGAATCTGAGGTGGCGTCCTATGGTCTCATGCGGTGTGGTAGGCTCTGTAAAGGGCCATCTGGTTCGCGACCACCCTCCTACTGAAGTCCGACCAACTCCTACGTTCCTTCGGTGCGTGAAGTTCCAGTGCCGTAATAGGCATTTTCTGGGTTAACTCGCTCCATCGTCGACCTCATCTATGACCTAGGTCAAGATTGTGGTCAAGAGTTAACCCATTTTATAATAAAAATAAAAAAAATGTCGGGGGTGCAACAATTTTTTTAATTTCAGAGTTATTGTAATTTTTTACTAGCTTTTCGTGATTGCGTTTGTAAAAGTAGTGTAGGTTACCAGATATTTTTTGCGTTCCCATTTTGGAGTACATACAAAGTGAAATTACGCGTTAATTCTGAGTTGTATAGGTACCTGATGGAATTATTTAGTTAGTCTCGAGAGCCGGGCATTGCTGATCACACAGAGGCTGCTTTTAATAATCTTTCAAGACGCAGAGGCCTATGAAAATCTAATCTATTAAGATAAAATAGGGTTAGGTACTGAAATACTAACCCACATATCGTTGAGCGGTTGTGGAGAGAGAGAAGCTGGCGCCGATGACACCGCCGAATCTTCGTCCGAAGGTGCCTCCTGTAACAACACAATAGAGCAACATGAAATCAGCATCATAGTCCTGCCAGTCCTGCCGTGTTACTAATTTATTTGCTAATATTCGTTAAAAGTTGTTATTCTTTTATTTATAAGTACAGATTCTTACCAGCCCATATACGTCCCCACCGAGGGGCACGGGCCTCCCTTCAAACACGAAGGGGATTTAGGCCATAGTCTACCACACTGGCACAATGCGGGTTGGTGGACCGCTCGTGTTTCGAAAATGAATTTTCTTGGACGATGTTTTCCTTCACCGTTGAGCAAGTGATAATTAGAAATCCGTAAATAAATCCGAAAAGACGAATTTAGTGGTACAGGGCCGCACCAGGATTTGAACCCGCGACCTTCGGATTACAAGTCTGGCTCATTACCAACTGGGCTATCACTGCCTCATCTGTACATAAGTACAGATGCCAGCGCATTTTTCATTGCAAAACCGCACAGAGTGCACGCGTGTGGTAACCTGATGTGCGGCCGTCCGTACATGAGTCTTTTAAAAATCTTATCTTAGTTTGTTACCTACTCCTTCACAAAAAACTACTGGACGAATTTTGATTAAATTTTAACTTTTCAGTAACATAGCTTAGGCGTCAGTAGAACACATATGACGTCATTTTCGTAAAATCCCATGGGAGCGAAGTTCCGGGCGAAAAATAAGACTACATACTCGTACATATATGATATCTTTTACTGCTAGATATATGTATAGGGCTTTAGGTATCTCTCTTTCAACCTCTCGGGTGGTTAATCAGTCCATGAAACTAAACAACTTCCCCAAGGAACATAGGTCAAAATAGGAAAAAAAAATGATCCCCCATACAAAATGCGCTGCTATATGCTGATGAAGTTTTTATGGGAACTCAAAATTTTTTTTTCGTATTTTGACCTGTATGTTCCTGGGGGAAGTTGTTCAGTTTTATGGACTGATTAACCACCCGAGAGGTTGAAAGAGAGATACCTAAAGCCCTGTATGTATACCGGTACCAACTGTATACAATTACATGCCTAAAATAAGTCACTTACCCGATAAAAAGTTTCTTTTCTATGTTGTATATCGGTCTTCAAATCTTCACGGTTGTTCTTCTCTTTGCTCTGTAACAAAAAAAAACAAATATACACTATACATCTACAACTATTATAATAATAAAAAGGGGTAAAGTTTACCTATTAGTTTGGTTATAGGAAGTACCTAATCTGAAACTACTGAACTGATCTAAAAAAACCTTTCACCTACAGAAAGTCTTATATGCCTTAATATGCTTCCAGGGTAGAGTGCACAGGACAAACTTTAATGATTTGCAAAAGTTTAAAAAAAATAGGGAATGTGTCTGCTCATGTGAGGTGAAAAAACCGGCCAAGAGCGTGTCAAGCCCCGCGCATTGTAGGGTTCCGTAGCAGCATGGTTCAAATACATTCTTATTAATCCCAATAGTGTTTGGCGCTTGGTCGACTATTACTCGCAAACTTGAAGGACCAACTTATGTGTGATAGTTTTCCTTTAAATTTCGTTGTATATTCTACCAACGTGAATTTTTTCACATTTTTAGAAACAACCGTTTAGCAGGTATAGGGGGGGGGGGGGGCACTTGTGTTTGACAAAAATTTTCACTTTAAAAATTTATATATCGCAAACGGAGTGCTGAATCGAAAAACGTTCTTAGTAAACCCCTTCTACCTTTTAAAATGCTATCCTATGACACCCCACTCAATGATATTGGCGAGAAAAAAAAATTCATCGCCCTTTCACGTCTATGGGAGACACCCGAATTTTTTTTTTCCAAGATTTTACTCTACAGTTCTGTCGGCGTGATTCATATGTATAATCATGCTTAGTTTCAGCTCTGTAGTACCAAGGGTTTCTTAGGAAACCTGCGGACAGACGGACAGACGGACATGGCGAAACTATAAGGGTTCGTAGATTACTACGGAACCCTAAAAAGTGCTTATTCACTCGAACTTAAAAGAGATTTTGGTTGTAAGAGCACGAAAATACCAAAGCAGGCAGAGAATTCCATTTTTTAACGATGGGCAATATAAAAGATAAAGTGAAGCGCTCAGAGAAGGATCTCTAAAAGGTAAGGGTGGTACCCAGCGGAGAGTCTGGACGTCCGTTAGAAGAAAGGGGCAGGCGGTTGAGCTCATGCAGCTCATGAGCGGTAAAAGCACAGCCCAAAGCAATGCATCTTTCATTTTCCTGTCTCATATTATCAAGATGGCTATAAATAATCTTTGTACAGGCCAGTCATCTCCATAATGAGTCATAACGAGCCCAAATTGTTGCAACTTTCGATGGAAACAGGTCTAAATTCCGTATTCTACTATGAACCTTATCATTCATACTATGGTAATAAAGCAGTTAAGTGCGCAGGATATTTCAAAAAGCGCAAACGTAGAGGTTTTTAAAAAATGAAAAATCCGTTGAAAAAATTAAAACGCCCGTGAATATATTCATCATAAATAAACAAATTTTATAACAGAAACAGGTGAGAAGACTTAAAATGACTAACTACTAGCATATTCTGTATTTGCTTTCCCCTGATGGAAGAGTGGATAGTTTTTAAAATGTTATTATCACAATTTTTCACTGTGAGAATAAATAACAATAGTAGAATACGGCACAACCCGACAGTATGGTCAGTGGTCTGTAAATAGTAGCCCCAGGGTATATAACAAGATACAAATGGCCCCATCCTTTATTTGACACAAAACATAGCTGAAGACTTGAAAATAATATATATTTATCAAGACTTTACTGTTTTCCGAGTTATCAAATACACAATTATCAATAACTAGCATTCCGCTCGGGACTTCGTTCCTGTGGGAATTCGGAAAAATTGTATAGCCTATGTCCATCAGGGATAATGTAGTTTTCTAACGGGTGAAAGAATTTTTCAAATCGGTCCAGTAGTTAGGAAACGCCTATTCGTATTTGTCTTCTAGATTTACACTTGGCTAAAGTGTGAGATTGCTCTTGTAAAATTGTCAGGCGTTATTAAATCAATAAAACAACGCCATCTAACCCCAATAGTTTTCTTTGTTAATCTTAAGGTTAAAATCACTGTTGTCTTACATCAAAATCTACGCTGATGAGAAAAGAACTCATCGACAATCCCAATAAATTAAAAATATTTGTTGTTTGGATTCTTAAATGACCAATGCAGTCATGAATATTAATTTAATAGACCAATTTGTTTTATAGCGTGTAGCATAATAATAATGTAATTAATGACTTAAGTTTTTCTATCTTTAGCAGCGGCCATCACATCAATCATCTGCCTTAATTGCACAATTATCAAAATTATGTAACGGGTGAAAATTTGAAAAGTTCTGAAGATTAACAGTCCACTTGCTCTCACAATGGAACAAATTAAATGCGATTTTTGTTATTTGGCCCATCTACCCTACCTTTTATGGTTTCCAATAAAATATGGAGTTTCGCAATTATGTATCTAGCTACCCTAAAGGTCCAACCATTAATCTTTAACAATAAGAGTCCTATCAAGACAACATACCTATTAGTTAGCTTTCTAGAAGTCGTCAGGTTTGTCTAACAGTACCATGTATGGAGGAAATCCCTTTCTCCCTGGTTATAAATGTTGGATAATTTATTGGACTTCTATTCTTGCATATTTCTACGCTGTTCCGATTGAGATTTGATCAAGAATGCAGATTAAAATCATGCTTTCACTGTTTTGTAGTATACTTAACTTGTTAACATAATTATCTCACATTCTATATGGGATGACTTAAAATTAGTAAGTGAAACTTTGGAGGTTGATTCTACTCTTGAAACTAAACTAATTTATTTAAGGAAGAACACAAGAAATTCTCAACAAAAAAAATTCGACTTTTTATAATATACAATCAGCTGTTCGCTTAGGTCATATTGTAGTTTATAGTTTAAAAAAACAGAATAATTTTCTGTGGCTCTTTTATGTACCTTGTAGTATTATCTATGTACTGGTTTTTCTATCTTGATCGCCTTATCTTACTCACATACTTACTTTGATTGAGTAAATTGTCAAAGTTTACAGAAACAATTTTAAAATTAGTACTAAATCTAAAAAGATTTCAAAGATCTAGACTGGTGGTCCGCGAATACATCTCAAAAATATGAACGTGACGAGTCGACACAAGCACTGAAATCGGCTGGATACCTGAGCCGACACGTGTTTGGATTTGGCTACCACTGAACCAAGGATTCAGAAGTTAGTAACTTCTTCTTATCGTGTAGGCAGGTATAGTCATGTGAGTGGCGAACTTGGCTAACCCTGGTGTCAGAGTTTTCAAACCGCACAATGGCCTCTGACCCTTTAGTTAGTAACTAAAGAGTAATGTCACATTAAAATAAGATTTGTCTGTGTAATGTAAAATTTTCGGAAAAAAAAATTAAAATACTGTTGTCTGTGAACAATTGTATGCGTGTTTTATGTTCTTACAACAAACTTTTAATCATTTTTACTTCTAAATAATTGGTGGTTCATGGCAAGACAGTTATTTTGTGAAATGGTCCCTCGTCAATAACTGTTCTAGACCATATTTTTTATTTTGCCAGTAAGTACATTTCACTATAAGTACTTTACTTTCTTGCAATAGCAGTAGAAAGTAAAGTAACATAGGGTCATCTCATCATTATATCTGTTCTAGATCTTCGAGAGCCGTTCGATCGGATTTCGATTGGATTCATTTGATTTATGATAAGAAGTAACTTTAATTTGTTACGGTGATTATGATTAATGGCGATTTGGGAAGGTCGGGTTCAATGTTTCTTTTTTTTTTTCAAAGATAAGGTCGACGATGGAGCTAGTTAACCCAGAAAATGCTTATAAAGGCACTGGTACTCCCACGCACCGACGGAACACAGCAAGCTATTTGGAGTCGGACTTCGGTAGGAGGTGGTCGCAAACCAGACGGCCCTTTACAGAGCCTACCACACTGCATGAGACCATAGGATGACACCTCAGATTCGGAAAAAAATGAAGTGTCGTTGCCTGGGATGAATTACTAAGAGGCAGGTCTCATTTGTGTTTCCTTAGTCGCCTCTTACGACACTCACGGAAAGAGATCGGGTGGTGTTATTCTCAACCGATCACCACACGATTAAATGTACTTTCTTTTTATTATAGAGCAAAAATCTACAGTTTGTTACAAATACATTTAACTGGGTGACTTTAAATTACTCACCGAGAATTAAATATGTGAATCAGCCCCATATCAGCCCACGAAATTTAACGAATCACCCCAAGAAAAAGGACTAAATGTGAAAAAAATGTCGCCTCTCCATACAACTTGTACGATTTGCCTTAATAAGTAGAGTCTTAGGCGTACCCAGGGGAGGGCAGCTGCCCCCCCTCCCCTGGAAATATAAAAATGCTTAGTCAAATTTACTTTTATTTATTTAACTACCTATAAAGCAGGATCATTTGCGGCTGTTTGCCCTACACACTACATTACATACACCTAATCTTTCATGTAGTCTTTGTGTAGTGTGTATGACAAAACTTGCCCCCCCCCCCCCCCTAGGCCAGCTGGGTAAGCCCATGAGTAGAGTCGTAATTTTTTTGAGAATTTCATATTGGTTCCTTTGGGTAAAAATGTTCACTTTCATAAAGAGAATCACTTCCTGAACTCAAGTTCTAGTTCACACAAGTTAAAATTGATTTAGGTATTTGGGCAGCTTACAACAATAAAATGAATTGAATATTTATCATTTTTAGATAAATACTAGCTGATGCCCACAACTTCGTTTGCGTGTTAATTTTTTTTTGTACAGAGTACACAGATTGAAAACATCTATCTTACGTGATTTAGATTTTTACATACAAAAGTTTTTTCCCGCTAACTCCCGTTCCCGTGGGAATTTTGCAATATCCTGTTGCAACTAAGCTTAAAAGTTTACTAAAGGTACCTGCATGCCAAATTTCAAGCGTCTAACTTAAGCGGTTTAGATTTTTCATACAAAAGGATTTTTCCGCTAATTCCCGTTCCCGTGGGAATTTCGGGAATTCCTTTCTTATAGTGCACCTCTACGGTTCCAATTGAAATTTGGAAGCTACGTCCCTTCCAAATTTCAAGTGCCTACGTTTAGCCGTTTAGGCTGTGCGTTGATATGTCAGTCAGTCAGTCATTCAGTTTCTACTTTTATATATTTAGATTTATCAGTCAATTAGGTGTGAAATTCTATCTATGGACAGTAAAATAATTATGAGTAAGATTAACGCGAGTCTAAATAAGCAAGCAAATCAATAAAACTGTGGTAAAATTAAAAGTGCAAATAAAAGAGTTGAGAACAAAAAATATTGTTCAAAGAAAGTGTAAATCCACTTCCCACGCCTTAATTAGGCACTTATAATCATGTGTGCTTTTAAAATTCGCAGCTTTCCTAATGCTAAGCATTGAAAACAAGAACAATGTTGTACCAGTGAAAGTATTTGGAATTGTTCGAACCCGGGCTCTGGGTAAACAGTAGAAAAGTGCATTTGAATTTGTTCTCGACGGATGAAAGTGAGATCTGAATTGGGAACACTCCGTGACATTGCATATGGATAAGTGAAAAGGATATTGGTGGTGAACTTAGAGGAAAATTCTACAATTTTGCCAAAGACTATATTAAGACAAAGACCTTCAACGTTGGACTAGGAGTGAAAGAAAAACTTAGAATGTGCCAGCTGCCGACTCTTTGCAGGCATACTGTAGACACCAGTAAGTGTGACTTGAGGGTTTTTGCTGTATTGTGGGCGAAAGGCTGACAGCCAATTACAACTTTAGCCATATTCTATCTAATGTCTCTCAGAATTAATGTCAAATGTGACTTCGAGGGTTCTGCCTACCCCGAAAGGGAATATAGGCGTGAGTGTATAGAACTATTAAGCATCGGAGACAATTCATACCTCTATGATCCAAACTAATTGTCCTACGATTACAAACCAACAATGCTGTTGATTACTATCTTCTTTCCATAGAAAACCATTTATATTATCTGCAATAATAAGTTTGTAAAGCCAACCTTTTTTGCCGCCCGTTTTATGTAAATAAATATAAAAATATTGGAAGAACTAGTTTCGTGTCTGCAAAATTGCCTTGTTTTCATTGGACGGAACATTTTTTGGTATTTTGACCTGTGTTCCTTGGGGAAGTTGTTCAGTTTCATGGACTGATCAACCACCCGAGAGGTTGAAAGAGAGATACCTAAAGCAATGTATATTTTAATATATTATTAATGTTTGCAAATGAGACACTAGCACAATACAGACTATAAAACAGAGAAGTACGGAATAGGCGGCCTTATTGCTAGGTAACATTTTGTTGATGATGAATTCTAATTTTTTATTCTTGTTTTTAACTGTCAACCATTTTTTAGGTTAAGGCAACCGTACCTTTACTTACCCCTACTCACCGTTGAAGTTCGTAACTACAAAACGCCAATATGATATTAAAAAATTTAAAACTCAGCTTGTAGGCTGTTAATATACCCGTGCCGTGTGGTGATCGGTTGAGAATAACACTACCCCATTTCTTTCCGTGGGTATCGTAAGAGGCGACTAAGGAAACACAAATGAGACCTGCCTCCTAGTAATCCCTCCCAGGCAAAGACACTTAATTTTTTTCTGATTCTGAGGTGTCGTCCTATGGTCGCATGCGGTGTGGTAGGCTCTGTAAAGGGCCGTCTGGTTCGCGACCACTCGCCTACCGAAGTTCGACGCCAAACAGCTTGCTGTGTTCCGTCGGTGCGTGAGAGTACCAGTGCCCTTATAGGCATTTTCTGGGTTAACACGCTCCATCGTCGACCTCATCTTTGACCTTTATGGTCAAGATTGAGGTCAAGAGTTAACCAATCTTATAATAAAAAATATAAAAAAAACCTACGCCGAGGGTTCCTGAGCGCTTTTCTTCATCATTCACAGTGCGCACTAAAGAATGGAATTCTTTACCTGCGTCTGCATTTCCAAACTCATATAAACGGAATCTATTTAAAATTCGAGTGAATAGTTAAAAATAAGCACTCCTAACGTGTACGACTATATGGGAAGACACTGGATCCCATAACACAGTTTACAAACTATCATCGGATACAGAAAGTCTAATTCGTATTTTCATAATTTTATTCTTATTCTCATCTTGCCCCTAAACCAGAAAGTGGTCAAGAGAGAGAACGTATTCCTTAAAATAAATCGGAATATAAGGTTTTTTGTATATTCTGTCTCGCTTACGCAATAAAAAAACCTAGATATGAAACACCCCAAATAGTACTCGACTGTCAATACTTGCAAAAGGCCTATTTTACAAGTTTACACATTTTAATTGCTATTTTCTTTGCTAAAAATATTGTGAAATTACAAAACTCCAGCAATAGAAGTTTCCGCAACAATACTTGTATTGTAAATTTGTAATTGTCCACGTGGTACTTTCAAGCACTTAAGTGCTGAGCTCGATAAAATAGTGTTTTCATATTATTATTTCTGCATTTTAGATCTGCCCTAACGTAGAAACTGAGAATAGTTTCAGTAACCTTGTAAATTTTCTTCACATTTTTTAAAATTAGTTTTCCGTTAACTAAGTACGTCTCATTTAATGGAACTATTTTTTAATAAAAGTCATACCTCAACCAACATAAAAATAGGTTTAATAAAATCTACAGTTTTTATGTATTTTAAAGTTATTTCGAATTACGGTCATTTAGTAACAGAGACGTTTACATAAAGTTTACTTTTAACATAATCATCGCATCTATCTACCGTGCTGAACAGCTTCAATTTAAAGCCAGCCACCTTCACACCAGCCAGCTTCAATTTAAAGAAAATTTATCAAACTTTTTTGCATCACGCTGAAAAGTGCATGGCGCTTAATGTAGGCACACTTTTGCATGTGACTGTACATGTAATTTTGTCACATAGTCCTTGTTCATAGTAGCCTATAGTCGCGCCTAGTTGCCCTAGTTCCCATGCTCCAGCGCATTTACAATCTATATAGGTATACAATGTAATTTGCAAGCTCTATCTAGTAATTTGATTTATTGAAGACTGAAGTAATACCGGAATGAGTCGTTTAAATGCCTGCGTTTGGGCAAGAAAGGTTATTGTGATAAGGTTTTATTGGAGCAGTACTGAATTTCCCAAGTTAAAGGGACAAGTTCATTGTAATTCGAACTTTATTACTAGCAGAAAAGAAACACGAGTAAATTTAACTAAAATTCATTTATTTCGTCATCATCATACTCAGCCCAAATCAACCTACTGCTGGGTATAGGCCTCTTCTCTGTAGCGCCAATCGTCACGGTCCTGTGCTAACCTCATCCAAAGATATCCCGTCAATTTGACGAAATCGTCTGACCATCGGGCTGGTGGTCTGCCCACTGGCCTTGTCGCTCCTCTTGGCCACCATTCTGTGACTGCCTTGGTCCACCATCCGTCATCCCTTCTACGTCTTCGATCCTAGTTTTTTGTCGAATTTCCACGTTTGGTGTTATATGAATTCTTGCAGTTGGTAGTGCATAATCGACTTATATCTAGGTGTAATTCTTTCCAATCTATCTTCTACATATACAGGCTTACTGGAAATACGTCACGATCCCTATTAGGGGTGATAGAGACTAGCTATCAAACCAACCTTGGGTAGATGGGAAAAATGTACCAATTTGGAAAATAAAATCCTCTTTTTTTTCAGAAAAGTGGTTTATATTTTGAAAAATATCGGTGCTTTTTCTCCGATCTATCATCGATATACATAAGCATTCTCTAAAATTCATTTTTCACACCATATTATAAATAGATAAATTAAACGATTAATTATATCCTTAGCTTATTACTAACGTATTAACTCTCAGTACTAATATATACTTTATTTCCGAGACTAATAAACAACCGGTTACTTTATCTTGGTTCGCTGTACATAATTCACGAGATATCGTAACTAGATAAATTCGAGCAGATCAAGATGAAAATAAATCGAAAGTTATCGGTCGGGCGTTGGCATTAGTAATTATAGGGTCTAGCTTTCCGCCCGGGACTTCGTTCCCCTGGGAATTCGGGAAAATTATGTAGCCTATGTCTGTCAGGGACAGAGGCTAAATAATTCTATGTCCATCATGCGAAACTCTATCCATCAGCGTAGAGTTTCGCAGCCAATTAATTTAAAGTCCGTATGCCGTACTTAATGTTTCAAAAAGACTCGCTTACCTATGTTTTTTATTAACCTTCAAATATTAACTTTCGATTCGTGATGCCAGTGACACAATGCCACAGTTAAACAAACCTCCAGAACTGAGACAATGAAGAAAGTTTGACCTCAGGAGGATGACCCTTAGAAGTAATAAGTACGAGATATAATGCTAGTGTTGTATTAATTTATTACTAGCAAATGATGGTTAATTATAGCGATAGGTTATGCTTATTTGAATAACAACAAAGATTGCTAAGTTGTTGAGTTATTAATAACATGTCATTCATAGAGAAAATCTGTGGAGGCCTAGAAAACATAATCAGAAGTGATGCTTGCATAAAGGGATTCATATTGTTTTTTAGTTAGCACTTTCTGATACACTGCAGGGCAAAGACACCTCGCTGGGCAAAGACCCTTCCCAAGAAACATCAAAAGCGTCTAACTTATCTTTCCATCGGTTCCTTGGTCGACCCAGCCACAACGCCCTTCGTTCGAGTGTTCATTGTCTCCTAGTCATTACCTAGTCAGGCTTATTAAAGAATGGCGGCTTATCTGTGCTATCTCGAGGAGATGATACTGTTTTTTTACTCGCTCGTATGGTCGATTTATTCGGTTGCTATCCAAATCTCTTGTCCACCGCTGATAAAGGTTAAATAGGAATGAACTAAACCTTGGGCACTTAGTTTATTCTTCAAGAATTTTCCCCATCAACATCTTTAAAATATTTCTCACGCGCTGCAATTTCCACGCCTTTGATATTAGTCTCAAATCTGACAATCTCAAGTGCATGAAATGCTTACGCGCATATTTCAAGTAATATTTCGAGTAAATCAACTAAATTTGCGCGCTTGCGACACTCGTACGCACTCTAGTTTTGCGCTAGAACGCCATTGACATGTGACCTGGGACCAGACCAGCCGTTCACTTTAGATTTTGTCACCAAAAGCACAGATCATGTTACTTACTTATCGTAGAAATATCTTGTTTCTTAGACTTGCCAACTTCGCTACCTAGTACTAGTGTAATAATAATATCGTTCTTGTTTTAAAATCTTGCCCCACCTTTGGCGTCACTGAAGCTTTAGAAGTACACCTTTGGGACTAAAAAAAATTTTGAGTTTGTTCACTGTCCCTTGAGATCTTTAAGGAAGTGATGGTTAGACCTTAAATGTGTCGATCGGTGATATAAAATTACGCGTGAGCTTATATATGAGTCAGTGATAGAAAAATACAGAGCAACTCATTCCGTTGACGAAACCTTCTAACAAGCGTAATGAGTTAAAACGAAATTAACGGAAAATTAAATAAAGAAATAATATAAAGTAGACCAAAACTATTGCAAAAATTGATTCGGTCAAGATCAGTTTTGGCTATCAGGAAAATACATTATTAATAAATTTTAATTTTGCAATTTGAATTTAATATAACTCTATTTAAAGCGAAAAGATAAGAAAATAGTCATCACAATATCATGTTTTTTAAGAGCGTTATTATGATTTGAAAGAAATTTTACAATGTGCATCTTATTGCTGTATCATGTACGTAGGTACCAAACTATGATAAATTTCTTAACTATTTTTAATACAAAATAAAATTGAAACTTCTACTCTATTAACAAGATTTGACTTGACGAGTTGTGAAACAAGTTGGGCTTTGTCAAGATATTGCCGAGATTGATACAAACACACTGACAAACCAGGGTGCGTATAATAAGTTAAGAATTGCAGTTAAAAAACCAATACGAGAATAAAGAGAATGTATCGGAACAAATCCACGTAATTAGTAGCAAAAGAATTTAACTTTAAAACGAAAACACATAATAAACCAGAAAACAACAAGAATTCACGTTTTGAATTCCAAACAACCCCATTCGAAATTCAAAACAAACTTCGTGACGAAGAATGAAACAACAATGCAAACATGCGCCCGCGCTGCCCGGCCATTCACAACCTTTGAACCAGTTTATATTTGATCACTAATTCCTGTAGTAGAGGATTTTACTGATTTACAAAGTACTGCTAATGTCAACATTACTTGTAATATGCATATTTTCTTGCTCTGAACTAACAATACAATGACAAAAAATTCAAACTGCCTATTGCCTATTCTAGGAAGAATCTATCAGTCTATAGAGCAGGGTAGCTGTTCCACAAACCAATAGCGTCACAATGGTGGTGGATTGTTAATGGTGACCACTTCAACCGTTAAGGTGGCGAAATGTATAACTATCTAAAACTTGTACATTTGATGACAGCTACCTTGACTGGGGGCATGATTGGTAACTGAATGTTAACATTTAATAGTTAAGATACAAATGTTTTTACTTTATTTTTTTTATTTTTTTTGTTTTTGTATGTGTAATGTGTCAGTTAAATAAAGGTTTTATCTATCTATCTATCTATCTTTTTACCGCCAAAGTCTGATATATCAGACAAATAAAATTACCAATTTAACTGTATTTTTTCTAATTATTAATGTCGTGGCGTGTGGTGAACGCTACGACATCAATAATTATTTTTAATGTCGTGGCATGTGGTGAACGTTTTTGACGAAAACTTTTGTCGCTAAAAAGGTCAAGTTGCTCGGTGAGTTGCTCGGTGATTATGATTAGCAACTTAACATACGATTGGCGGTGGCGCTGCTGGTTGGGGCAGTTGTTATCAAGTGTATTGGATAGTTCTGAATCATTGGATTCTGAAGTGTATTGGATAGTGTATTGGTTAGTTTTGCCACCTGAACGGATAAAATGATCTCGTTATCGTTGAACCGCCATTTATTAGTGGAATAGACGCCCAGGATGCCCGACAGACACAGGAAGGTGATCATTACACTATATTTTGAAACCTTATTCTTCAGCAGCGCATGAGTTTAAACCTACCAGTCGCTTTTTCAAATCTTATTATATCCTTAAGAAGCATGAATACAAAACAAGATATTTTTTTGAGGTCTTCCAAATGCCAGTTGTTTAGAAAGCCTCAAGTCTTTTTGAAACCCCCGACCAAATATAGGTATTATACACTGGGCGTCAAAAATAAGTAGTACACTTTTCAAATTGCAATTACTCCTAAACTATAGTAGTTACACTTATGAAATAAAAAGCAGTTTATAGTAAACTTAACGAAGTTTATTAAAGTTATATTTTATTTGGCATGAATAAAGTTTCAAACTTAAAATTAAGATAAATACTAAAAAGTATCAATTTTTAACGATATGTCAACCACTTAATTTTCACGTTTTGGAACTTTTTCACAATTTAATAACTTGTGTTGCCGCCTCGGGCTCTAATTACAGCTTGGATCCGGTTTGGCATGCTGAACACTAAGTTTCGGAGGCGGTGTTGGGGAATATTTTCCCATTCTTCTATCAGCGCATGTTTTAGAGCCCTGAGTGTGGCAGGAGGTGGACTGCGCCTTCTGACTAGCCTCCCAAGCTCATCCCAGGCGTGTTCAATCGGGTTGAGATCTGGGCTTCTCGATGGCCAAGCCATCAAGTTGATGCCAACCTCCTGAATGTACTCTTGTACGTGGTGAGCAGTGTGTGGCCGGGCGTTATCATGCATTAGGATGGCTCCATCACCCATATTTATTAAATATGGCCCTGCATACTCGTTGAGGATCTCCGAGGCATATCTTTCACCAGTCAAAGTCCCATTTTCTATTACCACAAGCTCTGTGCGACTCTCTGAAGAGATACCAGCCCATACGTGTACAGAGCCCCCGCCATATTGGACTCTTTCCGAGATACAAGCTTGAATGTATCGCTCACCGGGTCGTCTGTAGACTCTCCGCCGTCCATCTGAAGTGTATAAAGAGAATCGAGACTCATCTGTGAATAAAACTCTAGCCCATTCTTCTTCGCCCCATTGTACGTGTTGACGGGCGTAGCGTAGTCTTGCTACGCGATGCTCTGTCTCAAGTTTGGGGCCATTTGCTGGTCTTAGAGGCTTCAGGTTAGCTTCAGCAAGTCTTCTTCTCACTGTACTCTCACTGATGTAGTCTGTTCGGGTCCGAAGAAGCTGTTGCTGAACCTCAACTGCATTAAGGTGTCGATTTCTTAACACAGTGGAAACAATAAAGCGATCTTCTCGGGTACTTGTGCACCTGGGTCTGCCATTACCTCGTCTCCTTAGATGGTTTCCAGTCTCTTCGTACCTTTGCTTTACTCGCTGAACCGTTCTTAAAGTTACACCCACCCTCCTTGCAGTACGACGCATACTGATGCCCACTTCGAGAAAAGCTAAGATTCTTGCACATTCTTCTGGTGAAAGAGGCATGATTAGTCAAATTTACTCTCTGAAGATACCTATGCTTTTCAATTACAATTGCTTTATCAGCAGCGAATGTGTCAAACACAAAAATCCTAAGTAAGACAACACCTTTCAACAGTTTAAAAAAAGTGTTTTTATTTATTCGTTTTTTTTAAAGTCAAGCATCATAAGTTCTTATAATGCATGAAGTTTTTATTGAATAAGATTAAATTTTCTTTTTAACCTTTTTTGTTTCAAAGGTCTAAGTTTTATAGTTTGGGAGAAATCGCAATTTTAAAACTGTACTACTTATTTTTGACGCCCAGTGTATTATAAGTTTGATCTGTGTTTCTGTGCGTCCTTCGATGCGGTTTTTATTGTTTGGAAGCTGACGACACCAAAACTGTTCTTAAATATTTTTGATTAAAATTGGTTCAAGAGTAATGAATGAATGAATGTTGAGGGTGATACTAAAATTTTAATTTAAGAGTTATTACTAGAAATTGAGTAGAGAAACTAAACCACAACAAAAAAAAGATAAAATATTCAGAATTTCAAAAGAACTGACAAAAAAGTGTTAAAACATAAAAATTCAAATCAGCGACAAGCACATCAACAAATGCTAATCATAAGCAAAATCGAATAACAATAAAACATCTTTTTATTTCTACGACTTGATAACCCCAAAAGCGAGTATAATAAATAATTTTACGTCGTGAATCGATTACGAGGGGCTTGGCCTTATGCGGCAGGTCGCTTGTGCAGGCGCATCGAAACAACACGTCAGTTGCATCCGACACACAATCACCAGTCATGTCAGACAATAGTGCTGGGCCAACATTTGCCAGTCGATGTCGATACAGGTAAAAGAAGCCAGACTTGATTTAATCACCTCTCACCATTATATTCATGTTCCATCTAATAACTCTCAGAATTATTGTCAAATGTGGCGTCAAATGTTTCTCGAACTACATGACGTTTTGGAAAGGATCATAGGCGTGAGTGTATATTAAGGTGGACTTGATTTTATTTTTAAAGTGTGCAATGAAGTATTCTTATCTATTAATTTGTCTTACATTAAACCGTGTGGTGATCGGTTGAGAATAACACCACCCCATCTCTTTCCGTGGGTGTCGTAAGAGGCGACTAAGGAAACACAAATGAGACCTGCCTCCTAGTAATCCATCCCAGGCAGCGACACTTCATTTTTTTCTGAATCTGAGGTGTCGTCCTATGGTCTCATGCGGTGTGGTAGGCTCCGTGTCTGGCCGTCTGGTTCGCGACCACCCTCCTACCGAAGCCCGACGCCAAACAGCTTGCTGTGTTCCGTCGGTGCGTGGGAGTACCAGAGCCTTTATAGGCATTTTCTGGGTTAACTCGCTCCATCGTAGACCTCATCTTTGACCTTATGGTCAAGATTGAGGTCAAGAGCTAACCTATCTTATAATAAAATAAAAAAACATGTGAAGATTTTGTAGAATTTCAAGTGACATAAAATTACTCTCAAACTCTCAAACAGACGCTCAATAAATTCATCACAATCATCCACCAAAAGAAAATATCGATAGCTTTGGCACTAATAATTTCATGGAGAAAACCACTTTGACTAATCAAAAGGTGGATTTCCAAAATTCTGTGTATAATCAGGCTTGTTTTTAAAAGCATTTTCTTTACTTATGTGATGAGAATATTTAATCAGGGTTTCACTATTAGAGGTTTCACTACTATACTTGCAATTTAATTACTTTTGATAATTTGTTGTTGAGATTTATTTCTGCGTTGTCTTCATCAGCCCATATACGTCCCCACTGCTGGGGCACGGGCCTCCCTCAATAATATGAGGGGTAAATGCCATACTTACCACGCTTGGCAGACGGGTTGGCGAGGGTTTTGATATAATTGCAGAGTTTTCCTTCTCTGTCTGCAGATGAACTTGCTTGCATATTTACCTTAGTCGCCTTGTACGACACCTCGGTAAGAAAGAGGGTGGTCCTATTCTACTCTGCCGGGGACTCACATGGCTGTAAACTCTTTTCTGCGTTGTAAACTCTCGCAATTTTGTCGATATCCGTTTTGCCACTAACATCACTATGAACAGGGCAACTACTTTCACCGGCCAATGCACTGATGTCCCAAATCGATTGCGATCGGTCAATCGATGACGCAATCATTATACGAGACAATCGATTCTTTGTACGTCCTTTTATTTACTCGTGTAGTACCTCGTATTGATTTTAGTGATTCATCATTTATTTTGTCAAAGCAGTTTTAAGTCTGTTGGAAACTTGCTCTTCAACAAAATGCTCTTTAAAATGCTCTTTTTTAGGCTTTGACAAGCATTCAGAAAAAGAGAGCATATCTTTAAAATTTACTCACTGTTTAGTGCCAATCTTATTCAAGGTAAGATAAGAATTATCTAAAGCGTCTTACTTTTGCATGTAATTAGAGTGGATGCAAAGTTATTATTATTTTCTATCAACGATTTCCTAAAGAAAGAAATAAATAAAAACCTTTCTGTTAAAATGTAAATGTTCTAATAGGATAGTGGGAAGACATTTTAACAAAGTCAATTTTACTGGTTCTTTAACTTTATAGCTTATTAAATGATAGGTTAGAAAGGAAATCAATTGACTTAGATATAGGTTGGTCATAAAGATAAAAGTAATGTTATATTGGTGTTATACAATGGAATACGTAACCTATCACATCTTTTAATATTACATTATGGATAAGTAATTGATATAAAATACAAAATTCTTCATTATTAAAGCTTAAAATCGATATAGAAAACTATGTTTCCTAGAAAACAGACTGCGAAAACACAAAATAGTCTAGGAAAGCTTACTGAAATTGTAGGTTAATAACCCCCAACAAATATCATTAATGAAAAGTAGGTGAAAAGAGAGAAATGTAAAACAGAAGGAGTAAAAGTGCCGAGTACACAATATTTTTTCGAAAAGCTCACAAAGATAACCACATCATTTGTTATGGCTCACCGCAAGTACCTTAGCTAATAAAACGATGACACAGAAAAGACATAGGTAAAGTAAAAGAGACTAAGTAATTTTACATCAGTACTAAAATAAGTTTTCTCATATTCAGAAGAACGTAAGTTTTCACAGGTTAGATGACGAAAAATTGTCAAGATGTCGGAAATATGGAGTAAACGATGCGTATGGGACGACATTTTACTTTCAGTACGTATAACTCCAAAGTTAATACACATCAAAGCTTAAAAAGCGTTGGCCGTCAGACTTACAGGTGTGTCCACACGTGGCCAAGTAGCGCGCAGCCTACATACGACTACTTTCCCAAACCCAGCCTCCGGCAGGGTCAAAAGTCTACGCCCGTTTATGGGGAACCCACTTTTGTGATTTGTATGAGAAACTCGCTGCAGCTGCAAGTCAAGTTTTGTATGCCAAGTTGATGCATGCAAGCGAATCAGGTGAAAATATTGTTGGGACAATCACTTTTGAGAAATTTTTGATGCAAAATTCACGAGCGAGAGTTCCTTGTAAAAAAAAACTACTTCTTAATATTTTTTTAGGGAATGAAAATATTCAGCATGAATGGGACTTGAACCCTCAGGATTCATCCGTAATTGTGCTCCATTTCAAAAGGTATTATTAAAAATATAAACTTACGTGCTATGAAAACCACTTGTTAGCCAAATTCAATTTTAATCGCTATGTGTGACTTTGACTCCAAAAGCATTTTACAGTAAAATCCTTGTACAAGTTTTAATTTGATAAAGAATTAAATATACAAAGCACGTGAGAATTGAGTATCTTCTACAATAATAAAACCTGATTTCTTGTTAGCAAGTTGAATCATGATACTAATTCAAAAATGCACTGTGGAATAAGAGAACAGTTAAAATACGTAATCACTAACATTATGAGAGGATCTTACGTAAGTACATGTAATTATTTAACAAATATGCATAATTATAATTGCATATGTAGGCTAGGATTAGATTGTGTACGTGCCGAGGTCTTCGCAAAATGAAAGGAAATCCTTAATCAGAAAATATTTTTATTATCTTTATGTCACGAAGTTTTTCAAATTAGCCACCTCATGATTTGGAGATACAAAAACACTTGAAGTTAAAAACACTAGCAATCGGATAAATAATGGGCTTACTTTGAATTAGAAATCAGGCGTTTATAGCTAAAACCTAAAATTGGCTCTTTCTAAAGCATGTGATAGGCCTAACCCGAGCGTAACACATAAAATATTACTACTCTTGGTCTTATGCATGGTGCATTATGATAACACATCTAAACACGTCGTGAGACCACGAAACAAGTTTTTAAGCGACTCTTGAATGAGCTGCTTCGAACCGGTTTCGGTGCGGTATCCCTTTGGGCACCATCCTGGGTCCTCTATTGTATCTTTTTTTCACTCTGACCCAAGTTATCAAAACAGTTCGAAAGAACTTTATATTAACAACAATAAAGGTTATTTTCCACGACAGTGACAGTGAGATAAATTTGTGAAGATAAAAATAAAAATAGAAATTTTTGAAGGCATGTTATGAATGGAGTAAATGTTAGGTTAGGGTTTTTGTGTTATGGAATTTGAAATGACGACAAATTGATATTTCATGAGTTTCTTATTAGAATCATAGGGCCCGTAGACGAACTGGAATTGGAACAAATTGTAGTGTATTAGCATCATTTGATGTTACTTTATATTCTAAGAGACGGCATCTTACTTTTGATTTCAAACTGACGTGATATATATACAACTGAGATCATTTCAACATATTTTTAACCGACTTCAAAAAAAGGAGGGATTATTAATTCGGGTGAATTTTTTTTTTTAATGTTTGTTACCTCAAAACTCCGTCATTTGTAAACCGATTTAAAAATTTTTTTTTTTTAGTTCGGAAGCATCTACTTCCAGATTGGTCCCATAACAATTTTATCGAAATCGCTTCAGTAGTTTCGGTCATAAATAAAAAAAACTGAAATTAACGGTCATATATGTGGATGATAATAGGTCATCAATGTAAACGAAGCAAAAACGAAGTAGTTCCCTGAGACTTTTAAGTTGTTTTTTGGGGCTCCTTTGTGGGGATCTACCGTTTAGTGACCGGTAGCGTATATTACCACCACACATCTTCCCTGCTGTCTGGTAATCGGTTGATAATATCACCCACCATATATTTCATGCCATCTGGCGATCGGTTTGGGAATTGTACTACCCCGTATCTTTCTTGCCATCTTGCGACTGGTTATGAATATCACCACCTCATATGGTTGGTGATATTTCCGTGGGGTGAAAGTAATTGATCACTATATCGCTCTTTAATTTCGAGTGATTTAGTGCTTTATAATAAACTAGCTTTCCGCCCGGTGCTCCGCTCGCGTGGACTATAGGTTATATCGTGCCCAACTGTGGAATAAAATGTAGTCTATGTCCTTTCCCAGACCCTAATCTATCCCTGTACCAAATTTCATCAAAATCGGTTCAGTAGTTTAGGCGTGAAAGACGGACAGACAGACAGACAGAGTTACTTTCGCATTTATAATATTAGTATTGGATCTACGAGGGAGTTATATGAATGATAAATGATAACCTTTAAAAAGAATAAAATAAAACATTTTTAACCAAAAATTGACCCGCCTTCAAAAAGGGTGAAATAATTTTTTAAAGCTGTGTTCACGAGTAAGTAGTGGTTACGGGTAAAAAAGCAAATAGGTGAATTCATAGCGGAATATGGTAAATAGAGAGGATTTTTTTTTTATATCGGCGCCGGTTTGAACCGGACCTAGTTTAATGAAATAAGTATTCGCACAAGATTTTTGGCAGTATAAAAACTAAGATAGTTATGCCATGCAAGTAATTGTTCGGCGCCGACGTCAAAAAAAAATTCCTCTCTATTTACCATATTCCACTATGAATTCACCTATTTACTGTTTTACCCGTAACCACTACTTACTCGTGAACATAGCTTTAAAAAATTATTTCACCCATTTTGAAGGCGGGTAAATTTTTTGTTAAAAATGTTTTATTACTAGATACGTAACAATTATTAGTTTATATAAACAGTTTACCTATTTATCTTCATTTGTGATATGCGTAATACAATAACTTTTGTTTTACATGTACCATCTTGTGACGCCAAAACTGACATGTGTCAAAACATCAGCATTGACAATGATTCTGTTAACCCATTGCTCTACTTGCGTATGGACTGTGGACACGAAAAACCTGCTCACACGTCCGCGCCCCGGGTATTAAGGGTAAGTGCGCTCGCGCAGGAAACGGACGCCGCGTACACAGTAGCAAAAAGCTGATCGATGACCAATTGATCGTTAATGGTAATGGTGCTTTACGCGAGTGCACTTAGTCTGTACTTTTTTATCAAAAGTCATTTTATGTGTCTAGACAGTACTGTGTTTGGAGCTTAGAATTATTATTATAAGCAATTGTAAATCCAGGCCCTTTTCAGGTGCCTACCAAATTTCTATAGAATGACGTCAAACTTGGTGACTGAGTTTAAATTTAAAATAAAGATAATAATCAAATTGCCTATAATCAAAACTGTAATTAATCTAGCTAGGGCTAAGAAAATACTAGGAAATTTCTGTTAGAATTACCCATCATTCCAAAAACAAACCAAACAAAAAATTTAAAGCTTAAGGACAGAGCACTAACATCTAAACCAGTCTCCCGTCGCCAATAAATCCTACTCATCTTTAAAACAGACCAATAGAATGCGATTATCCGTAGACTAGACCAGTACTAGTACCAGCCAGTCCATTTTTGGCGCTTCCCCTTAATCCGTATAACGTGAGTACCGTTCGGACCGGTTATGTTCCGGTACTGTACGGATACGGTAAAAAGATTTTGTATATTGTTGATACAATAGTAGAATGAATGCGATCTTGAACAGTACCACATCACTCCATAACCATTAGGGATTGCTTATTGCAATGTCCACATACATAAACTAGACTGATGTTTGAAATTCAAAGTAAAAATATCCACTGGTGACATAAAACATAAAACTTAAAGCTTTCATTGTAATGTAATCAATGTAGCTTTATGTTTTAAAGTTGAAGATTTTATCCATAGATGTTTTTTGAAGCGAAAACTTCTTTAGCGGCGTTGTGGACTTTGAAGTATGGGTAAAAAATGTTAAAATCGCGTCAGGACACGTGACCTGGGTACCTACCACGATCGTTTAAAAGCATTTCTGTTTAGGATTCAACTTTGAACTGCTTCGCAATTGGAATGTTTTTTAAAATGGTACCATGATGGCGCTGCTTTTGACCTGCTCGGTTGTCTATGGTCCATTTTAAATGTCTACATAAATTGTCGCTGGTCTGCCTTTGAATCTGGTCTGCCAAAATTGAATCGCTAATAAGCCATCATGGTACGAATAAGCGTTGCAGACTTGTTAAGGTCCTAAATTGGATCGTGCTAAGCGATCATGGTAAACCTCCTGGGGCTCCTGATCTAAAATTCGTAAGACGGAGGGAGAGTGAAAACTTCCTTTTCTTTTTGGGATGGGTAAAAAATTTTTAAATCCTGACCTGATCGAAAATTCGTAATACAGAGGGAGAGTCAAGGAAGTGATATATGTTCAAGTTTTCACTTCTGCCGGAACTCCCGGAATGCAACCCGTTGTTTTTTTATTTAAATTTGACAAAACTTTTTCTTTGCTTCTTTTTCTGTTTTACAGAGTCTTTTATCGACATTTTCGAATCTATGTAAAGAACTTCATCAAGAGCCACTGGACTGAGCCCAAAAATTACGTTATATTTTGTTTAATCTATCATTAAATAACTCTAATATCGAAGTTTCTGGAACATTCAAAGAGCTGAAGTAAACCAAACCAATTCCACGCTAAAACAAATCACCAATAAAGTATTATTCATTACCTACTTTAATAAAAAGAAGAAAACCTTGAAACCCCAAGTATAAAATGAATGCACAACATCCAAAAGAGTATGAAATTGTTAGTGTGAGAAGAATCGTAGAAAACTTAAATTAAAAAAGCTATCGAATTTTGACCACAGCCTGAGGCCACTAAAAACAATAAAAAGGTTATCCAACCGGCAGAATCTAAGCTTATTAATTAAATAAACAATCATCTAACATATCACGTGAAAAGGAGGTCAATAGAATGTGCCATTAGTAGAGACTATTATTACATCGATCGAAGAAAGAGGAAGTAATTTGATGGCGATAGAAGTAAAGTGAAGAACAATAAAGACAATGAAGTAGCACTATTGTTAATAAGATATGATAATGAGGCACGATGCGAATGATAACAGCCTATGATCAAAATTACCCAAAATTAAAAATGTTAGTAAAATTGTGTATTGGTCGAATTAATTTACATAGTTATGGGGTGAACCAGAGCGTCAGCAGTACGGGTCGGGACCCGTTCGACAGGTAAGGTTCGGCCGGTGGTGTCGTTTCGACAGGTACGCAATTTCATATCCAGTTCGACAGGTATAATTGTTTTAGTTCTTAGTACAGTCACATGCAAAAGTGTAACAGTGTATCAAATAAAAACTCAGGATACACATTTAAGTTTTTTATTTAAAAAGAAACTATAAACTAAAGGTATATTTATAAAAAAAAAACAAACAATTATTTCTTTCAGTAATATAGAAAATCACAGGTAATTGTTAACGTATAAAATAATAAAAAGATGCAAATTCACAGCTAGGCTAGGTAAGTACTAATTATTAAATTGAAAAAAAAACATCCAAAATCACAGTTGAGTGGGTACAGACAGCAGCACGTCAGGTTATACATCTGTATTTCGAAAGCCGGCGCTATTGCTAACGCATAAAGGCGATGTCAAGATCAACATGTATAGCCCAATTTGCTGCTGTGAGTACTGTCATAATTATAAACTAAAAATAAAACATTTAAAAGCACAGCTAGGTTTTTATTATTAACTAAAAATATATATTAAAAACCACAGTAGTTATCATTATCAAATTAAGAAAACAATTAAAATGGTAGTTAGGCAACTCGCATCAACAGCTCGCATCGATATTAATCCACCTCGTTTTGAAGTATTATATACTAAATCAACGGAGCCAGCGCTAGAAGACGCTTCGTCCATTATTTAGCTGTAATAAAATAAAACAAAAATAACTATCTACTAAATAAAACAAAAATATTAAGGATTTCACTATCCACTGACCATTGCTCTCGAGTACTCTCGACTAAAATACAATTTTAGATTAAAAATATTTAAAAAAGGCTTAAAAGTTACATGTTTAGAATTTTCTTATTATAATTAATATCAAATTCCTTAATATAACATCTATATTATCTGAAGTTGTTTACTTACATTTTTCCGGCTCTACGAAACAAATTATTAATACACATTTGCTTGCTGTACTTAACTTGAAGTTAAACTAAATATTTTCATCTCCATCTGTAACCTTTTCCAATAGATACGCAATAAAAAAACAATATGCAAGCAAAATCTCATCGCCAACAACCAATCACAACACTTTCATTTGTAACTTATTACTTACACCTATCGTCCTTCATTATCTCTGCTCGTCCCTCAAACTTGATTTTACTACCTGGCCATTTCAAGGTCACCTGAGAACGCTATTTTGGCAAACAAGGGTAATATAAAGCTTAATATCACAACTATCATAGAACTGCTTAATATCACATGTTGATCATATGTACATCTTTTTTAACTTTCGAGCTTAACTGTACCAACAGGACTTAAATTTTGCATATAAAAAAAACACCGGCCGAAACGCCCCTTCAAATAAATTAAAATATTACCAGTGCCCGTTCGCCACTTGAAAAAAAATGCAAACCTGTCGAAACGACACCAAAATACAGGTCGAACCATATCATTTTTGTGACCGGCCGAACTTTACCTGTCGAACGGGTCCCGACCCAGCAGTACAGTAGTTGCACACTAACCGACGCTCTTACGGTGAAGGAAAACATCGTGAGAAAAACCTGCACATTAAGGTGACTGAATGTGTAACCATGATTCAATCCGGTCAGTTTTGCCCGTTAACAGGATCACGGAGGTCAAATGGCAGTCGGTTCACTGTAATGACTGGATTTGCCAAATCTGAATAAGAAACCGGACTTAGCTCTAGGTTTATAGGGTGGAGTCCAGCCCTTGACCAGCAGCTATGTAAAATCCATCGCCGTTTAGTTTATCCCATCTCGTGCACGATGATCTAATAGAAGTGGCAGTTTTTTGGAAAGAAGAGTTCAAGTTCAAGTTCTTTATTCGTAACAAAATACATTGTGTCGAATAGATACATGCATAATTGGTTAATAAAACATTAGCAATAAAGGTAAACAAGATAATTATAAAAACAAAATGTCAAAACTGTTCAACTGTAGCTACTTGCTTCTTTTAATGTTAGTCATACTCAAAAAATGGATACCAAAGGCGGATGATAATAATGGATTCACTTGTTTATCTCAGTTATCAATATTATTTCACTAATTGACTTTTAGTCATGGTATTTATTACTTCAAAGAAACTTTTACCGTTACTAGAAGCAAATTTTCCCAAAGTTTGTCGAGTCATCCAATATTCCATCTAGTCAACAATAGTTCGCCACTATCGGCCTTCGATACATTGAGTCTCCAAAGACCGTTACATAAACCGCTGTGTCGATTAATGAGTAGAATCGATTCGAAACCCAGTTCAAAATCGGTTTTGGTTCGATTTTATTTTGCTACTAATGTGCGAAAATTACTGTTGGTCCGACAGATTGTACAATCAAAGTCACGTACTTAACTAGGTGATCGGTAATTTTGAGGTTGAGCAATGAAGAATATTATATTGAACATCGCATTGCACAGCTTACAACAGCCTTGCCTGTGTGTTAATTGAAATTATAGTTGTAAGTTATTAAAGCAGAAAAGCACGAGCTAATTACAATATAGTAAGTTATTTTGTACCCAGATTTAACTTACACGGCAAGCCCGTTTTTCAGTACTTCTGCCCAAACTACAGACTATACAAAGGATTAAATCATCTTTAGAAAGCGAGTTTTTGAGATATACTCGTAGTTTACATTATCATAACATTAAAAAAACGTAGAAGAAGAGTAGACACAGAAGAAGACTATAATAAAATCGGTCTCCATATTGTTTGACAACTACGAAAATGTGTGGGCGTTATCAAATTGTTAAGGAAAATTAATTGAACATTAATAAAAGTGGGCCTTTACTATTATGTGTCATAGAATTGTCGTATATTTTAATAGATTATGACCCATTGAGTTTTCGTTTTAATAAACGTGAGAATCTATAATTTGACACAGTTCTTGCCATAATCACCGCTATAGTAGAGATAGTGAAAAGATAGATATGTAACAAAGCTTATTTGGTTAGGAAAGTGGTGGCATTGTAAAGCTTGTTATTATTGATATACCTATTGTCAGAGTAAGTTCTTAAATTACTAAAGCGTGATACACAAAATAATCCTTACTTTGATTGTAATTCCGTTTACGATATCAAAGGAATCGTATACATTCTGTATCTTATATGATCTAAGGATATTAAATCCGTCGTATATAATAAATACCACAATCCAGTTACTAAATTAGACAAGTTTAAACCGATACGCAGAATTAACTCCATTTTAGACCTGCCATTCAATAAAAACCGCAAAATTGATAGAAATGTTAAATTACAAGTGATTGACCCGTTAATAAAAACAGTTGAAGCACGATAATAAGCAATTACTAGTGGTGAAGCAATTCTCGTATCGATTCTTGAGATGTAAACATGAACTGTTTTTGTATGTAGTCATGTATTTTATTTTAAATTTATAAACTTCGAAGCAACTCGAGTTTTTAGGGATAGAAGTTGAACTCTGACATAATTTTAATTTATGGTACATTAATTAATGAAATTACGTCTTCAAAATAAAACAGTTTTCGATTATATCAAATCAATGAATCTTCAAAACAATACAACATTTGTGGGTCTAATAACAGCGAAAGATAAAGAGAATGTTTATAACAGAAAATATTTTTTTTATAACAGAAATAATGTATTTATTTTTTTATTATTATAAGATAGGTTAACTCTTGACCTCAATCTTGACCAAGGTCATAGATGAGGTCGACGATGGAGCGAGTTAACCCAGAAAACGCCTATAAGGCACTGGTACTCCCACGCACCGACGGAACACAGCAAGCTGTTTGACGTCGGACTTCGGTAGGAGGGTGGTCGCGAACCAGACGGCCCTTTACAGAGCCTACCACACCGCATGAGACCATAGGACAACACCTCAGATTCATAAAAAAATTAGGTGTTGTTGCCTGAGATGGATTAATAGGAGGCAAGTCTTATTTGTGTTTCCTAAGTCGCCTCTTACGACACCCACGGAAAGAAATGGGGTGGTGTTATTCTAAGCCGATCACCACACGGCACGTAAACCACAATGTATGCAAGCAATGTAAACCACACGCATAACCTACGCCAACCCGTACTAGAATAACCCTCTAATCAGCTGACTAGCCAAGTGCACCACATTCGTACAGGTGGCGAACCGGTTGCGCAACCGCTATTCGATCTGACAGCTGTCAAAACGATATGTCAAATGAGAAAGTGAACGACACGTCAAAAGGGTAATCGAACAAAGGAATCGATTGTATTCGGCTTGTATGAAGACCTGTTACTTAATCAAAAAATATGCAAGTGTTTTGTAGATATGCGTTGCAATCTTTAGTTTAAAGAATAATTCAGGATTTAATCCTAGAATTTACAATACAATCAATTTCGCGTCTCGTATTGGCATGAATTGCAAACTAAGTTAATGTTAAAATTAATGTTCTTCAATTATTATGCGTGAGATGTGTTTGAAAGCTTGATAATATCAACCTTTCGAACACCAAATCCAGCTGCACCATTTCGAACACAGGGCAAAGCCTATAAAAAGATCTACTTCTTCAGAACACCATTTTATCATCTGCTGCAATTGCTCAACATTTCAAACACATGTTGAAACGGTTACTTGTATGACTTGACAGCTGTAAATACGCCCGCGATGTATCAACCGAGAAAGTGATCGATATTATTGAATGATGCAAGGAGCTTAAAGGCACAGTTAAAGGGCTTGATATCGTCTTCGTAAATGTCAAGATTGAGGCAATAGATCGAATACGTGGGAGTATGAGGACTAAAATTTAAATAGAAAGTATAGAGCCTTAAGAAAAACAGATAATAATTGCACCGATGGTGTTTTAGTAAAAGGACCCGATTATACTTACTAATTTTATAAATGCGAATGTAAGTTTATTTGTTTGTAACGCTTTCACGCCTAAACTACTGAAGCAATTTTGATGAAATTACGTATAGAGATAGATTAGACCTTGAGAAATGCTGTAGGTTACACTTTGTCTCACAACTGGGCAAGACATAACCTGTAGACCACGCGCGCGGAGCCGCGGACGGAAAGCTAGTAAGTTATATATTTGACAATAATGTGAATTACAGGAAAAAATAATGCTGAATTATCCTGACAAGGTAAAACAAAAGAATGATAAAATGATACAGTAACAAATCGCAGGAAAAAGGATAAACATAAAGTACGCATATACGTGCAGGATATACCTACTTGCACTTTTCACTGTTCTAGTGCCTCTTTCTTGCAGACAGAAACGTAATTTTGTGGAGTTTGGTGGCTAAGTAAAGTAATATTAAACTTAATAACCATTATGGCTTCTAATTAAGAACACAAAAAATCTCAAGTATTGTTTCAAGTATTGGTTCAAGCCATAATGAGCACCTCATTACGATGTTGCTCTACTTTAAGACAATGGCTATTGGCAAGTCGTCCTTGAAACTGTCCATGTAAATAAAGATGTGATCCATTGTTCCGTAAAACGCGTTTGTAAATCTGTCGACCTGAATTAAACATGTCTTGAAAAGCGTGAATTATTTTTAAATGCATGGTAGTTAATAGATAAAACCGCAATTAGAAAGACATGTTTAAGGTTTGAGTAAAACACAAAACATTGATTGATTTAGGTATTTCAAATCATTTCTTTTTTAATGCTCATGGAACGAAAAGGATATGAAAGGATGATTTTTTTTTGCTTTTTTAAGAGCGGATTTGTACTGCTAGAAATATCGCTGGTCCAACTAAGGAGTTCAGGCAACCCACCAAGATTGGTAAAAATCTTGATAACGAATGAAGTTTCTGGCGTTAACATGGTTTAACATCACAACCTAAAGCTGATTAGGAAAAAAAGATGAAAGAAACGTTGCGTCACAAATTCGTCTGCTATTTGTGGTGTGGTCATCTGATAGTTATTAGATTAGACCCAAGTCGTTTGAACTTGATTAGGCCTTCGAATTTTGCAGTGTATAAATGGGCTGGTAAAGTTTCAAACAATATAGAAACTTACCTGATCAATTCGCAGTTTCCTGCTGAGCTCTGCAGCTCCGCACTCCATTCTCTGCGCCTGCAACAAGGAAATAAAACATATTAATCTCCACAGAAACATAGAAAAGATTTTCTAAGCAAAAAAGTATAGTAGGACGCAGTAGAAACGCAAGAAAGCCAACAACGCTCTTACAACGTCCGTCTTGCATTATGGCTTATGAGATTTCGTTTCCGGTGAATAAACAGAGCAACAAACATACAACACATCTGGGTAAGTATCGTATTGAACCTATGTACGTCATATCTTTTGAAATAAAGGCACTTGGAGAAGATTTAAAAAAACACAGGCTAGAAAGCTTTATAAATGAAGAGCGACAAAGCATAGTTACAATCAGGATGTAATTGATATGATGTGACTTAAGAATACTCAGTGATTTGTACGAGATGTTATCTTTAAAACACACAATGATGCTTTATACGAATGAACTTTAAAAGAAAGAGAGAGTGGAGAGTGATTGTGCAATCATAAGGAAGTAAATGAGGCTGTAATCGGAATTTGGCAAACATTTTTGCAAGGGGCACAGGGTCAGCTTCGTGCTAAGTTGTGTTTATTTTTTGTTTTCCCGATTTATGCACATGAGAATTTGTCAAAGTGTTTTGAGTACATAATACTTCAACCTAACCCGAAGTGAATTAAAAACTACTAATTCACTAGTTTTTAATTCACTTCGGGCTAGATTGAATATATCACGCAGAACCCATTGGTATATTCTTTTTGGCTATCTTAGTAATATAGAATATTCACAGTTGAATTTTTATATTTGTCTACTGCATAGCTATTTCAATTGTTGTTTTTGTCTTCATATTTCATTCAAACTATTGTACACCGTCACGGTATATGTCCATGTATATTGTACTCTGGATATGCAATAATAAGATATTTTATTTGAAGAGGTGTTGAGTAACATAGGTATACGAGATTTTCCATGTAAACAAGTTCAAAAGTACCCAAGGGGATACCCAACAAAGGTAACCGATTGCACCAAGACCTTGTTCAACAAAAGGTGACCAATAGTGAAGGCAATTCCTTGATGGAATTCCAAAGAGGGCATCCCAAGGTCCACGCAGCTGGTCTCCTAAGAGTGCCGGACCTTAGACGTGGATGTCGTGACTTGTGTGCTGCCCATTTGGGATAGAATAGAATAGAATAGAAAAAATCTTTATTTTATAGGACATTCAGGATGCCACTTAAAACAAGTCAAGATTACATGAAATACATACAAACAAACATTAAAGGATTTAAATACATACATATTATTTATGTATGTATTTAAATCCTTTAATGTAGGATTGAATGATGGACAATGTACAAGCTGTTACGATATCTTTCGGCCAACTTCATGTTTCTGAAATAAAATGTAAATATACCAATAAGTGAAATGTTTAGTTGTAAATTCGATAATTAGCAACCTACACAACTACACACGTATCACAATATACTCTTCACTCTTACAAATCTGAAAAGCTTCAAATTCGCAATCTATTTTAAATTTATTTTAATTGGAGTAGATCGTAGATGGAAAACAAGACAAACAGTCTGACCTTTGAAATACCTACTATATCACGAGCAAGCGAACTCTAGATGAGCGCTAGGAGAGAAAAATTGGCAAGAAAAATCAGAAATACGGTTAGTAAGTAAGATTACTCCAATGCTTGTAAATATTTTTCTAAAACAAGCTCCCAAAACTCTGACATTTGCGTTTGAAACATCCCTTTACAGACAGGTATTCGTGACTCAGGATTTCGCAAAAGCTATAACCTTCCAATCCTATCCAGCCTTTGTTCTGAAGTTGAAACTACTGCATAAAAGTGTGACTTGCATAATAATTGGTGAAGACAATCATCTCTGGACGGTTGCTTACAAAAGTCATAATGATTTTCAAAAAAACTGAAGGTGCAAAAATTAGATGGCAAAGAGCGGGACCAAGATTTAAACTAATTAAAATACGTTTTAATAGAAAGGTTCAGACAATTAAGTTCTTAGTACGATTTTTTGCATAAGTGTTCAATATCTCAACGATGTTGAAAATTACTTAAGGTTAGTGGGAATAAAACCTAAACATATGAACTTAGCTTTTACTTAATTTAAGATGTATATTTTTTTTCTTACACGCGACTAGATATCTTATGAATAGATTGATAAACAATAATAAAGAAGAGTTGAAAACTTAAGGACGACCGCGACAAGATTGAAAAATGTCGTCACGAACTCAGAGAATAATAAGAAGATGAACTTATGACAATACAAGTCATGACTTACCAAGACTCAGGCAAAAGGGTTACAGACAGGGAGGGTTTCACACGTCAATAAAAAATATTTTAAGACCCAACTACAACTGCATGCTGCATAATAAACAAGAGTACAATCATACGCAATTATGTATTCAGAGAGTGTTTCGCTAAAAAAACAATAAACATTGTATGAGTAAGAGTGATTGTAAAAGTCATACTCACGCATATTTTCGTTGCCTCAGATTAATATCTGACACTAAAGAGAATTATATTGCCCTTGTTATCTTGTCTTGATCTTCCACGCTAGACTGGGAGTGGAAGAAAAACTTTGTGGCAGTTACAACTGTTCCCAGATAAACTGTAGAAGCCAGTAAGCGAAGGTTTCGTTGTATCGTGGACGAAAAGTTGACAATCTATAATAATGACTAAGAATGAATGTCAAATGTCAAAAACTCCTCAGAATGAATGTCAATGTGGCGTTAAAGGGTTCCAGAACATGAAGTTTTGCTTACTCCGACAGTTATTATAGGTGTGACTGAATGAATGGATGTTGTCTCAAACATCAATACATGATAGGCTTAGCTGGAATGTTCCGTCGCAATCACAAGCATGTAAAATCCGAACTACTTATTCCACATTGATGGAAAAATAAATCAAGCAAACCTATAATGAAATTAAACCTTTTATAAAACCTCTCCTAATTCCCAGGGTCAAACGACCATGACTATTGACCTACATTTTATTTCCATTCAATTCCGGTCAATTTACGAATTATGAAACCGAACACACCTGTATCGTTTTCACTGAAACACAATTGTATAATACGATTAATTTATATCAACACCGATGGTTACTAGAGTGGAACTGACAATAAAGAGAACAAGTCAAGTATATTTAGTTTTCATAAATAGAAGGATTAAATATGATCAAACTACAGAAGGAGACTCAAGTCTAATTATCTCTTTCTCTCTCTACCAAAATGACAAAGTCGACTGCTACTTAAGTATATATCAGATTCCAAGTCGCAGTCTGTAATACGGACCTTAGACCTTAAAACATCTAACATATGATTTAGGAAGTAAAGGTACAATGAAACGTTCAATCACTTAACATCAATATATATATTATATATTTTTCATGTGTGCAAAGAACTGTAAATAAATAAATAAATCAATAAATGATAGGTACTGTTTACCTTGCCGTTGTTATAATTCCTATAACATAATATTCCTACATATCCTGATTGTCAAACAGTACAAAGTGAAAGAAAGAAAGAAAATACGTTTATTTTTCCTATTCTGCAGGACAGTACACAATATAGAAACTGCCAGTGGCAACAAGGTACAGGAGTTCAAAGGTCCTTTATATTTATTAGTTAGCGAAACTTTAGCGGATGATTCTCCTCATGAAACAGAAAAACTTTCCCTAAGGAATTCTCAGAAAAAAAAATTAACTTCTCATACTAATCAAAAAAGTTGTATGAAGAAACAACAATATTGTTTTTATACAGGGCTTTAGGTAAATCTCTTTCAACCTCGGGTGTTAAATCAGTCCATGAAACTGAACAACTTTTCCAAGGAACATAGGTCGAATAACGAAAAAAAATTTTTTGTTCCCATACAAAACTGCATCATCTGATAGCGCATTTTGTATGGGATTGTTCCTTGGGAAAGTTGTTCAATTTCATGGACTGATTTACCACCCGAGAGGTTGAAAGAGATTTACCCAAAGCCCTGTATTTCCTTAATTTTCGCTTACTAATTTAAAGTCAGCCCACATTAAGCATTACTTTTAGAACCTCTACTGAAACTAGAGGTAAAAGAAATCTTACATTAACTCGCAAACAGTAGCACACCTTGCATCAGAATAGGAAGTAACAATAAGTTACCACAAAATCGATATTAAACTCCTATCAGAACATTAAATCGAATCAAATAAGATTGTACGAGCGTGAAAACATGATAACTATTAGTCCGAATACGAGCCAAACGGTGGAAAGTAAGAGAACCGAAATAGGCGTATTGCACGCAAGTGTAATTTTGAAATGTTCGAAACTGTATCTTTGCAATTCAATAGTGCTAGACGTTACAAAAGTTGCTGGACGGATAAAGTTTCTATGACACTGAACATACTTAACTAAATTTATATACAGGGCTTTAGATATCTCTCTTTCAATTCAACCTCTCGGGTGGTTAATCAGTCCATGAAACTGAACAACTTTCCCAAGGAACATAGGTCAAAATACGAAAAAAAAATTTGAGTTCCCATACAAACTTCATCAGCATATAGCGCATTTTGTATGGGAGATCATTTTTTTTTTCGTATTTTGACCTATGTTCCTTGGAAAAGTTGTTCAGTTTCATGAACTGATTAACCACCCAAGAGGTTGAAAGAGAGATACCTAAAGCCCTGTATATACACACACTCACGATTATATGCGTGGTTCTAGGATTTTAGAACCACTTGGCGCCACGTTTGATATTAATTCTGAGGGTTTTTAGATGAAACATGATGTATAGCGGTGAGAGGTTGTCAGCCTTTCACCCACTATATGTATACAGCAAAACCCTCAAGTCTCATCTAATGACTTCTACAGGGCAGAGTTGGCAACAATTGGCAGCTGGCTCATTCTAAGTTTTTCTTCTACTCTCAGTATAGCGTGAAAGAACATGAACATATACTCGTGTAAAACCTCAAGACTATCCTTGTAGACGATCACCCAGTTGCAGAAATGTCCATTGAAGATTGTTCTTTAATATGGCCCCATATGTGCTGCCACAATTCCGCCAATAACCTTTGCGCAGAAAATACACGTCGGGGATTTGATGTCTATTGAAGTTAATGCTTGTTTAAATATCAAACTGTCACTTTCTGTCTTGTTGACGTAAACGAGGACGGAATATCATATCGTAAAATAAATAAAATATATTTCTGATCTACCTCTATTAGGACTACCACTCAGATCTTCCTCTTTCTCAGGTCAGGTGTAAGAGACGAGCGTAATAAGCGAGCGGTGTAATAATTTAAGAATATAAGAAATTAGAACCATGATTGTGGTTCCATTTTGAATGTTTCGTTGGCCGCACCTTCACAAAGAGTTAATCAAATTAACAAAGCAGTCAATAAAACATCCTCCTACACTGTTACGTCGTGTCACACAAAAAAAAATAAACAAGATATCGATACAAAGTTGTCATAACAGAATGATCAATTTTCGTCGCTACTAACATAACGATGTTGTGAATCTGACCATTAGTTACATAATGGCTACCTGCATGCAAGTTGTATTCGATTCAAAGTCAGCAGAATGACAATTTTATAATGTAAGGACTGGCTTTCTTCATCGATCTATCCATACACTCACGCCTATAATCCCTAACGGGATAGGCAGAACATCATGTGGTTCTGAAACCACTTGAGGCCACATTGGACATTCGTTCTCAGTGTTATTAGATGGAATCTGGAACCCTCGCATCCCATTCACTGGCTTTTACAGTACGCATGGGAAGAGTTGGCTGCTGGCACATTCTAAGTTTTTCTTTTACTCCCAGTTCATCGTGGAAAATGGTTTTCTGGTTTTCTCTGTATGGAATTAAATATTTCACATCTTTACTCGGATCATTTTCAAAGATATTACTATTCTGACCCGAGTTGCAAAGCTTACTAGTACATTGAGTGATTTTAAATTAGTCAGCAACCATTGACAATGTGATGTGCCCATGCCCACCAAATCGATCAATTTTTTCTTCAAAGAAACATGTTTTGATAACTCAGATGATATGGTAAACATAATAACTTGGCTTTGACACGCTACTGCGTGTCTAGATGCACCAAACCCTTTCATCACTTCCTCCAAACGCCTCGTGATAAAAAAAAACCTACGCATTTTCACTTTCCTTCAATTACATAATGTTGTCAACCATTTTCTCCGATTATACCAAGTAATATATCGTTTCAATCCGAAATAGAAATGTAAATGGAGCCCTTAGGCCCGCCAACGTTGTTAAATGAATTAACTTAGCATTGTCAAACGATGATGTAAGAATGAAAACAGAATTATTACGCAAGAAGAAAGTGAACCACACCTTGGGTACTGAAGGCTGTATGCTTTTAGGGCGCAGCAGGAAATTGTAAAAGCCTTTTTAGGGTTTAATGACTTTTTTTAGGGTAAATTGCGGCAAATTATTCGGCAATGAGGTGGAAATGATGAGGCTGCTTTTTTCTGATAAAACTTTCGCTAAATATGATAAAGTGCTCTTTAAAATTGACCATTTTATGTACAAGTTTATAATATGTTTGTAGTCTTTGTTTTTACAGAAATTGAACAAAAACCTGTACCTAACTGAACCTATTTGCCATAAAAATACCTGCAGAAGCCACAGAGTATAAACATTAAACAACTAGAGTAGGTACATTGGTAATAGGTGATTCCCATAGATTTACTAATACCAAATACAGCAACTTTATTATTGCAGTCTCATCCCGAGTTACCATTGCAATTTAAAAAATCCCAGAATCTCGTTTCTCAAACCAGTATGCGCAATAAGTTTGAATCTGAATAATTCAGAACACGATTGAATTCGAAACGGTCATCGTTACAATTGCTTTCATTTCGATTGCGATTGATGTGATGACCATTCTTATGCGATTTTAGTTTTGTATTACGTAAGTAGCTCGAAGATTGATATGGGTTCTTTGAAGAATTTTAAATTATGAGGTCTTTCACCCCATGCTCTGGAACTTTTTTCTTTGTCGTTTTGTAACTGGATTTTGAAGCGCTCTCGGCCCAGTGGCGCTGACTATTTAGAATCGAGTGAGGATGTATAATTTACCCTTGATTATTGACAAAACTAAAACTTGGTTCTAGTTTTGTCAATAATCAAGGGTAGATCATTCAACAAATATTTTGTTTCGTCATTTATTGCGTGGTTATTAAAAACTTCAGTAAAACAATTATTTTTCAGGCATTTTAATATCGTATCGTGAGTTATTCAGTTAATTTTACGTACATACTCATTTCGCAATAAGTTACGTCAAAAATTCAATTAACTTCAGATTCTTTCGCAGTCGTTAAAATTCGTTCACGTAAGTTTACATCTCTATCAGGTGAGCTAGAGCCTGTTAAAATACATATTATTATAATTTCCTCTGTTTTTATGTGGTCACGAATCACGAATAGCACCATTTTAGCTCTTCCCGAACATATAGCCAATGATAGCCAAGGGACAATTAAAAAAACAAAAACGTACTTTGAGCCTACACTGGGAACACAAAGGGTCCTGCTGGGTATACGGGCATCACAAATCAGGTGTTTTTGTAATAGACTGACAAAAAACTGATTTTTGATGTTTGCTTTGTTTGTTTGTTTGCTCACTTCCTCTTGATTACCAGTCCTTGTGTTCGATTCCCGGTCGAGGCAAAAAAATGTATATAAAACCGATGTTTAATCTTATTTCGAGTGTATCTGTCTTCGTGTCTCTCAAACAACCCACAGTGGGCCTTTAAAAGTGTGGAGTTCATAATTGACGAGCAGTGTCTTTACCACGCCGTGACCTGTATCCTGTAGCCTACAGAAGCAGTCACAGACACCTGTATAGGAGCTATTTATGTATAGGGTATAATTGAGGCAGGTGAAAGTCATCCCGACAGCTGGATGGACTGGCCAGACGGGTTTCAGATGAGCTTATTGTTACTGCAAGGGTGATGTGGTGAGACTTCTTGCGATTCGTGTAGTTATGCCTTTATTTCCTATCAGGGTAGACAAAACGACCAGTGCCGAAGTAAGATATAACAGCAGACTAAATCAAAACTCTTTTGAAGGGTATTAGAAAAATGGGAATAATACGAATAGTGATCGTGAATCGTGATAGACCCAGGGTGAGGTGCCATATAACTAACTCTGCATATACATATATTTTTTTTATATGTAGGGTAGTCGTTCGTCACCAAATTTGGGTGACCAGTGCTCATGAGCGAAAGTACGAGTGCGGAGGGAGGCCTTTGCCCAGTCGATAAGGTAGGCCAAAAAAAAATTGCATCTTTCGCAAACTGACACCTGACAACTTTTTTTTCTTCAGCTTCACTTCATTTTAAGCCCAATTACATTCACGGTGACGCATAAATAATTCTTGTAATCCATACCATCACATAATTCTTTTCCACATTCTTTGGCAACATTGAAATGGTTTCATCGCTAAACCGAGCCTTGAAATTTGTTTCAAAAGTCTCAAGTTTTCAAAATTAACAAGGCGTTATCCGAGGAACGACTTTTAATCTGACTATTGCTAAACCAGCCCTAATGAAAAGGTGTTCACAACGTCAAGATGTGACGTAAAGGTCATTACAAAAAGAACTCATCACAATGATAATGCAACAGTTTGCCCTCACGGAAGAATTTCACGCATTCCTTTCATTTTTATCCACATTACTTAGATTTTTTAAGAGCATATAGTTTATTATACACACAAGAAGCAAATCACAGATTATAACGACCCCCCCCCCCCTGTTATAAATAAAATTCCTTATCCCAAATCCTACCTATCTAAAAACTAAGCGAACCTTAAACTCTAACCTTAAGAAGTGACTAAAATTCCATTTGATCTAGATTTGCCCAAGTGATCATACTAGTATTAAAGAATCCAGGGTAAAACAGCACATACAAAAAGGTTCAGTTTACATCATCATACTTTAAAACTCTCATCATTTCAAATTTTTTCTATTTAATTTCTTTGTCTCTGTTCAAAAAAATAAAACCTTTGTTTATCTCTATATCCTCCGCTAGTGATTTTACCTCTCGATACGACACGACCTCAACCTTCTCTTTGATAAAGTTGAACTAGCTAAAAGACTGTGTATTTAATTTTTACGGACAAACAAATATAAACAACTTTTACTTAAAGAACTACGAGTAGGTATATGAACGAGAAGAAAAATCTGCAGCTACATAAATTTCCGTGGATTTTACGACCAAGAGTAGAGTAAAAGTTATTCATATCACTCTATGATCTATGCGCTAAATAGTAACAGATGACAGCTATTACATCGTTAGAGATGCGCCCGCGCACCGAAACACTTTCTAAGCACAAACGACCCAAGTAACATGTGGCTATGATAAAGAACTCATCGCGTCAGAATTAGCAACCAAGTGACCATAGTCGTAAAGATCTTAGCAGTTCTTGAAAAGCAATTTCGGACCATTAAACTAATGCTAAATGTTATATGAGTGATTTTAAATTAGCTAGCGCCAAATTAAGGGATGTGAATCATTGAACTGAACAACCTTCCCCAAGCAACATCACACAAACAGCAAAACCCTGAAATTACTTTACTGACTCTTGCAATGTTTAAGAATACTTAAACGTGATTATCTTTCCTTGTCCAGAGTCAAAGTTTTTAGAGCTCATCTCATCTTTGATTTCCACAAAAAAGTTTTTCTGATATCTGGAAGTAACCATCAAACAATCTTGTGTTATTAACAGGCATCACACACTTAAGAACACCTAACGGCTCAAATCCGTCAACACAACACAACTGAGTATCACTTCATAATAAGTGTATGACGATTGACGATATCACATTTCTCATCAAAAGCAGGAAATACACTAGTTTCCACTACAGGTTTTGTTCATCTCATGTTGCAGGAAGTCCGAACCCTTCTCATTATGTCCGACTTCGTATCTGGGAACTTCTTTAATAATAGTGTGTATTTGTAGTTTAACTGTAACTGTAAGACAGTTTATATTTATGTTTCTACGATCTTTAATAAGCACCTTTCCACCTTCGACTGTTGCTAGTTACTCTAAAATTACTGCATTAAATTAGTGTTAGGCCTCAAACAAAGCTAGATACTTAAAGTAATGCTTAATCGTTATAGTTTCTTGGAAAAAGTAGCTTAGCTGCGTTGGTAGAATCAGCCCCTAAAGCTTAGCTATTTTATTGTAGTGGGTTAAATCAGTCCCAAAATATAAGGACGTAATGATTAAATAACTGCTTAAAAGTATTTAAGTTTTGCGTTTCTAATCAGAAAATGAATCATGTTTAAATCTAACGGTCAAACCCCAAGCAGAGGCCATCACAATATCGGTACTTCATGATAAAAATAATGCTAAAATATTCAATTCTACTCACGATTGTCATGAGAACGTTGCGCGTGCGTCATTCAAGCGACCATACTAAACATGATTCCGAGAGAATTAAGTGTCCTAGCATGATATCTTGCATTTTTATAGCTTTCCCACAGAGTTTAGTATTAGCAGTTTTCAATCTGTATTCAAAGAGTCGCTGCGAAAACGGTGAGCCCTTTCAATGTTTTTAACCGCCGACAAAAAAAGAGGGGTGTTATAAGTTTGACGTGTCTGTCTGTCTGTGTCATCGTAGCTTCTAAACGAATGGACTGATTTCGAAACGGTTTTAGTTTCTTTAAAGCTGAACGAAATTGTTTTTAGCTTTATTTAATCAAAATCAGTTCAGCCGTTTCAGAGTACAGGGGCGATCACATATCGGGGGTGATACCATTTTTTTAATAAACGAAGTGAAAGAACATTCTTGCAAGATGTTCGTATAAAATCACAGATAAAATCATAAAATGTGGTCTGAGCTTACCTCTTTTCGATATAGGCATGAGGTTAGTTGGACATAACTATAATACATTTATTACTAACACATACAAGAACAAAGAAACACTAAAAGCATTCAGATAGTTCTTACCGAAGAAAATTCTTTCAACTGCCTTAGAACGGTTTATTTTAAAATGTACACAGTATAAAACAATGTACTACTGACGAGTATAACCAAAAAAAAACCAAGTAAGCATTTAATAAGCAAACCTAAATACAAGACCATGAATTAGTAAACTGCAATTCAATTCTCGATAAACACACAACCATTACTGAAATAATTTACAAATTAAAGCAAAACAAAGACACGTACCTATTTCAAAATGTGTAAACAACCTGAATACAGTAGAGTTTAGCCACATACCTACAACATACATAATACACATTATACACAGTGTTCCCGAGGATATCCATTAACTTAAAAAAACACTTCCATAACTTTAACTGATGAAATCTTACAAGGAAAGTAGTACTTAAAATGCTTCGTTTCAAAGTTACTTGTGAAATTATTCAATTGGGTTGTGAAGTGAGAAAGGGTCTTCATTCGAGCTACAAAGTTAAATCCTGTAAAGAGCCTTGCATATCAGATAATTAATGTCAAGGTATTTAGTTTGTATTTTTTTTAACAGCCCATATACGTCCCCACCGAGGGGCACAGACCTTCCTTCGAAACAGGAAGGGGATTCAGACCATAGTACACAACGTTGGCACATGCGGATTGGTGGAACACTCGTCTTTTGAAAAAGAATTTTCTTGGACAAGCGGGTTTCATCACGATGTTTTCCTTCACCGTTGAGCACGTGATAATTAGAAATCCGTACATAAATCCGAAAAGACGAATTTAGTGATACAGGCCCGCACCAGGATTTGAACCCGCAACCTTCTGATTACAAGTCTGGCTCATTACTAACTAGTCTGTCACCGCTTGTTAAACACTTCAAACACTTCCTAGCTTCAACTGATGAAATCTTACAAGGGAAGTATAGTACTTAAAAATGCTTTGTTTCAAAGTTACTTGTGAAATTATTTAACTGGGTTGTGGAGTGAGAAAGGGTCTTTATTCGAGCTACAGAGTTAAATCCTGTAAAGAGCCTTGCATATATCAGATAATTAATGTCAAGGTATTTAGTTTGTATGAAATTTAAACATTTATAAAAATGGAATGAAATGTGGAATTCGGGAATGTTTTCATAATGAAAAATGTTTATCTTGATAGTCTGCCGGGCTATGATGATCGCAACGACATATTATCTCACGCGTTATCTCGTGGTCACGTGACGCTTTCTCGTAATCTCATTGGTCGAAACAGGCACGTGACCACGAGATAACGCGTGAGATAATATGTCGTTGCGATCATCATAGCCCGGCTGAACAGCATGTTGAAGTTTATGGATATCCTCAACAGGCCGAGTACGATAGTGACAGAGCCGCGACAACACCGCGGTCCTATGTCAAAACGTCAACATTGACAACGCCTTAGGGCGAGCAAGCCTTTGCGCGGGACCCTCGCGCAATCAAAGTGAAGTTTCAGCGTGAGCCGAGCGCGAGTTTGTCGTTATCGTGCTAGAGCTGCAGGATCACGGTGCGTGGAACTTAATGATTTTACCAATCTGTGGCACATAAAGAACTCACACAGAAAAATAAATTTAGATTGTGCAAAAATTTAAATAAAAGTGCAACGTACGATATATCGTTTTTGCATACAAACATAGCAATTTCATTCACAGGAACTAAACAGTTACTCTACGCACTTGGAATAAATAATTACAACAGTGGGTAATTCTGAAAGCCGGGAAATAATCTTTTGCTAGCAAGTTTTTTGAGTGTACAGGGTCACACATAACATCTTAATTGGGGTGTGCAGGGTCGCAACATCTTCGTGCTCCAAAAGCGTCAGCCTCACCTGCTGGCGGTGCACCCTGTAGATCAACGGACCAGGCTCTGACGTACTACAACCCGTAAAGGATTCTCTACTTGATATTGGTGACTTCGCCATTCTATTTTTTTTTAAATACTCAGATATTGGCAAAACCATGACATTTTGGTCTCCATTTTTCAAAGAATTGAATTGCGAGTTTTTTCGTAAAGGTATGTAATTATACTAATATTAACCTTCGATATACTACATTTGACAGCTGGCCCTTCCAAAATAATTTTGCAAAAAAAATGTAGTCATGTCATACCACAATTGTACAAATACAATGTCATACCATAACTGTATCAAAACCGAAACTAGTTCAAGTTTTAAAGTTGCCGATACTGTAACAGAACGGGATTCTTTATTACATTATTACAAAGAAACAATTAGCTCACCGTGTGACCAGGCACTCTCACACGGTGTTATATTGCAGTCTCTATATCCAATTCTTTTCCCTGAACTAACGTGACATATCGAAAATGCTTATAGACAAATTATTTGACACCTTTACGTTTGGGTTCCTATAAAGCTGTTATTTATATATCTATTCTGTGTTCTGAAAATATATTCATATCTGAAATCAAAGTCGCTTCCCTTTAATTTCCATTAATATTTTCTACAAGTACTAAGTTATTTTCTAAATGCAGAGAAGCCCTTGCGTTTCCATTGGACGCTGTTATTTATTTTTCGTGTTAGTTTCGAGATCGGTCGGTCAACAGTTGATTCACTGAAATATACAATTATACATACCGAAATACAGTAAGTAACAAACATCCATACATGCATCCATACATCCAAATATCTTCACAAACTTTCGCGTTTACAATATTAGTAAGAATTCGTAGAATTAAAGGCACCTATTGCTCACAAGAATTTCAATGAGCAGCTCCGAATAAAAGTTATGACACGAGTTGCGATTCGGATTTAATAAATAAATAAATAAAACGCCATACACTCAAAGGCCCACATTAAGGTTTTCCCTTGTGTCGTGGGTCTCTCGGAACACACATAAAGACAGACACAAACACCCATGACCCGAGAACAAACATCTGCTTTTTACACAAATATTTGCCCCGACTGGGATTCGAACCCAGGACCCGTCGATCGAGAGGCAGGGCCACTACCACTCGACCAAACCGGCCGGATTTATGTCAAAGCTTTTTCTTTCGGTGTTGTTAAAATTCATCAGATGTTAACGAACATTCCACCTGTGTTGTTTTGTACCTCTGACCATGTGCAATAAAGACACACATAAAAATTCAAAATAATTTAAAATATTTCCCACGACACCAATTTTTCAGCCTATCCATACTCAGCATTGCAATATAAATTCACAAAAGCTAGAAGACCTAGGATCAGTGAATAACAAAGCCTAGTGCAACATGCATCATTCAAAAGACATGCTAAAGAGCTACATGACAATTCTGCGAAAGATCCACCAGCTGATAAGGCCATTGTTAGAAGCCATTGAGAAACATGTAAAACTTACTAATTTGATACAATGCAATGTATTTTAATGTTCTTCATAAAATAAAACACATTACTTTATTTAGCTATTGCAATAGTTATTCTTTATATTCCACGATGCAAGAAAAACCCTTAAAGTTTTGAAGTAATTATTCTGTAAATTATTCGCTCTTAATGATTTAATAACTTTAAAAACTTTCTCGAAATTTATTTTCTCAACAACACAAACATTCTTCTAGAAATAATTTATAAAACAACAAAAATTTGCTCTTAATTGGTAACTTGCATGCAAATCTGCATTCACAGTGGCAATCCAGAAAAGCGTCGATTTTAACATAATTGTGTGAAAAAGTTATCTTTGAATACATAACAAACGCGGTCACTAGATTTTTAGGGCAAGCAGAGTAACTGCGAATTCACAATATAGTTTATTATGAGAAATGATCCTAATAGTCTTTTCAGGCAAAGTATGATAAAACAAAGACATACAATGAATGAAAGAAGATTGACGAAAGAAATATACAGTGCGAATGTAGTTGGAAGGGTCGGAAGAGGACGCCCTAGGCGAACGCACTTAGACAAAATTGGTGATGTACTGAGAAAAGGCCATGCTAGGAGTACCCGAATCCGAAGAGCATGTATGAAGCGAATTATAAATATAGAGGAAGCAAAAGAGGTTTGTTTGGATCGTAGCAAGTGGCAATCCTTGTTCTCTGCCTACCCCAATGGAACAAAGGCGTGAGCATAAGCTCAAAAGTATGTATGTAAAAATTATGTTTCTCAAATTCTGTTCGCAGCAATCAATCGACTTTTTTACGTAGGTGCTTAATCATAATGGTGAAGTGGTTTATCAAAGCCTACGCTTCTAAGCTCATTCAGTAACCCAAAACCCGCACCTTACAACGGAAGTAGAAAGAAAAAGGTAATTTACGACTCGAACTTTTTTAAGGTGTGAACCGCATTTGGGAATTGACTCCGCTGTGAAAATACGAGTTTTTTTATCGGAAATCTTTTCAAAGAACTCATTCATTCAATAGTTTACGTCTCTGTGTCACTATTGTTAGAATATTTATACAAATGCCTTAAAAACGTATTAGACACACACTGCCAAAACTATTTTTCCAATGAAATGAGTTTCTAATGACATAGAGCTCAGTTTATTAAATGGAACCCAATCAGTTAAAATCCACGGATCAAGGGAGACATTTGACCATCCCAAATTGTGATTTACATGTCTTCCTTCTTCCTAGCGCTTAGTCCCGTTTCTAATTCGGGGGACGCTTGACCATGATCCAGGATTTTGGCAGGTCAAGTCATTACAATGGAGCGACTGCCATCTGACCTCTGTGACCCTATAAGCAGGGGAACTTGACCGGATTGGACCATCACGATATTTTCCCTCACCGTAAACCAAGATCAAGGGAGACATTTGATCATCCTAAATTTTGTGATTTACATGTCTCTTCGGTAAAAATGCATCCTTTTGAACATAGTTCACTTTTTGGTAGGTTCAGAATCAAGAAAATTAAGAGCGTCTAAAGCTCTAAGTTCAGGCATAAACAATTCAGACACGCTTGATACATCATGAACACGATTAAAGAAGATATTTCTGTTTACCACAAAGCACGGCCTACCAATTTTAGTGCCAACTAACGAATACAAAAACATTGCTGACAGGTTGAATTGATAACCCCCTTTTTTAAAGTTGGTTAAAAAGCCAAACCAATAAACTCAAACACAAAGTATAGTTTCTAACTATGGGACCGATATAGCACAGTCTTTTAAATACTTATGTTATTTATAAGTTATGCACATAATAAAAAAGGGCCAAACTCAACCGTGGGAAAGATAAACAAACACTGGAATAAGCAAATATCCACTTCCCAACTACTTATTGAAAGTGTTGACGACTTACTACGAGTAGTTCCTCTTCAATCTGGCACAAGGCTTGAATAAGTGTATTAAACTTTTGGGATCCGTTTTCTTCTTCTTTCGTGGCCAAGTAATTGAGTATTGCTGCGTGATCAGGCGAAAACTCAAAGCTCGAACTAATCTTTATTAATCATTCGCCTTCGCTATTGGCTATGGCTATGGTGACTTTAAATTAGCTATTGAAACTTTAGGGGGTGATTCTCCCTACTGAACTGAACAAAATTCCCCAAGGAATCCATAAGAAATTGTCAACACAACCAAAAATAGTTTGACTTCTCATACTAATCCTTTATCTACTCATGTGCTAAGGCAATCAGATGATCGCTCAAGTTGTCCCTATGACAAAAAACATGTTTCATATTTCGACCTATGTTCTTTGGGGAAAGTAATTCAGTTTAGTTGGCTGATTCGCGTCCTAAACTTTCGCTAACTAATTAAAAATCATCCAATTTTCTGTTAGTATAATGAACTACTTACTAAAACGACCACACTTAAAGTTAATAAAGATAAGGAAGCCCGACAGGTTTAAATCTGAAGAACTAGCAAAGACGGTAATCACATAAGACAACATAAGCGGATATCACAACTTCATAATGTAAACAAACTTAAAATGCAATCGATACGAGCAATCGGCGCAGTACAGAAATTTTATGCCAAGTATGAAGATGAGTTAGCTGAACACCAAAATCAAATTAAGTGTATCACTTTAGAACTTCTAGACAATGTAAGTTTCGTTTAGCGATAAGGAAAATTGAGAGTAATGAAATGTATAAGATTGACAGACACAATAGAAAAGTCCCGTATGTCAATTCGATATCGATCTTAGTAATCGCTTACAGAATGTAGTTTCGTCTAGGCCTCTTGAACTTACCTAGGTTTACTCTTGTATATATTCCGTGGACTCTATTTTATGAATCTTTTAATTTTGAGAATCTTATTTAAATTCGAGAAAACTTAAATAAAGCAATGGAGTAGGTCTTAATAGGATAGACAAATAACTACAATACACGCAGATAGTATAATATTTTAGTTTTCTGTGGTAAGTACCCTAAATAGAACTGTAAATTGTAATTTAAAAATAACCAGTCATCACCTCAAAATAGTCCCAAGCCACACTTTGGTAGTTGATTGAACGTCACAAACCTTTTCAAATTAAATTAATAATTAATTAATACAATTTCATGCTCAGAAAAAAATTAAGCAAAGATGTTTATTGAACTAAACCAGCGTGAATATTTTAATTCTTCACTGCTTTACAAATCTTTATTGTAAAACGTCCAACCGCAATGGTTGCGCAAGAGTCTCCATCAGGTGACTGACCGGTGTCCGATGACCAACGTCGTGGACTGACAACAGATAGTACGAAGCATCTTAAGATACAGATTATAAGGGCGATGGTGATCAAAGATAAAGGCGATGAAAAATCGGAAACTGTAAGATGGAATCAAGCATAGGCGTACCCAGCTACTGGCCTAGGGGGGGGGGGCAAATCAGATTTTTAGGTCAGATCGTCCGCTGCTATTTTGTCATACACACTACACTACACAAAGACTAAATTTTTTTTTAAATATAATTTAGGTTCACAAAACTGGAATACAATAAGTAGAGAACTTCTTTGAAAAAAAAAACATACCTTATAACATTAATGCAAAAGATTGTACCCTACTAAAATGTGAACACAACATGCAAAAAAAAAAGATGCTATTACTATTTAAAAATACATATTTATAATAATACTAAATATATAGATAGATACTTAGCTTAGGGCGACTTGCACCAAAACCCTAAATATATTTAATAGCTTAAAGACATTTATATGTAATGTAGTGTGTAGGGCAAACAGCCGCAAATGATCCTGCTTCATAGGTAGTTAAATAAATAAAAGTAAATTTGACTATGCATGGGGGCGCAGCTGCACTCCCCCCCCCCCCCCCCTGGGTACGGCCATGGAAGCAAGCTTAGCTTGCTTATGCCTTTTAATAAATATGCAACGTAAACAAGTTTTATTAAGCCTAAGCCAATCTATGGCTTATTTAATAAAGGTGTTATCAAAACTCATTAAAAGCTGTCACTCTTTTAACAGCTTAAGACATTGTATGTACTAAGTAATTTAATTTGCAGAAGATTCTGTGGAAGATATTACAGACAGACTTGTAATAGTATTAAGATAGAATGAGCTTAACTCTAATCTCTTACGTATTCCTACTAACTTTCTACCCAAGATTTCGTTCCTTTGGAAATTTGGAAAAACCTATGCGTGAATCTGATGTTTAAGCTCTATTACTGCAAATTGACAAACGTCCATCCATCCTCATAAATTTTCCCATTAATATTAGTAGGAAGTACGAGTAAGATTAGTACGATTTCCTGAAGATGACACCTATCGGTTATTTTAGTTTTTACAATCCTGACTGATTGCTTTATTTATTGGCTTCTCTAAAGAGAAAGCAACACTACTAAAGGATCAAAGGTGATGCAATTAACACAACCAAGTTATTTACTGGTTCATTAGTTTAAAGTTCTACAGTCACATCTTTCTCTTCTAGCTGTTCATTTGTTTTTCCTTATGTTTTGCGTTCTCTATCAAGATTGCGTTTTTGGTTTTCCATCGTTACCTAAGAAGGAACATCGCTTAGCTTTCTTCTAGTTTAATAGTGTGAACGAACAGCAAGGGGCCTATCTAACGAATACTGGATGTGAGAAATATGTAAACGATTGTACTATGTAATAGTAATGCTAGTAAGGAGACCAGCATATGCGGAAATGCTTTTTCTCATTTGCAAGAGTGGTATTATGAAAGAATGCGTTAATACCGTTTAGCATGACAATTGATCTATCAAGTTCCGGTGTTCTCACATTATTGAAGTCATTACAGTGTCAAGAATACATAGTAAGTAGTAGACATTTTTTAACACATCTCACTCACTCTAGTAACCGTGTGGTGATCGGTTGAAAATAACACCACCCCATCTCTTTCCGTGGGTGTCGTAACCATCCCAGGCAACGACACTTCATTTTTTTCTGAATCTGAGGTGTCGTCCTATGGTCTCATGCGGTGTGGTAGGCTCTGTAAAGGGCCGTCTGGTTCGCGACCACCCTCCTACCGAAGTCCGACGCCAAACAGCTTGCTGTGTTCCGTCGGTGCGTGGGAGTACCAGTGCCTTTATAGGCATTTTCTGGGTTAACTCGCTCCATCGTCGACCTCATCTTTGACCTTATGGTCAAGATTGAGGTCAAGAGTTAACCCATCTTATAATAAATAAATAAAAAGTCTTTAATGCCTAGTCTTTTAATTCACTGATTTCACTGACTAAACAAACAATTAAACACGAATTGATTCTATTAACGGAAAAATTTTGTGGTTTTCAAATGTCTGTCAATGTTCAGTTCAAGCCTCTTTGTTCTACTTCCATTCACCATACATTAACTTCTAATATCTCTGTCGGGGTAGACAGAGCTCCATGTGGTTTTAAAAACACTTGACGGCAGATTTGACACCTAAATTGTGAAAATGATTAAATGCGAAATGTTTACAGTGTGGTGATAGGTTATTAGACTTTTGCCCAACCTAGCATCCCACTTACTGGCTTCTAAAGAATGCCTGATAAAATTTGGTAACTGGCATATAATTAGTTTTTATTCTTAGAATTACGAAATAATAAAGAAGCTACTTGAGTTTCTCCTCAAATTTTAGCTACTACCTCATACATTTACATTCAATCACATTCCGTATCTGGGCTCTTTACTATGCATATATGGTACAGTACTCTGCTATGCATATATGGTACAGTAACAAGCACCTTGTTGCAGTAATGTTGCATTGTTGCTTTAATTGCAGTGGCCATAGATGTGAACTATTCGTTTTTACCTTGACGTCATTAACGCTTGATAGTAATTATACGGTCAAATATTTTTATTCGTTTCACTTAGACAGCTACGGCTTTTGTAATGAAACCGACATTATATCTTATCATATTAGCTAAACTGTGAACGTTGCAATCGTTCCCATTTCCCTACTTGTTATAGAGAGTGATCATCATATTATAAAATAAACTTACCGAAGGTTAAAACTTCTTGTTAATTTTACCATTATTTTGTAACAAGCTTAGCTACAAAATCATAATTGCTCAAATTATCTGCATGGCATGTTGCGTTCGCCGCTACGCCTATTTCAATCTATTTCACACGTATTTTTGTTATACTAAGCCTATTATTAGTTGTTAAAACAATATATTGCAGTTTTACGTTTTCTGTATACTTTCATTAGGTTTTTATTCTCTTGTAATTGTGATACGATCTTTTCTTCTATAAAGGCAGTTGGGAACTTCAGATTTTTCTTTGCTTACCACAAAGTGATCACATTTTTAGTGTTATTAATTTGATTAATTTAATCTGCACCGAAGTGATCACATATTCTTAAATTGGCATCAATGGACATTGCAAACAAAATTGGACGATAGACATAAAGTCAACTAAAACGGACAAATGAGTTGGCTAAGACGAGGCTGTACCTATTAGATTTGAAATCCAGTGATAAAGTTTTGGCAGAAACGTTTTTTAAGTTTTGATTTTTACCATTCACATTGATTCTAAAACTCCTTTGGTTTATGCCGTAGCTTTGACTTCTAGCATATGTTAAAGCTGCAGCATTTTTCTGAATCAGTTTCTGCATTGTACAGTTTAAGTAATAATAGCATTCCTATTTAAATTTGTTTTATTGTTTGTCTTGTACCCTAGAGTAAAGAGTTTACTTAGTTACTTTGTTTACTTTACCTACGTAACATACAAGTTCGTAAAAATATTTGTCTGAATGTTTGCTTGAAATTTTCACTTGTCATTTCCGGGAACACTTTCATTTGTTTATTTATTTAACCAATCCCATATGTATTGTCAGTCAAGAGCGTTATGTTATGCATTAGATGCCCTCTACTTTCATACTTTAGACTGGTATGGACTGTTAATTAGAAAGTCATAGAAAACTGTGATTTGAATGCCAATTTTTTATTACAAGGAAATAATTAGTAATATCCGGTGTGTGCGATACAGTAGAATGTATTGTACAAAAATAAGAGTAGCAAGAGTAAAATTACTCATTCAAAAAAAACACTTTCCTAAATTGAATTTGTATACAACATACTCCACATCAAAAAAGAATAAGTAAACAAACAAAGACACTGTTTTTTGAAAATATGGAAACATTTTAGTCGTTTTCAGGATCATTTCCATAGTTATCAAGTCGTAAATCAAATGGTTCTATAATCAATTCATCTCTTTTGCTCTTTGCTACTTCTGAGTATACATTTTAACATTTTTATGAATGTAGATCAGGAGAAACATTCCTGGGGTCCATCAAAGAATGAATTGCAGCAGAATAAAATTACTAACAATATCACTCATGCCTTGCTTTTCAACTGCGGCAACTCCTGCCTCATGGTCATTGTTATTATTAAAGCTGTAATTGTTGTTAATGCTATCAATGTCCTTATCTAAAATCTTTTGTTTAAACTGCAATGTCGTGAGTGTCCTGTTAAATAACATTTGCATACTATCACGAATCGAATCAAATTAACTTGTATTAATATGCAACGAATTCAAGTACTTATTTTAAACTTAAAACAGGAAATTGTTAATTATGCTCTTCGAATTAGTGGTTTTTATTTCATGATTATGATTTTGTGGTTAACTTAATTGCTTTGACTCTTTTGTTATTAAATGCACTAAAACCATTGAGGTTTTTTGGTTTTGAAATAAAAAATAACAACAATACATATTACCCTTACTTATCTTACTGTTTTTCGGTAGGTAGCTGATTAATGGTACTTAAAATGTGTGGTTTTAAACCATGTGTGGTGGTTTTAAACCCGTCACGCGCTTGTTTACGGCGTGTGCAATACAAATCCTGCACGCACGGGTGTGCAAGAATCGTGCGAAAGTTTGTTTTTAATTTACTTTTTATTATTTTTACTCTCGCTCTAGTCATCTATAGTGCTTTACTGAATTAGCAACGCACTGCATTCAAAGTGGCGAGTGCAGTATAGAGGCCTATAACACGCTATCGAAGTTTTCGCAGTACATCGCATAGCATAGTAAATAGAACTTCCCAATAACACTAGTCGGACCTCGGTCTCCAGGCCACGATCACTCGACCTGGGCTCGATTCTACATATAACTTAAGTTGTGTGTCGATGGAGATGGAGGCCATTTTATCTGTTCAGGTGGCGAAATTGAGAACTATTTAATTTTCATATACTTGCTGATAACCACCCTGACCAGCAGTGCCGTAAACGTAAACCAGTTACGTAAAGTTGCAAACTACCTAGCTACTGAAAATTCAACTGGCGGTGGAGCCACCAGTTAAAGCAGCCGACATGAATTTTGCATAGTTCTCAAATTCGCAGATGTATGTTTGCATAGTTCTCAAATTCGCCACCTGAATGTATAAAATGGTGACCATTCCATCGACACACGACTTAAGTTACAAAATCGGAGCCCTGGCGGGTAAATTAACTTTCCTATCATGGCTTCCCATTTAACCCTTGGCGGTACCAATAATTCTCATTTCCTCTACATTCGTGACCCCAATGTAATGGTTCATCCGTCACACATCTAATACGAAATTCAACAACTTACATATTAACATATTACCGTCACGACTGCTCCACAGAATCTGGCACGGTCAAACGTTGCCATTGCAAATGTATGCATTAATTAATTTTATTGTATACTAAAGGATATGTTAAATGACATAATATAGTCACTGAATTTTATTTATAACCTTGGTCTATTTACTATCAAACACTTACAAATTTACACCTTCAATTCCTTTGGATGTTTAATCAACCCATAGCGCGCTTGTTTACCGGGGCGCGTGCCATACAAATCGTGCACACAAGGGACAGACACCTAAATCTCCCGTGAGCTTATATCTGCTTTTTATTTTTGAATGAAATCTAAGAAAATAAATGAAACTTAGACCCAAGTCGGTCAACCAATGAACGTTTCTGTTTATCGGTCAAGATTAGTTATTGTTTCGGAAGTCTTTAGATATGACAGAATGCATTTTTTGCATTTTTCATCAAAACATCAACATCAAATAGCGCGAAACATGACTAAGAAAGTGTAAAGCATGTTGTTTAACAATAACAATAAACAGTAAACGCTACAACAATAAGTCTGTTTGCACAATGTAAAGAACATTCGTTTTGTGGTAACTTTGAACTTTCGCTAACACCTTGAAACTATCTTGACGACTGTGTGTTACTTATTCAAAGCAAAGGTGGGTTTAGAACTGGTTCTTATAAAAAATATGAGGATACAAGGTAACATACCCAGTTTGTCTTATATGAAGTGGCTATTTAGATGCGAAAGTTTAGGGGAATTCTACCCACGAAACCGATAATTTTTGTCCATGGGACCTATATGAAATTCTCAAAAACAAATTCTCGACTTTTCATACAAAGACAATCAGCTGAAGCTTTCCATAAAAAATTTCGACCAATGTTTCTTGAGGAAAGTTGTCCAGTACTTAACTGATTCAAATCCTTAATTTTCGCTAACAAAATTAAATTTACCCAATATGTCATAGGGAAACAATTGCTGATAGTTCTCCCCCAAGGATCTTCTATGCCACCTAAATCCAGCTGTCTTATGCAACCCTCATCCAAAGCAGCAATCTGCATAATCTTTACGCGGTCAACGGTGCACATTGAAGGAGACCTTCCTAGTTCAGGTCACCTAATATACAAAACCATAATGCATCGGTAATCAACTTACTACTCGTATATTCACTAGACGCATGACACAATTTTGTCGTATGTATCTCGTTCCGCCCCCTCGTTCTATCGGACAGCGTCAGTACGGAACAGACAGAACGACATCAACATCATCATCATCAGCCTGTGTTAGTCCACTGTTGGACATAGTCCTCTCTCGTATGGCACGCCACTGAGCTCGGTCTTCAGCTCTCCTCCTCCAAGCACTGCCCGCTACCTTACAAATATCGTCACCCCATCTATAGTTACAGGGCGCCCTACGCTACGTTTGCCGATTCGTGGTCTCCATTCTAGAACTTTTCTGCCCCAACAGCCCACTGCCACTAATTCGCTGAGCTATTTCGGTGACTTTGGTTTTCTGGCAGATTATTTTGTTTCGGATCCGATCCCTCCAAGAAACACCAAGCATAGCTCTTTCCATAGCTCGCTGAACGGCCTTAAATTGGTGTACTAGTCGTACTGTGGGTGGCCACGTCTCGGCTCCGTATGTCATTAACAATATCGAATTACAAAACTATGTCACGCGTTTATGTTAGCCCTGCTATTCAAGGATTCAAATTAGACCACACACCCCGTGCGATTGTATCCTTCTTCGTGCAAACTGCTGGCGCCAATTCACCTTTGCAAAAGGCTCACGTAGCGATGCCAAGGAATAGATCTGTACCAATTAACGTTTAATTTACCTACTAATTAGTAGGGTAGGTTACTGTGGAAATTTAGGTGGTGAAAGAAGGATGTGGTGGACTCTCTTGCAGAATTGCCTATAAACATTTACGGCTTCACATCAGCGAGCCACCATTGGACTACGAGTATTTCTGCCAATAGTTTCATAAATCACTACCACACGATACCGTTTTTTCGCAACCACCAAGTTAATTTAACTGACTAAAAAACTAATTGTTGTAACCTATACATAATGATATTCAAATAGGAAGGAAGAACACATCAACCCTTTCAATCAAATAGTTTTTGTTCCGGTTCAAATCATGCAGAACAATCAATGTTGAATGTTTTACTTTACTCACATAATCGATCAGCGAATACTTCCAGGATTTGTGTATTTACCTGAAACAAAATACAATAATTAACATTTAAGAAATCTATTTATTTTCATTATCTCTGAGGTATATGTCACCGTTACATTGTCAAACCCGTAATGTAATAATTTGACTTAGTAAGTTTATAAACTCTCGGTACTTTGTGATCTGCCCCATTTTTTTTCACATTGACGGATTTTTTATAATAATTGCAACCTAACCGAACCTAAAAAGCCAAACCTATATTGCGGTTTTTACAATTTTTCCGGTGACAGTGATTGTATAGGTCAATAAATATGAAATAACCTATCTCTACGTACATAAATCTTAATGTAAAACTAATTTCAGAATTTAAATCATATTCTACATACTTAATAATTATAGTTGTTTGTATTGCAACACCCAAGCCGGGCTCCAGCCTAGATCCATAGGTAATTAGGCGACTAATGCAAGACCTATGCTCCTAACGTATGCTTAGAAACATAGTGAACATAGTAACATGTAAATATATGCAGTATCGATCACACTTGCATATCTACATGGAACTAGTATGTTAAACTTTGAAACTCAATGAACTTTCACTATAAGACTTGATCCAGATAATGTTTGAAACCTTAATATTCACATTTTAAGTAATGATACAGATCTCAAATTATGTATTTAATCTCTTTATTAGAAAATAATCTTTTTAATGCAAATAAAAAAGGAAAAGATCAAAAATTTCATTTTCTTTTTCCTTCTTTCTCGGCGATATGTTGATTCTCTTTATAGATGTCCAATTCCAACTTTTAAGAATTCTAAGGTAAATGGTACCATGAATTTAATTTAAGCTGATCTCATAAAAACATAACAAACAATTTTGCAATTAACTTGTGGTTCAGTACTCCCAAAAAGATAATGAAAGTCCAACAAGTTGACACACTTGTTAAAGGTCAGAATAAGTTTAAAATTAATGCGAAACTCGTTAACATAAATCAAACACAGTTATTTCATATAAAGTAGCATAATAATTATATCGTCTGCAAAATAAACCTTGCGAATGAGGTAAAAGTAGCAGGGCAAGGATGTAACTATTTACTTATTATGAGCGAAGTTGATTTTTCTCACACAAAGAGGTCTTCTCAATTTTTTTTCATGTTAAATAACCATTTAGAAATTAAAAGAGCCGCTCAGTGAAACGTACTGGCATGCAATTTGTATATCCGTTCAAAACCAATGTTTAGACAAAAGCTTATCCAACACAATTAACGTCTACCAAAACAATCAATCACCGAATCTATTTAAAACATACATTACGTATTGCATAACAATTGAGACATAAATAACATAGTATCGAATACAGTCGTAATACAAAACGCAGTCATTAATGTTAATGGTGTCGAATTCGTTTTGAAAGTAGAAGCCAAAAATGGTATCGTAAATCGTGGAGAACTGCTAAGGGCAATGAAAGTGTCCTACATGCATTGTTATCAGCACTGACTGACCACTGGTTATGGTCAAGCTATGTTATTAACAGACAAATCGCGTAGGTGTGCACGTTGAATGTTAAGTTGTATAATTGTAAAACCATTACGATTTAGAACGAAGATAATGATGATACTGATTTAGATCAACAAGAGTTATGCAAAATGCATTTAAAATCAGGAAATGGATTACAAGTGATATCTGATGTACATACTATTATGGAACGATTACATACACTGATATAAAAAGTTATAATTACGAGTATGTTGTGTTATTACATTGTAGCTCTTCGCTTAAAACAGGTCAAACCGCATTAAACATTAAAAAATCTTGCTTGTTTAGTAGTGGTCGTATGGTTTCTCGCAAACGATCAAGTTTTCAAAATTATGACCACCTTGACCATGCCGCTGTCATTTTGTTGCATAATATCCTCTACCTTAGGTTACAAGCTTACCCAATGCAGACACATACAATCAAGTTTTTATTCAATATCGGCCAAACGTGGGAAACAAAAAACATTTAATTAGATTCGGCAAGAAATCAATCTCCTCACTTTTCCTGCAATACCGACGAAATAAATAGATAAGCTGGCGCATCAGCGGCAGAAGCGTATAAAAGACTTTTTATCACAGTAGAATTACAGTCGGTCAAGGCTTAGATGCGAGGTCGGATGGCATCCACCATTGTTCGTGGTCGTGAGCAGCCGAGCATGAAGAGGAATTCAGGGGGCTTGCAGTGAATCAAACCACTACAGACATAAATATTAATGTTAATGCTGCACTTTAAGTCAAAGGAACAAAGGCGACATTTGAATGGGAACCTAGAAATGATAATGCGGTGAGAAATGAAGCTGCGTGAATGATGGGAGAAGTCGCCTTGTCAGACAAAAGTATGGGAAGCGCAGGCTTTGACTTTGAAGCTTGGGAACATTGTTATTATTATGAGGAAGAAATTAATGTGGTCAATGTTAAATACCAACACTTTTTCATACGTTCTGAAGAAAGCAGGAAGCGCTTGAGAAAGAAATGTGGACCGTTATAAGTATAATTATCATAAGCTGAGATCCACAGCTTTTGTTTACTCGTATTTTAGCCACGATAATGGGCTATGTACGACATTTTAAAAATATTTTTAATTTCGTTTAATTTTTTATTTAACATAAAGGAATAAGGTCCCGTTTCCTAAAAAAATATATATAAAAAATCTATCTTTTGAAATAAAAATATAATAATTAAAAGTTTCTCAGTAGGGTAAACTAATCATAAATACGGCATTATGCAATCGTGTCTTTGCCAAGCTGTCATGTCAATAAAAAAAAAACATAACCTATTTCATTTTGTATTTGGTTGTTTATTTTTGAGTTTTATTTTTGCTTTTGGTTAATTTTTTCTGAAGTCTTTTACTGCTACCGCATACCGGATTACGATTTAACTTTGCACGGACTTGTAGTGCTAGATTTTGACTGATTTTCTCACGACTACACCTTATTCATACCGGACTCCGAGAACTGCTTCAACGATAGTGATTAATTCAACTCTTCGGATTTGTGGAATAACACTAATAACGACAGCGCAGCAGGCTTTGCTACTCAACATGGCATCTGACGAGTTACAGCGGTGGATAGAACCAAAAAATGTTTTATACCTCTTTGTTCAAACACTGACATGAACTCACCAGATTTGACGTTTGTTACCATTCCAAAGGAATTAAAATGGTTGACAGGAGTTGTCCCAAACGTCCACTTTTTTGCTGTGAGGATCATTTAAACGTAAGTACATTGAAACGTATCTCTAGTTAGTCTGTGATTGAAACTTAAATGTTGAACTTAAACTCAAAAACGCAACGTCATATATATGTCAACCAACTGTCAATCGTTTTTTTTTTTTACTTTGGCAAAGGAGTTAATCTGTAGAATGCTGTAATAAGCAACAAATCGTAACCAAAATTTTAAAAATTAATTATTTTTATATCTATGATCAAAATTATTTGATATATTTTTTATTTGAATATGGGACCTTAAACCTGCTTAAAATAAAAAAATCAAATTATTTTAAAAATCTTGCACATAGCCCACTACAAAACTCTTTATGAATAAATATTAAAAAATATTTTTTTTTTAACTTTTGAGGAGCTAGTTGAAATACACAGTTACATGCATCAAAAAATCACTTAATCCATACTTGGAGGTGTATTGCTATGGCAAAACTTAACAACTGATTAGAGCTAACAGGTAACCAAAAAATACACCCACACATATACACCCACACACATACACACCCATACACCTACACAGACACACACACACACACACACACACGCACACGTCACTCATAGGTATTCTCAGTCACACCCTAATTATGTTTTTTTTTCTTTTTATTTAAATTATCATTAAGTATTTTACTGCCTGAACTCATGAACATTTTTAAATTAAGTAAAAGCTGTTTATAAAAAATATCATTAATCTAAGTAGTTGTACACTTCCTATTTTAGTTTACTCACCTGATGTATGTGACACCTAAAGGAAGAGCGGTGCCTCCTAACACAAGTTTTAAAAAAACTTAAAAGGAGACTCCAGCCCCCGTATCAATAATGTAAACTGTTTTTTGGTGAAAATAAAGATTTTATTTATTATTATTTTATTTATTATTAATAAACAATCATAATTTGTTCAGTTTTCCTAATAATAAACAACTGGTATCCTAGTAAACAATATAAGGAAGAAAACAGGCCCAATACAGCTACTTGCGGAAAACTCGCTTATCCAACGTAAATCTTCAAGCTCACCCACAACGTCTAGTTTGCGATGGTATCGTCTTAAACCGGGTGCTTTGCCATGCTAATTTGGTTTAACTGGGATCTAAACGCGCAGAGCACTGCTCCTAGATTTGGAGTTATATCCACCGTGACTTCAGTTCTCTACTAAATAGGTCTTTATGGGGCAATTATGTCTTCGTTATCATGAGATGTAATTAAGTAATGGTAGTTGACGTAACGGTAGTTGTCTGTAAAATTGTGGATTTGTCTGTATATGGTATGCCTATTGTTCGATGTTTTATGTAACTTTGGTTAAACGACATGAGAAAACATTAACGTGACAACTTTACACCTTATGCGATTAAGTTATTACTTCACGCTGACTACCTATTAATGCAAAATGTTTTTTATTATTGCAATTATTTTTTTATCCACAAATTTTTAAATCTTTCTTTAGGTTGATATTCTTTACTGAAGAAAAAACGTTTGTATGATCTCAGGAAGGGAAACTGAGTTGTAAGCGAAGGAATATCTGATGGTAGCATAACGGTTAAAGGCACTGCTATAATTTAAACACTAAGTAAAATATCTGGTTTCATACAAACAGAGCAAACAGCAACCGACGCGGACACCGTGAAATGTCATGTCGGATCGGTTTCTAACCAAGATGAAAGCACAGAGCAAAGGTATCATTAGCAGTAGCGGATCTATTAAGCAAATTAATTAAATAGCAATAATCAACGTAGCTGAAAAACTCATAACATAAGCAACTTGCTGAAGAACATTTATGAATAAAATTACGACATATTAAAAGAGCAATAATAATTCTCTTCTGAACTGAAAAAGTCTACACTATAAAATATGTATCTTATTACGCTTAAACCTTAAAAGCTGATCTGACAAGAACTGCCTTTGTAGTAAAAGGTAACATTTGCAGCCTAGTATTTTAAATTAACTGAAAGACATAGTTTTAGACAAATGACATCAAATAGTACAAATGACATCAAGTCCCGAAACAAATAGTACGCCATTATGTCACGGAAACAAGATTAATATATATCTTACTGCTTGACTATTAGCTCAAAACCCAGTAACCAAATCTCTCAGTAGGGTGCATGCAATCCTAGCCGATGTAGCAACTGTAGCCGAAGCCACGGGCGGTCACTACTCATCTAACAACTGTCTTAATAGCTGGTTCAGTGGTGTCACGACTTTTGTTAAAGCCTTCATATTTGTTACCAGTGACGTGCTTCACATTTTAGTTCCCTAAGCAGAATATATAAATAATTGCTGTTTATGTGCTACTACCGTTGACAAAGATTTCAAAATTATTTCCGGATATTACTATCAAGTTTTTTCCCGGTGATCACTTTATATCTTCCGTCGTTGTCAGTGCTCTAACTAAAAACTATACCTAGAAGTGGGGCTATTGATTGACTGTGCTTATAAAATACTACCATCCCGCTCGGGACTTCGTTCCCGTGGGAATTCAGGAAAATTATGTAGCCTATGTTACTCAGGGATAATGTAGCATCTTAATGGTCAAAGAATTATTAAAATCGGCCCAGTAGTTTTAGAGTTTATTCGTTACATACAAAATACAAATCTTTCCTCTTTATAATATTCATATAGATGTATTTAGAAGATATAATAAAACAGTCAAGGCAAATAAAAATAATCTTTTTCTAATACTATTTAAAGTCACTTGAAGTGTCTCGCAAAATTATTATTTGTTGATGATGTGAATAAAACTCTTGCTAATCTACGAAATAATCTTAACAACACAGGATGCAGACACTACTTAATAGCTGATCATAGCTCAAAGTTTAATCATCGACTCCCTTATAAGAGCACCGCCGTAAGTGGAAGACTCAATCAAGAATATAAAGAACCATCTTGGGTGAATGACATTTACGATACAGACGAAGCTTATAATAATAAATCAAATGTTTTAGAGTTCTATAGGGAACTAAAGAATTTAACAAAATGAAAACATATGACAAAGGTATGAAGGCAAAAACCTTTTTCGTGGAACTTGCGCTACATCAAAAAAAGAATGCTGTTATTTCTTTTGTATAAACTCTAAGAATCGTAAATATAATTTGTAGCGAACCAAATAAAATTAAAAGACTTTAAGCACAAAGTGGATGAAACGTACATAAATCAGACATACTAACTTGTGATATGTAATATGTGTATTTTGTCTGAAACATGTTCTTTTAAAGGTTTTATTGATCTCCTGTTTGATAAACGTTGTTGGGAATATGTTGCAAATTCAACAAATCAAATTGTATTGAACCCACAAAATTTTCAAGCATTTCATAAGTTTTTTAACAATCAATAGGTCTCAAGGACGTCCAAGCAGTCTGGCCCAAATTCGGCATGCTCTAAAATAGCTCTAAAATCACTTAATCTAGAATCACGCGATCGAAGCATGAAACTTGGCAACTATTATTACATTTTGCTCTAAAGTCTTTCGAAGTATTAACTTAGGCTAGCCTTGTAATCAATACAAACTGAAATAGAAGCTAATAAAGTAACAATAGCATGTTTAAGCTACAAGTGCCTTTAGCTGATTGAATGTTATTGACAAATTACAGTAGTGACAGATTCTCAGTTCATCAATGACAAATATTGACACATGCTTTTGATTCCTAAGTTTTGAACATTCTTTATCTTTAGATAAAGAAGATACCGTACTTGGAGTGTACATAAAATCGAACGCTATTTTAAAGTTGCTGCATTCAAAAATTCCAAACAACATCTTAAACACGAAATTAAAAATTATACTTATCCGTGAACTTAGTAAGGACAGAACCTCACGCTCACTAAATAACAGTCGAAATAAAGCGCTAACTAATGACTCATTAATTCCAACAAAAGAATCAATCGTACACCTATCAGACAACCTCCATTCTAATGCAATGATGCAGGTCAAGAACAACCTGCATACAAAACTAGTATCGAGATTAGAGAATACTTATAACACATTGATAAGCATGTTAATATAACAAGTGCTAGTAAATTGTCCTACCAGTAGGTCAAATCAGTAGGTCCACGGGCCCGTTATCAAATGATTTAGCATTTTGCGTAATCTCAGTAAAAGTTGACTGGTTTTGGAAAGAATTGATTTGCGCTTCATAAACAAAATTTCTAAACAGTAACACAATAATTCTGCATTACCCCCGGCATTGGCCTATAACTTTTAAACTTCTGAACCTATTTTGATCAAATATAGCTAAAAACCATCTCAATTACGTCGGCTTTCTGGCAACAAAAAAAAGTATCGAAATCGGTCCATTTTTTCAGGAGCTTCGATGCCACAGACAGACACACGGATACACACGTCGAACTTACATGCAACACTCGTCTGTTTTTATCGGGGGTTTAAAAGAAAATCCTCAGCAGAATCATAAAAAACACTTTTAAAATAATTGAATGGGAAACTCTAGCGAACGCGGAAAATCCGCCGCAGAAGCAATATCCGTAATTCTGAAAGGAAGGGATATTCACATAGTTATTTAAAAACCATTACCATACCACCTGTATTTAAGATTGAAAGCACCGCACCGCGGCTTACATATTAATCTCCGGTGCAGAAAGTTATTATTTCGAAGATCATTGTGACAGTAAAATGAAAAAGTAAGTAAGATGGATTTAGTGACTGTTTTTCTTTTATTAATGAATGGGTGACGATTAGCCGGAGGTCGCAGTAAACTATCAGATGCGGGTTGCAGCCAACCAGGGTGGCTAGTCCACTAACCAATGGCTTCTCAAAGGCGGTGGAGTAATAAAATAGTGACCATTTCATCCGCTCAAATGATGACATTAAGAACTATCTAAACCACATAATATTGATGACAGCTACCTTGACTAGGGGCCCCATGGATGTTAAGTTGCCATGTAGTAAGCAAAAAAGTTTCGCCTTCCATACAAAGGCAAAGCACAAGTCGGAGAGGGGAAATTTTATATTTTCATAGTTCGACCTAGGCCCCGATTCTGTAACTTGTGTGTCGATGGAATTAAGGCTTCTTTTTTAACTGTTCAGGTGGCGAAATTGAGAACTATTTAATTTTCATACACGTGCTGACAAAGACCCGACCAGCAGCGCCACCGCCAACCGAACGTTAAGATGCAAGCTACCTAGCAACAGAAAATTCAGCTGGCGGTGGCGCCACCAGTCAAAACAGCCGTCATTAAATGTATAGGATAGTTCTCAATTTTGCCACCTGAATGGCGAACCATTCCATCGAAACACAACTTAAGTTGGGAAAGTTGTTCAGTTTTGTAGGCTGATTGACGTCCTTGATTTTCGCTAACTAATTTAAAGTTAGTTAGTCAGTCAGTCAATCTATCTTTCTTTTGCACATTAAGTATGTATATTCATTAAATGCATAACTCTTCGATATGTCGAAAAGCTGTCATAACAAAATTAGAACTCATAACATAACATTACAATAAAGGTCGTGTCAAGCCCATAGCTAAAATTATAGTTCATGTCCTTGTAATACACATTACGCGAAATGTAGGCTTGGCTTTGGACACGTGCGTAGTGCCAGTTTATTGAAAGTAGTAGGTATATATATTTTATGATTAATGATTGTAAATATAAGAACGTTAATCTTTATATCATATTAAACTAAATTGATTGTTTAATAACATTGCTAGAGGAAAGATTAATCCTTAACTGAGACCCTAAATTAAAACTGTTCAACTAAAAAATATATTAATAACCCCATTTTGAAACTCAAACAAAAATGTAAACTGAAAATAAGATTCAAAACAAACTTACCAAAGCTAAATAACATTATTTCATAAAATACATGCGCATGCATGTTAACTCGCCCTTGACACAAAAAATAAATTAAAACTCAATTATTGAGCATATTAACATGTTGGAGAATACTTTAATTAGAAATTTAATTAAAGCTTAAGTCGCACTGATGAAATAGAAGATAAATTTATTGGTAAAACAAAAATCGCGACCACCCTCCTACCGAAGTCCGACGCCAAACAGCTTGCTGTGTTCCGTCGGTGAGTGGGAGTGCCAGGCTTTTTTTTCTGGGTTAACTCGCTCCATCGTCGACCGCATCTTTGACCTTTATGGTCAAGATTGAGGTCAAGAGTTAACCCATCTTATAATAATTAAAAAAATATATATCGTGTCGGGTAGATTTCGAAATGCACTACAATTCGGAAAACTAAATACTTGCGCTACACTATCTATGACGTCGATTTCTGAAGCGCAACATTGATTAGTCGTACATTGTTGTATTTGCTTTACTATGTTAGTTCGTCATCAGCCCATATACGTCCCCACCGAGGGGCACGGGCCTCCCTTCAAAACAGGAAGGGGTTTTTAGGCCATAGTCTACCACGATGGCCCAATGCGGGTTGGTGGACCATGTTAGTTAAATTCACTTAATGCGGGAGCAATGTATAACGGATTTGAAATCAAAATCGACTTCCTAATATCGTCACGAGGCAATCTGAATGAACTAAGTATCTAGTTTATAACAGTAATAGAAATTATTTCGTATTGCTCGCACAACCAAGCTAAAGTTATAATTTGAATGCCATTAAACTGTCATCCCTTCACCTTGTTTAGAAATGTCAGAGTCCATATTAAGACATCAAGTAATGCTCTTTAAAGATCTACACGCAACATTGCTTTATCTTGCATGCTATTATAAATTTATAATGTTAGGATTATGAGCGTGCTATAGTGATTATTATTTGTAAGGACGCCCCATTCCTGTGGGAATATCGACAAATGCAACCTACGCTTATTCCTTGTCTAAATTCATCACAGGGAAAGCTTGTGCGAATGTCCATCTTACGTTTGTTACTCCTTCACGCAAAAACTACTAGACAGATTTTGATGAAACTTTACAAAAATATAACTTTGACATCCGAATATAGGCTCCATATTTTTTCCCAAATTCCCATGAGAACGAAGTCCCGGGCGGAAAACTAGTATAAATAGTTAAGGACGACCATGACGATAAGCAAACGGCTTTTAAGGTAAAAAATCTAAAACACGTCCTCAAAAAAGTCGAAGTATAAACACAATAGTCATAGTTTATTACAACTACTCATTTTTTCTCTATAGCTCTAATATAGAGAACAGAGAAGCCCTTTAAAAACGGAGTTGCCCTAGGTTCTTGTGCCCCTAGAAAAATAAGAGACCCAGATTACAACCCTAGGGAACTACAACCAAAAAATAATGTAAAAATACATTGTAATTAACGTGACTAAATAGTTCAACACACAATTATAGACTTTTTCATAAAAGCCTACGTAACCATACTAGAAAATTCAATTTCGCCTACATTAATTCTTAGAACTAGCCGTAATTACCTAGTGACGAATTATCATAACCTCTTCATTATTCAACGCGCATGTCTTGCAATGATTATGAAAGTTCAGCATAATTATCTGTAACATTCGACCCGTCGATACGTGACGATCATACTGACAATCAAACACTTGTTTACTTCATAGACATATTTTGCAGTAAATATTGCCAATGCATTTTTTTTTGCAACATCGAGATTTTATGCTCAAATCGGTAATTTGGTATGTATATATAAAATAAGCCTTCAACAATTATTGTCGAAGTGACCATGTAGTCACTGGCTAAAGTATGATTTTTAAAATGAGTTCTTAGATATAGTTTTTGTTTAAAAATTCTCAGACAAAACATAATAATATTATCCTTTTTCTTTTGCATGCTTATTAGATCTAATTAAATTAGCTTATTGTTTGTACAAATACAAATCTTCTCCATTTCTTTACTTGCTTTTTACAAAACATAAATTGACTTTATTTTACAAAATACTGTCATTGTTGAAGTGTAACAAGTATTTATTTTGTGTTTGAGTATCTTAGAAGAGCACTTCATTGTTTTTATGATAAAGTCAATTATAACATTATTTTTATGCATTTATAAATCCATTTACTATTATCTCGGTATTCTTACCTCAAGTTATTTGCTCAGAATTATTCCAACACATTTTTTTGAAAAGATTCCTCACCTGGAACAAAATAAAATTATTATCATTTTAAATATCTTCACAATTAAATTTTATAGCGCTACTTAAAATAATTCAACCATAATTAAGGGAAATTATATCATTTAAGATTTTTCTCTCGTGTAGGAGTCCGCAACAAAAATAAAGAACATACATTGTAGAATTTCATAATTCTTACGTTAAGGATTATATTTTTTAAAGTCAAAGTCAATAATTTTTATTTATTTTTTCAATGTTGAAAACAGTAATAACGATTATGGTACTATTGATGAACAGCAAAATAAACAATTACTTATTTTATTGAAAGCGTTGCTATTGTCATGTGTTGTCTTAAAAAAACCTCCGCCTTTCTTGAAATCGGTTAATGAGATTATCTTTACACTAGCTTTCCGCCCGGGATTTCGTTTCAATCTGAAATTTGGGAAAATTATATAACCCATGTATGTATAAGAGAAAGAAAAAAACTCCCGCCGGTCTCTCCGCTCTCGGACTCCTTTGTCCCCTTCCCCCGCGCCTCCTTGTCGCGCAGGCGAGAGCTTACTCAAACGGTTACCTATAGACTTAAAATAAATATAAAAATAGTAGGCTTGCTTAAAGAGGTAGTATTTGAATAGAGTTTATCACTTTTCCTACTGACGCTAACACGGGATGGAACTTTGCTAATCATCTTATAGTTTCCATTATTTTGTTATCTTCTCTAATCGTTGGCATATCTTCTTCCGACTTTCAGAAAATAGCGCCTCACACCTCATTTCCTTCGGCAAAAACTCTACATCGTATCGTTGACAGTAAAGAGGGTAATTAATAGTAATCACCACAACTACGTACATATAAGCAGTTTCGGTCCGTTTGTCGGACGTCTAATTGTGCCACATACCCACGTGCGACTTTCGCAATGCGGATTTTATTGGGGTTCCGTAGGAAAATTGTAAGCCCAAAAACGTGTGGCTTTTACCAAAAATGTTCGTACCAGAAAGTGGTTGTTAAATAAAGACCTAAATAAAATGAAATTATGAATTTCAGTATTAATTTCAAAATAACTTTACGCTCCTAGATGCAATTTTCCACAAGTTTCACAATAATTGACAATTCCATTATACATTATCTCCACTGTGTGCGTTCATGTTATAGAAATAACAGTTTCTTAATACAGGTTTTGGTTGTAATATTTTCCAATATAATATTTCATTAGGCAACTGGGACTTCTAACACAACTAAATGTTTACTTAAAAGAAGCCTCAACACTGGATTTTTTATATTGTTATCTAGTTAGTAAACAAATTTTATTTATTTATTTTATCTAACGTGATCACTTTCGCCCATAACCATAACACATAAAAACCCAAGTCACTCTTTTGCTCACAGCTGATCCAACTTCTCACGTTAATATCTCACGTTTAATTAACATCAATACAGAACCTTCTGATCAAAAATATTATTCTCATTAACTAAACTTTTTTGTTTTGGTCAGTTCCTCTTGCATTATTGCAGTGTTTGCGGTGGATATAATCGCTAATTATTTCGTAAAATTTCATTAATTTGACGTGGTTTTTAGTTATTGCTCACTTCCTTTGTTACAATTAATATTTGCCGAAATATGTTCTGAATACATCAATATAGAATATTAAACAAGCTTATTGTTGTAAAAAAACATTATTATTTAAGTTTAGGGCACACAGAAGGCTGTCCCTGCACCTTATTGCTCATTCAGACTTTTTGGGATCAGGCTGTAATGGACCGGAAGCGTATTTTAAGTCTCTCTCTCTCTAAGTTTGTATGTTTGATGAGTACCTTCCTGATTAGATATTTTACAACCAACCCACCTTCAAAACAAGATACCTAATTGTGTCAGGCCCTCCAAAGTTATCAAAAATAAGCTCAGTAATGGCATCCAAAAAAAAATTTGAATAAACCCATCAACAATATATCTCCGATCACAAATATAACCACCAGCTTTCAGACATCCAGTCACATCTTCCCCAATCATCAAAAACTTTTCAATAAAGCAAATCACAGTTATTATATTGACAAAGCATGCAATTTCTCTGATGATAGGTACCGACCAACATGCTCGAGAAAGGTATACGTGAAGCACAAGTTAAACAAAAACATCCCTTATTACCTTCAGATAAGCATGAATGTTACATCAGATGTATTGAGCGGTGTCAAGAATCTAATAAAGCGAACACAGCAAAACATAGTCCACCTTTATTGAAACGACGAGAAAGCCGCAAGATTGATTATTATGCAGATTTGCAATGTCATTGCATTATGCAACTATGAATTAAATTATAAAGAGGTGCAGGGCTACCAACAAAACAGATCCCATTGACAAAAGATGAAATGAGCATGCCGGCCTCAAGTGGGCCTAGCTCTCTAAGACCAAAAGTTTGGAGCTTGTATGTGTCATGTCATGCAGTAACAACTATATTAAGTGATTTAGCTAAATCGGAAAAAGTTAAAAATAAACAAATAAATAAACGTTTATTTCACAGATTCTTCTTCTTATTGTGTAGGCATAGTCAAGTGAGTGGCGAACTTGGCTAACCCTAGTGTCAGAGTTTACAACCGCCAAGTGGCCTCTGACTTGGTTTTAACGACTGCAGACAATCGACAACAGCCGGGACCGGAAGCACGGAAACGCTTGTGCCACTTTGGTCACCCATCACGTTCCGTGAGCGCCACAGGGCTAGGAGCACATTTCACAGATATTACTATTATTTTTTTAATTTAGCCCTTTCGTGTTTCGAAGGAAGGCCCATGTCCCTCGGTGGGGACGTATATGAGTGGGCTGGTAAGAAGAATCCACCAAAGCTTGGTTTGTCGACAGAAAAACTTCATGGGGAGGATCAAAAGTTAAGTATCGTTTCTAAAGTTACCCCATGTTTGTCCTGATGCGAGTCCCTGAATTAAACCGGTGGTGATCCTTAATCTATCTAGCAAGTATCTTGAAGTCTATTTTGGAAATTGTTGTCACCAAACTGTGAGACTGTTTAAAAAACCACAAGAAGAAAAATACTCCCAATCTTTGGTAACTCTCAGACAGAGTTTATGTCAAAGGTGAAAACACGTGACGTGTTTTCACGTGACGTTGACGTGTTTACGTGTCTGTCACGTGACCCTGATCGAAAATCCGTAAGGCGGAGGTGAGTTTAATAAATATAGGAAATTAAAACTGCAAAACTCAAGATGCCACGGAGAGGTGTTTGATAAATAGGAAATTAAAACAGCAAAAGTCAAGATTTCATCCAGTGTCAGCATAGAAAAAATTAAATTAAATATTAATGCACAACGTTAATGTTCAAGTTTTCACTTCTGCCGGCACTCTCGGAGTTCAAACCGTTGTTTTTTTTTATTACCACATGATGCTTTACCTACCCCTACAGGGATTAGAGTGAGTTTCACGAGGGATGGAAAAAGCAACGGACTAATCTTGCTCAAATTCGTGAACCCGGTGCAGGCTTGTCCTCGAGCGCTACCAACCCTGCGCAAGCGACGTTCTGGGCGTGACTTTTTGCACATGCAATCAATTGGCGTTTGTTTGAGATCTACTTAGTCATGTGTAGTTCTTGATGGGTGCCGGTGAGAGATTAATGGCTTTTGTGTATAGAATGTGAAAGAAGGTTTGATTGGACGGTGTTATTACCCTTTTTTGGCTTTGTTGTTACAGCAGGTGAGAAATTAATAGGACCTAAAGATTTCAACGTCAATTCAAGATTCAAGACATTTATTTGACACAAAACATGCCTTACATGTGAGATAATAACTCTACAATTATACGACATTCATCGCTGTGTCTCTCTATGGCATCGTAGCTCCTAAACGAATGGACAGATTTCGATGCGGTTTTTCTTGTTTGAAAGCTAACGTAATCGAAATGGTTCTTAGTTAGATTTCATCAAAAATGAGTCAGCGGTTTAAAAGTTATAATTATAAACAATCGAATGACGGGTTTGACTCCATTTATTTTTATTTTAGAGTTTTCCATAACATATCTAAAGTCATCCAATATTCGTGTATGTATGTATGTAAATTATTCTTCTTCTTCTTCTTATCGTCAAGTGTGTGGCGAACTTAGCTAACCCTGGTGACAGAGTTTTCAAACCGCACAATGGCCTCTGACTTGGTTTTAACGACTGTAGTCGTTCGACAACAGCCGGGACCAGCAGCTTAACGTGCCCTCCGAAGCACGGAAACGCTCTTGATAAATTGCCACTTTGGTCACCCATCAGGTTCCCTACCTCTGTTGTAAATTATTTATTGCTCAAAAACAGTATTAAGGACCTTTTCATCCAAAACACGTTTGTAATCTATGAGCATATGAACATGTATGTGTGTTTCCTTGCAACCTCTCCAATCAAAAACCCGTACAACACCGTGAGAACCGCACGGGGTGGTTCTCGTACGTACTCGTGAGTATCAGTCGGTGCATCAGACTCCGAAGAAAGTGCATCCAAAGAGCGAAAGTTGTACCGATCACTATCACCGTTTGATAACACCCATAGCTCTTGCAGCCTAGCGTTTATAGGGTGAAAGGGTGGGCAGTGGGCACTGCTGTATGTATTAGAAGCTAATGTTTACGCGAGGCCATTACACTTGAAAAGGAAAATTGTTGGTATTTTGTTCTCACTCGCACTCATAGAAACTATCACCAGATGATAGGTAATGTATATGTCACCGGAAAATAGTAAAAACTGTAATATTACAATTTTGCTAGTGAAATTATTATCTCCCGCGACATTAAAATTTGCCCAGTAACTTTAAGGGCCGTCTGCATGAATTTAGAATAACTTGGGTTATGTTAGGTTAGGTTAGGCTTTTTAGGTTAGGGTTAGGGTTAGGTTAGGTTTTGGGTTTGTGGGTAGAAATCCCACATAACCCAGGTCTTCCCTTGGGGGCTGGGTACCTGGATCGCAGGTTTTTCTCCACGTAAAACAAAAAAAAATTAGGCTTTTTTTTATTAGGTTAGGTAGCATTAATATGATAAAAAGTCCCATTTTAAATAAACGCATTTTTGAGCTACGTCTGTAATATAATGATGACCGCATTAAGGCGACTACAGCACCTAAATTACGACTTTATGATGCGTAGATAAGCATGACGCACTGCATTAAATCGAAGAAAAAAATACTACGGTAATATTCAGGACATAAACTAGATAAGTAGTTTGCTGAAAACACGATTCAGCACTTTTGGTTCGATAGAAAAAGCTCAGAAAGTTACCTCTAAATACCAATATTGTGTATCTTTTAAACTGTAAAAACGATAGTAAAATGCACACAGGAACTTGAATTTGCTATCAAAATGTTCGTGATTGAACACTCTCGATAAGTAGTTAACGCATTTTTCGATTTAAGCTGTTACCTTCCCATAAATCTCATAAATCTCAACATGTTTTTACGCACGCACGCTTTCATAGTCCGTAAACTTCGTGTATCGACACTGTTCGCACTGCCGGCCCAGGCCTGTTGAGAGACGGAGATGGCACTATTCCTATGTGTGCTGCCTTTATCGGGTGCTGTAGTCGCCTTAACTTCAAGCAAAATATTAAACTCCGTTACGTCGTCCATTGTATGCTATTATTTTTAGAGCGAATTCATGGCTAAACTTTATTAAAGTATGTAGAGTAAAAGCTAGTTTGAATTATTAAATTAAATACCACCGTCATTTATCAGTCAGCACGCATTGTCTTCATTATTGTAAAGTCAACAGTTTTGAAAAAATAAATTCAACATGCAAACGCATTTCTCGGAACTTATCAAAAATTCACGTAGTAGGTGATTACGTGATGTTTTTATAAACACTCATTACTTACATTTGAAATCTAGATAGAGCCTACCACGGAAAGAGATTCAAGAAAGTGTAAAACGCAAACTGAATCAAACTTTTTTATCAGTTCATACAGGGTTATTTTTTAGTACTCAGTACACAAATTTTTCGTACGTAAACTTTATGAAAATTTAACGACCCTTATTTTTTTGTTTTATATCGTTTCATATAAAAATTTCAAGCTAGATCGTCTGAAGCATGAAAATAAATAAAAAAATTTGTATGGAAAAAAAAATAACTTCGTCCAATTGATTTGAAACTTGGTAATAGTACTCTTCAACACAATTTGTGACATCCGTGTTTCTGCGTTTTACAAAATTCATTCTCTAAGACGTTAAAAGGGGGTATCAAAATCTGAAAATTTTGGAAAACAAAATTTTTTTTCCGTCTTATTTACGTTCTATCAACGTTACTGACACCGTAAGAAAAATTTGTGTACTGAATAAAAAGTAACCCTGTATATACATCCCCACCGAGGGACATGGGCTTCCTTTCGAAACACGAAGCGGACTTAGGCCATATTCCACTATAGTACATCATATACGTCAGAGCCTCGTCCGTTGATCAGCTGGATGTACCGCTAACAGGTGAGGATGACAACTTTGGAGCACTAAGATGTTATGACCACAGACAACCCAACGAGGTCTCCTGATATTTGCCATTTGACTACAGAATACTTAACGCGTACTTTGACTTTATTTAACATATTTTAACTGAAACAGGGCGATGTATAACACAATGTAATTTCGTTGAAAGTTGATTAGCCTACTTATTCAGTTACATTGACCGTTTCTTAGTAAATATTTACCAATAAGTACAGTTATTGTTGCGAAGAGGTATCGACTAGCTACTCATTATTTTAATGCGAAAAGAAAGCGCGTGCGTCGCCGATCACAGAGCAAGTAGGATTCTAATAGAATAGACTATGTAGGACGATAAGCATCGGTGCCACTATGATAGATTCTAATACGATAAGACTTACATACGAATATATTAATACTTTTTATCGCCATAGACAAAGCACCAAGTATTAATTTACTATTCGCCTGAGATACTGGGTTCCAAATTTCATTTTTTTTAATAGATAATAGGTTTGCTTTTGACAGCAATCTAGCCTACGGGAGAAGATGTGGCCGAGGATGTAGCAAGCTCACCCAGAAGATGCCTTCTCACTTGAACTTTAAAGAGATTCGGGTTTTATCAGCCCAAAGACAGTTCATGAGCACACTCTCCGAAGTAAAACACACACGCACTAGTGGATCCAAGCTATATGTCAAGCGTGTAAAAATTATACTATGCGCAATTCCTAGAGGAACCGTTGACAGGCAAAACATTGCACCTGAACGAATAAAACGTTCCCCATTGTCATTCCACCGCCATTTGAGACACCATTGATAAGCGGAATAGCAGCCCGATGAAAAAAAAAAATAAAGAATGGAATAGAATAGAAAAAATCTTTATTTTATAGGACATTCAGGATGCCACTTTAAACAAGTCAAAATTACAATGAGGTTGTTCATGTCAGCGTCGACATTACTTCTTATGTAGTCTCCAGAATATCTACGTTCCCGTATCCATTTCCTTCCCCCTGGTCCCCGACCTAAACAATCCTGCATTACTAGAATGCTAGAGCTTCCTAGGTCTAACAAAAATTTCCTCTTCAACTCCTTTTCTGTACGCGCTGTTCAATTGTGGAACAGGCTCCCGAGGAGTGTGCAGGACAGTCCAACAGTCGTTAGTTTCAAAAAGCGTTTAAAAGAGTACTATCTTTCGAAAGAGTCATCATAGGCAGGTATATTGTATATATATATATATATATATTTATGTCGTATGTATTTATATTGTGTTATTGTATTTAATATAGATATTTGAATGAGTTAGTGTAGTTATTTTTTGGTGTTTTAGAGTTGTTTTATCAAATATGCACTTTTGTCCCGCGTTTTTAAAACAATATTTCTTACTGCACCAGGCTGGCTGGAAGAGATCACTATTAGTGATAAGTCCGCCTTTGTAAACTTTTTTCTTTTATTTTATCCCATTTTATCTAAGTGCAATAAAGAATATATATGTTATGCACCAAGTGATAAATTGGGCATTATTCATAATGCCCGGGCATTATGAATAATGCCCAATATGAGAGGGCAATTTGATAATAATTATTCAAATAATCAAATTGACCGGGCATTATACATAATGCCCATCACCTTTTGGGCAGAGTAATACAAACATATTTTATTACTATTTTTTCTAATTATTATAGTGATATAGTCATTTAACTTAAAATAAACTAAATGTTAAACAATTTAAAAATCAGACGAGCTGAACGGGGCGAGGCGAGGCCGTAGGCCGAGGTGAGCTGCGTATAGGGTGAGGCTGAAGGCCGAACTCCACGGAGGGCGAAGCCCGGAGCGTCAACCCCCTCAATCCAAGATGGCCGCCATATAAGTTTAGATTCTAAAGGTGAGGCGAGGCCGTATGCCGAGGCAAGCTGCTTATAGGGCGAGGCCGAAGGCCGAGCTCCACGTATGGCGAAGCCCGAAGCATCACCAAGCGTCTTACCCGCCGACTGCCTTTCGGTTTCATAGGTATCCGCCATCTTGGATTTTAGTTGTGGGTTGTGGGATTCCCCCCACTAAAAATCCAAGATGGCGGCTATGAAATTTTCGATAGTGCCGACAAGGGTATCGTTTAATAGGTTTTCGGGAGTTCTGGTTCCGGAAATGACATCTATTTTCATATCCAAAATGGAGGACGTTTACATTTTTGAAAAAGTAGTTTAATAGGTTTTCGGGGGTGCTGATTCCAAATACGACATCCGTTTTGAAATCCAAGATGGCGGACACGCATTATTCGTAAAAATCTGTCATGAATATCATTTAATAGGTTTTCGGGGGCGCTTATTCCAAAATTGAAATCCATTTTGAAATCTAAGACGGCGGTCGTGAAAACAAATGAAAACTTTTTAAAATTACAACGAGGGGTATTTCCCTCCCCACACCGCTTTCCTCCCCGCACTTCTCTTCCCGCACCGCGTCAAACTTAGCTTTATTATCAAATTGCCCAATTGTCACGAAGCAATATAATAATGACCGGGCAATATGATAAATAATGAAGTTTAAATAGTAATTAATCACTTTGCCCGCTAAAGCCAGGCATTATTAATAATGCCCGGGCATTATTAATAATGCCCGCATTAATCACTTGGTCCATAACATATACAATAATCATTTTTAAACGATAGTATAATTACAAACAATAGCCTTCTAATAAGCTCCATTTGCTGTCCTCGATCTTATTTTATGACCCAAGTCTTTTCCGTGCTGTAAAAGTTCAACTCCCTTAAACGAGTGTAATTACTGGTGCTCTAATTTGCTCTAGTTCCTCACTTTAAAACTAGTTAGAGAGCTATAAAAACCACTTCCTAGGCCTAAAGAGGGCTAGCTTTAAATCTAACTGGTTCAGGCTGTAACTAGACTTGGAGTAAATTGACTGCTCTGAGTTAAGTTGTTTTAAGAAACACATAGGTCCGTATTCGAGAATGCAACAATGACTGATCTGTACTTAAGTAGCAGGTGTCTTTGTCATTTTTATAGTGAGAGTAAAAGAGACTATCAATCACAGAACCTATAACTTTCTTTATATGTTCTGTGCTATCAATCACCTATCAATACTTAAGTATAGATCAAAACTTGAGTCTCCTTCTGTAATACCCATAGAACATTAATTAACGAGTAATCTCCAATTAACAAACACAAAGCATCACAGGAAGAAATACGACAAAAGAATTGTCTTACCAACATTAAGACAGTTAATCAAATATCCATCCATTTACTCACGCCGATAATGACTAACGGGGTAGGCAGAACGTTATGTGCCTAACCAAACATTCTGAGTATGAGTAAAGATGAGTATTTTTAAAAAGCTGCGTAATTTCTTTGGAAATATGAATATAGCCATAGATTTTGAGCCACAGATTTTAGATACCCTCGCTTTCGGCCAAATGTCCGTTGATCTTAGTATTATACCATACCAAACCTATAATTGAATCAACGTGTCACAACAAGTCCCGGTTTTTCCGAGCCATAATGTCCCGTGTTTCACTCACGTCTCTACTATATACCCAGAACGGATGCTGCACCCAGCCATTGTTCTGCCTACAAAGATTATTATCTTCAGCATAATAGTTCACAATACAATGTCTGTATATGAGTACAAAAGTTATGTCACCCTCGTGACTAACTGCACCTATTAGAGGCTTTTGAAACCGCTTAAAAGTAGGCGTTTTCTGTTTACATGGTACGTTAGAGATAATTGTATAGTATGTATATTGAATTTTCATACGGTATTGTGTCAAGAGAATACTAGCTTTCCATCCACGACTTCTTTGCCGTGAAAAAGTTGCTTATTTCAGTTTTCAGGCCACTTTCAAATTGTAAAACAAAAACTCCGCCGTGTGGTGATCGGTTGAGAATAACACCACCGCATCTCTTTTTGTGGGTGTCGTAAGAGGTGTCTAAGGAAACACAAATGAGACCTGCCTCCTAGTAATCTATCTTAGGCTTAGGCAACGACACCTCTGTTTGTTTTGAATCTGGTAGGCTCCGTAAAGGGCCGTCTGGTTCGCGACCACCCTCCTACCGAAGTCCGGCGCCAAACAGCTTTTAGACCAGTCATTATAGTAAGTTCACCTCGGAATTCGAGATACCCAGCTGTAAGTCTGTAAATACTTGTATATTGACTCCCTAAAAGTTGTCTCAAAACCTACATATGGTAGGGTGTAAGCAACTATTAAATTTCTAGGTCAAAGGTCACAAAAATCGGTTTTTTGCACTTTTTTTGGAAATATCTCATTTCCTATGGGTTTTTGCTATTTGTATTTATTATCAATATTGTTGAATACAAAATTCTCTACAAATTTTGTATAAAAAGGTTTTTTATACGGTGAACCGTTTTCGAGATACAGGGCGGAGAGCGCGCGGTCACAGCATCACTTCAGGTCAACCTGTGCCTCCGGTCGAAAACGCGCCATATATAGTTGATGAACTATCGATAAATCAATGATTATAAATATTTGTCAATTTTTATTAACTAATTTATTATATTTTATCATTTTTTTCCTAACTTATCCACTTTTTATTCAGTATTAATTTATTTAACAACACTTACCTGCCCATGTAATTGCAGAATTGTTAATGAAAATATAGGAATTATATTTGAATTTTAACCTGATTAATATTAATAACTTCTTACATGATGAAAAAAAAACAAATACTTAAATTATGAATTAATCTTTTTATTAAAAAATATCATTGAATACGTTTATTTTTATTGAAAGTAAAAAAATGGAATAAAGGGTACAAAAACTACAATTTATAATTTTAATCATCTTCTTCCTCTTCATCGTCGTCTTCTGGCTGCTGGTAAATTTCAAACTGGTCTTCATTATCGTCTTCAACGACATTTGTCTCAAGTTCTTCCATGATTTCGGGGTCAAAGGTTCCATCTTCGTTAATGTCGCTCTGGTAGTGCATTGAGACAAGCTTGGCCACAAGCTAAAGAGCATTGCAAGCCCGCTTTCCTGCATCCGCATCGCGAACCACAACCACTCTTGCAGTTGCAGAAAATTGTATTTAGCAAATCTTCTGGAACAGGTGGTAAAATTGTCATGATAGGCTCCAGAAAATCGTTTCGCATTGCCCAACCCCATACCTGGGGTTCCAAATCATGTCCTAACCAAGTTTAAACTTGATAATATACACGGTTGAAATGTTTATGAGCAGCTGCACTTGTTGGTGGCATATTTGAAAGCTGCACAAGTGCACAGGTTTATTAAGTTTTGTAGACTTCACGTAATGCATATAACGAAGATGATCGAGACTTTTCACAGATTTCGGAATATTATAGACTGCCAATAAGGTTTGAGTTCCACTCTCTAATAACGTATTCAATGATATTTTTTAATAAAAAGATTAATTCATAATTTATTTGGTTTTTTTTTCATCATGTAAGAAGTTATTAATATTAATTAGGTTAAAATTCAAATATAATTCCTATATTTTCATTAACAATTCTACAATTACATGGGCAGGTAAGTGTTGTTAAATAAATTAATACTGAATAAAAAGTGGATAAGTTAGGAAAAAATTATAAAATACAATATAATAGTTAATAAAAATTGACAAATATTTATAATCATTGATTTATCGATAGTTCATTAACTATATATGGCGCGTTTTCGACCGGAGGCACCGGTTGACCTGAAGTGATGCTGTGACCGCGCGCTCTCCGCCCTGTATCTCGAAAACGGTTCACCGTATAAAAAACTTTTTTATACAAAATTTGTAGATAATTTTGTATTCTACAATATTGATAATAAATACAAATAGCAAAAACCCATAGGAAATGAGATATTTCCAAAAAAAAAGCGCAAAAAACCGATTTTTGTGACCTTTGAGCTTGAAATTTAATAGTTGCTTACACCCTACCATATGTAGGTTTTGAGACAACTTTTAGGGAGTCAATATACAAGTATTTACAGACTTACAGCTGGGTATCTCGAATTCCGAGATTCCTACCTAATTTAAGCTTAAATGACTGGGCCATTTCTGTTTTCCGTCGGTGCGTGGGAGAGTACCAGTACCTCAATTGTAATTTTCTGGGTTAACTCGCTCCATCGTCGACCTCATCTATGAACTTGGTCAATTGGGATCAAGAGTTAACCCATCTTATAAAAAAAACTGAACAACTTTCCCAAAGAACATAGGGCAAATTACGAAAAAGAAAATTTTCATAGACTGATTAACCAACCGAGAGGTTGAAAGAGAGATACCTAAAGAGAGCACTGTATAAAGTCTTGTTACGAACGGACATCATCATCATACTTAGGTTGCTTTGCTAGGTTAGATAATACGTTGGGTATGAGCCTTTGTCTAGCAGTAGAAGTGGGATTTGAGAGGTAATCGTAACTTCTTTTAAATTATAAGTGTAGTGGCTTTTATTCCTTCTGTGTTCCGTGTAATTTTTGTAATTCTCTATAATTTCTCACTTTGAATTTTTCTTCAGCCAGTAGCAGACAGTTTTCTAGATCTACCTCTTCTTCTCTTTCCTTCTGCCTTTCCTTACATAGTAATTTAAAAAAAGTCATCATGTTTATCCGTACTTCCACTGGTTTTTTGTTTGCGTGTGTTAGTTCTAAAGAAAATATTGCTCTAATTTAGATGAGACATTGCCCGTATTAAAGAACGCGACTCAGACTCTGATCTATACTTAAGTAGCAGTCGTCTTTGCCATTTTGATAATGAGAGAAAGAGACAGTCAATACTTAAGTACTGATCAAGACTTAAGTTTCCTTCTCCTTCAGTAATTTTCCATTTTTCATCACAACTGTACTCGTACACTCAAGAGCACGTCAAGCTTGACACTTTGGACTTTGGACCGGCCCTGCATTGTATGACGCGAAGTATAAATTAGAGCTCAGCTTAAACTGGTAGTGTAAAGCGTGACCTGCTCTTGACTGTACGTCCTACACTTATTAAGAGCGCTTTTGAAATAGTCTAAGAGGTAGGTGTTTATATGGTGGATTAGATAGTAATTACGGGCGCTTATGTTATTATGTGTGCTTGACTTAAGCCGAGATTATAATGGTCAACCAACATGTCGTTGATATTATGACATAACTAAAGAGGTCGGTAACGTAATGTCTTATTTCTGATCCACCTATTGTTGTACGATAGAACATTGGAAGTAAAAGTGATAAATGACAAACATGCTCTTTATTCCATGGCTATTATTCGGCGTATAAATAGGTGTTCCAGTTGGAATAACATAATAGCAAGGACTTGTATGTTCAGTTTTCAATACAATGTGTTTCATAAATACCCACTAAAAATTAAAACAGAAATTAATAAAAATTCGTTTAAAGGGCAGCACTTTTTTTAATATGTCAACAAAGCACGTTAATTAAATGAAACTTTTATTTTTAAAGAAGCTAAAACGTGCAACTGATTACTAGAGCTCACTTTTGAAATTAATTATGGATTTTCATTTTATTGAGTATTTATGAAACACGTCGTTTAAGTATATAAATAGCAGGTAGTTTGGAAGTCCAACGAACTACAGTATGTACTATTACATACATACATACGTTGACGCCTGTAATCTCTTTCGGGGTTGGCAGAGCATCAGTGTATCCAGCAACACATGATGCCACATTTGACACAAATTCCGAGGGTTATTAGATGGAACATGAATTAACATGATGTATAATATTGAGAGGGTGTCAGTTTCGCTCATAATACATCAGATACCTCGCGTCCCACTAACTGACTTTTATAGTATGCCTAGAAAGAATTTGCAGCTGGCACTAATGTGCCAGTCTTTCTTTCACTCCTAGTCCAGCATGAAAAAAATGTATGTATAAAATCACGGAAAATTCAGGCTTTTGGGGTTAGGACTGCGTTGTCAATTCAATTCAATTCAATTCTTTATTGCTTCCATGTGTACATTGTGTTCTTACATATGTTTTGCTTATGTGTCAACATGAAACCCTGTTAGGGCACTGCAATAGTCAATTCTTTGATTTTATATAATATAAATAAGGATGTATAACATTTTATTTAGTTTAATTACTGGTGCGTTACACACTAAGTCCGGCTTAATAGTAACTTTTATGTTATTTTTTAAATTATGTTGTTCTCAGATCCTCATAGCCATAAAATACTTAATCTTATCGTCAATGTATCTGAATCCAAAAACTGTATATTTATGCTTACGAGAAAAAAGTACTAGGTAGTATGTCAACGTGACGAGGTATAATATTTTATTCAAGTGGAGCGGAAACGCCCACGCCGCGCCGCCCCGCCCTGGTTTTTGACCCGTAAAATTGTTGAGTAGTGTCTTAGACTATTTGGAAGTTGCTTATTTAATAAATATTTTAGTTAGTTTGACATAATACATCATGTTTTGATTAATTAAATGAAATTGTTGAACGTAGGTATTGATAAATAAAGAATACTAGCTGATGCCCGCAACTTCGTTTGCGTGTTAATTTTTTTTTGTACAGAGTACACAGATTGAAAACATCTATCTTACGTGATTTAGATTTTTACATACAAAAGTTTTTTCCCGCTAACTCCCGTTCCCGTGGGAATTTTGCAATATCCTGTTGCAACTAAGCTTTAAGTTTGCTAAGGTACCTGTATGCCAAATTTCAAGCGTCTAACTTAAGCGGCTTAGATTTTTCATACAAAAGGATTTTCCCGCTAATTTCCGTTCCCGTGGGAATTTTGGGAATTCCTTTCTTAGTGCACCTCTACGGTACCTAAGCTACGTCCCTTCAAAATTTCAAGTGCTTACGTTTAGCCGTTTAGGCTGTGCGTTGATATGTCAGTCAGTCAGTCAGTCAGTCAGTTTCTCCTTTCATATATTTAGATTTAGACATTTTAAGTAGCACAGATCACAAAAATCTCCCTATTTTCGTGAATTTTACTATTACACACGATTTTGATGCGTGACTTGTACCTATCTTCACTTTTTAACCCCTGATAGAAAAAAAAGGGGTGTTATAAGTTTGACGTGTGTACCTATCTGTGTATCTGTATGTCTGTTTCTGTGTATCTGTCTGTGGCATCTTACTTAGCTTCTACACGAATAGACCGATTTCAGTGGGGTTTTTTGTGGTCAAAATCTTTTTTTATTATTATTATTATAAGATGGGTTAACTCTTGACCTCAATCTTGACCATAAGGTCAAAGATGAGGTCGACGATGGAGCGAGTTAACCCAGAAAATGCCTATAAAGGCACTGGTACTCCCACGCACCGACGGAACACAGCAAGCTGTTTGGCGTCGGACTTCGGTAGGAGGGTGGTCGCGAACCAGACGGCCCTTTACAGAGCCTACCACACCGCATGAGACCATAGGACGACACCTCAGATTCAGAAAAAAATGAAGTGTCGTTGCCTGGGATGGATTACTAGGAGGCAGGTCTCATTTGTGTTTCCTTAGTCGCCTCTTACGACACCCACGGAAAGAGATGGGGTGGTGTTATTCTCAACCGATCACCACACGGTGGAAATCTGACGTGATCGAGATATTTCTTCGCTATATTTGATCAAAATGGTGCAGCCGTTAAACAATTATCAGGGGTTTTAACCATTTTTTCAAGTTTACATTTATGGTTTATATGTATTATGCAATATAGGAAAATTTTACCAGTATTCCCACCTTAAAAAACATCCACACCTGTCATAACGCCTTATCAAGCTTAAGCCTAACCAAACCTGAAAGAAAGTGGTCTATTCTCAATCTAGTGATTAGATTCCAGTAGAACATGTCTCGGTTTTTTACGAGCACTCGTTAAAATAACACTTGACGGCCAATTGAGTGGCGGAATTCGTCATGCGACGAATGTATTAAGTAGTTTAAGGCGACTACAGCACCCGATAAAGGCAGTACACATAGGAATAGTGCCATCTCCGTCTCTCAACAGGCCTGGGCCGGCAGTGCGAACAGTGTCGATACACGAAGTTTACGGACTATGAAACTATGAAAGCGCGCGTGCGTAAAAACATGTTCGAAAGTTAGAAAAATGAGATTTATGGAAAGGTAACAGCTTAAATCGAAAAATGCGTTAACTACTTATCGAGAGTGTTCAATCACGAACATTTTGATAGTAAATTCAAGTTCCTGTGTGCATGTTACTATCGTTTTTTACAGCTTAAAAGATACACAATATTGGTATTTAGAGGTGAATTTGTGAGCTTTTTCTATCGAACCAAAAGTGCTGAATCATGTTTTCAGCAAACTACTTATCTACACTGGGCGTCAAAAATAAGTAGTACAGTTTTAAAATTGCGATTTCTCCCAAACTATAAAACTTAGACCTTTGAAACAAAAAAGGTTAAAAAGAAAATTTAATCTTATTCAATAAAAACTTCATGCATTATAAGAACTTATAATGCTTGACTTTAAAAAAAACGAATAAATAAAAACACTTTTTTTAAACTGTTGAAAGGTGTTGTCTTACTTAGGATTTTTGTGTTTGACACATTCGCTGCTGATAAAGCAATTGTAATTGAAAAGCATAGGTATCTTCAGAGAGTAAATTTGACTAATCATGCCTCTTTCACCAGAAGAATGTGCAAGAATCTTAGCTTTTCTCGAAGTGGGCATCAGTATGCGTCGTACTGCAAGGAGGGTGGGTGTAACTTTAAGAACGGTTCAGCGAGTAAAGCAAAGGTACGAAGAGACTGGAAACCATCTAAGGAGACGAGGTAATGGCAGACCCAGGTGCACAAGTACCCGAGAAGATCGCTTTATTGTTTCCACTGTGTTAAGAAATCGACACCTTAATGCAGTTGAGGTTCAGCAACAGCTTCTTCGGACCCGAACAGACTACATCAGTGAGAGTACAGTGAGAAGAAGACTTGCTGAAGCTAACCTGAAGCCTCTAAGACCAGCAAATGGCCCCAAACTTGAGACAGAGCATCGCGTAGCAAGACTACGCTACGCTCGTCAACACGTACAATGGGGCGAAGAAGAATGGGCTAGAGTTTTATTCACAGATGAGTCTCGATTCTCTTTATACACTTCAGATGGACGGCGGAGAGTCTACAGACGACCCGGTGAGCGATACATTCAAGCTTGTATCTCGGAAAGAGTCCAATATGGCGGGGGCTCTGTACACGTATGGGCTGGTATCTCTTCAGAGAGTCGCACAGAGCTTGTGGTAATAGAAAATGGGACTTTGACTGGTGAAAGATATGCCTCGGAGATCCTCAACGAGTATGCAGGGCCATATTTAATAAATATGGGTGATGGAGCCATCCTAATGCATGATAACGCCCGGCCACACACTGCTCACCACGTACAAGAGTACATTCAGGAGGTTGGCATCAACTTGATGGCTTGGCCATCGAGAAGCCCAGATCTCAACCCGATTGAACACGCCTGGGATGAGCTTGGGAGGCTAGTCAGAAGGCGCAGTCCACCTCCTGCCACACTCAGGGCTCTAAAACATGCGCTGATAGAAGAATGGGAAAATATTCCCCAACACCGCCTCCGAAACTTAGTGTTCAGCATGCCAAACCGGATCCAAGCTGTAATTAGAGCCCGAGGCGGCAACACAAGTTATTAAATTGTGAAAAAGTTCCAAAACGTGAAAATTAAGTGGTTGACATATCGTTAAAAATTGATACTTTTTAGTATTTATCTTAATTTTAAGTTTGAAACTTTATTCATGCCAAATAAAATATAACTTTAATAAACTTCGTTAAGTTTACTATAAACTGCTTTTTATTTCATAAGTGTAACTACTATAGTTTAGGAGTAATTGCAATTTGAAAAGTGTACTACTTATTTTTGACGCCCAGTGTAGTTTATGTCCTGAATATTACCTTAGTATTTTATTTCTTCGATTTAATGCAGTGCGTCATGCTTATCTACGCATCATAAAATCGTAATTTAGGTGCTGTAGTCGCCTTGAGTACATGATTTTGTATAAATAGTGTTAAGTAGGTCTTGTAAGCTATATGAGACGTGTGGTGGAAGACTTTAACGCCCGTATCACAGGAGACTCAAGTCTTGATCTATACTTAAGTATTGATTGTCTCTTTCTCTCACTATCAAAATGACGAAGAATTTGCTCGATGGACAAAGACGACTGCTACTCAAGTACCGATCAGAGTCTGAGTCGCGTTCTGTCATACGGACGGACCTAAGAATGCATATTTGCATATGTCACCGTAACATCGTGAAACCCGTCATATATTGTAATTTTACTTAGTAAGATTACAATGCGGTTCCTGACGTTCATGCTGGAGACCGTCATGAAAGAGAGCTTTTGGCCGGAGGGCGTGGTGTTCCGCCGTTTCCGAGGGAGATTCCCGACTGCAGAAACCCCCAGTAGAACACCCGGGAAATAGTGTTAGTTCGTTTTATTTTATTTTGTTTAATTATAATTCATATGTATGTAAGTCTGTAAGGTATTTATCTATGGGCCTTAGATGCCTGATAATAAATAAACAATAAAGGCCCACATTAAGGTTTTCCCTTGTGTCGTGGGTCCCTTGGAACACACATAAAGACAAACACAAACACCCATGACCCGACACAAACATCTGCTTTTTACACAAATGTTTGCTCCGACTGGGGTCGAACCCAGGACCCGCCGATCAAGAGGCAGTGTCACTACCACTCGACCAAACCGGCCGCCGTCAGAATCCGTCAGAATCCGACGTCTTAAGTATTGATTATCTCTTTCTCTCACTATCAAAACGACAAAAAATTTGCTCAATGGACAAAGACGCTGCTACTCAAGTACAGATCAGAGTCTGAGTCGCGTTCTGTCATACGGACCTAAGAATGCAAATTTGCATATGTCACCGTAACATCGTGAAACCCGTCATATATTGTAATTTTACTTAGTAACATTATAATGCGGTTCCCGACGTTCATGCTGGAGACAGTCATGAAGGAGAGCTTTTGGCCGGAGGGCGTGGTGTTCCGCCGTTTCCGAGGGAGATTCCCGGCTGCAGAAACCCCCGGTAGAACACCCGGGAAATAGTGTTAGTTAGTTTTATTTTATTTTGTTTAATTATAATTCATATGTATGTAAGCCTGTAAGGTATTTATCTATGGGCCTTAGATGCCTGATAATAAATAAACAATAAAGGCCCACATTAAGTTTCCCTTGTGTCGTGGGTCCCTTGGAACACACAAAGACAGACACAAACACCCATGACCCGAAAACAAACATCTGCTTTTTACACAAATATTTGCCCCGACTGGGAATCGAACCCAGGACCCGCCGATCAAGAGGCAGCGTCACTACCACTTGACCAAACCGGCCGTCAATGATTTTATTATTATTTTATTATAATCGCTCGATACTTTGTAAACTGCCTCAATTTATTTTACATTGACGACTTTTTTATAATATTAATGGAACCTAACCGAACCTAACTTCAGATTCAAGGGAAGAAACAATCCCTAGAGTTTCACCCCATATGACGTATGTAGAGGTAGATCAGGAGGTTTACCATGATCGCTTAGCGCGATCCAATTTAGGACCTAAACAAGTCTGCAACGCTTATTCGTACCATGATGGCTTATAAGCGATTCAATTTTGGCGCTGTTACGATTCAAATGCAGACCAGCGACAATTTATGTAGACATTTAAAATGGACCATAGACAACCGCGCAGTTTAAAAGCAGCGCCATCATGATACCATTTTAAAAAACATTCCAATTGCGAAGCAGTTCAAAGTTGGATCCTAAACAGAAATGCTTTTAAACGATCGTGGTAGGTACCCTGGCAAAACTAAACTAACTTTTTGGTTGTACTCGTTAGGTTTCCCATTTGCATTACGAAAGCCAGCGCTATTACGAGCGACAAAAGGGCGACGTTCTGGTCAACATATATAGCCTGATCTTGCTATCGTGTGTACAGACAGCTGCAGTGATACCTGACCACCCCTGCCGGATATAGACGAAGTTGTTTATGAAAAAAACATAAAATTTTAAAATCGTGATTAGGCGTAATTGTTTAGTTAACAAAAATATATTAATATACAAAATATCATTGAAATACCTAAAACATTTCGTGAAATAACTTCATCCTTATCTCATAGGTGTGGTCAGGTATCTCTGCAGCTGTCTGTACTTACATACATAATAAGCTATAAGTGTGGATTAAAGTCTGTAATTATTTTTTTGTACATATTACAAAATCATAAGATTAGTTTCATAACGTAAAAAAACTTAAGTAAGTAAGAACTTACGTGTAATTTTTTTTTTCTCGCTACGAACAGCTGATAACGACTTACCTGTAAAAGAAAAATAAAAACAAATTAGCGTCGAAAGATTTCTTCCCACGGCGTTACCGGACCAAGTAACAGTTAATTAAAACAATGGACGGTCATCTGATAGTACTCCCTGAACTACTAAATAGAGCTTAAAAGAAAAATATCGATAAAGCTATAAATAGCAGTAGACGAAAATGTTACATTACAAGAAACAAACCCTTGTATCGACAACTGATTACCTCTACATATTTGATTTCTGTTTTTAAAATACAATGCATAATTTTTGACTATTTTAGGTCTCTACTAAATAAGTATTGACCCAAATTGTAGTCCGCTACCACTAGTTCAACTAATACTTTTGCAAATTGAATCACACAAGATGTACCTTTCTTCTATCGGTCGTCCAGCAGCATTGCGGGGTGCCACCCTTATCTTCTCGAAATCCAACGGATTCGCACTGAGCCTTGCTGAGCGGAATTCCCTGACTACGTCTCCGTTTTCGAGCTTATATGACCCAAATCTCTTTAAACTTCGAGTGAGTAGGCTTCTTTTGGGTGAGCTTGCTACATCCTCGACCGCATCTTTGCCCTTGTGCTGGATTGTGGTCAACAGCGAACCCATTATTAATTAAATTAAATATTACGAAGAAATAAAATTTTGTTTTACCACTGATACGAAAGAGTATCAATAGTACAATATCCAATATTTTTAATTATACCTGTAATAAAGACTCTCTTTCAAACTGATAAAATTTATTAAAAAACGTTAACTAGAATTTTATTGACATCGATTGATAAGGACGAATTTCGTTTCCATCAAAAATATTTCACAAAATTATGATGTCACTTTATCGATAACAGTTCTATCGAGTTTCCCAACCCTACAGATTGTAACAAACTGTGCTGTACAGTTTAGTTATGGTAAAATTGTAAAAAAACCACCTGTCGACGCATCATTGTTCACGTTGCTCTATTTACCCCGTAAGACGAATATAAATACCGTTAGTTTTCAGCTTTTTGCCTACAACATGAGATGTATAATTTGCTGTGATCACACGCTGGATTCTAGGTAAATTGTAGTGTTTAACGCTGTATCGTTTACTGCTTTTTGCTGTAAATATTGGGACATTTTAAATTACTTACTTAGTTTCTTCTTCTTATCGTGTAGGTATAGTCAAGTGTATGACGAACTTGGCCAACCCTGGTGTCAGAGTTTTCAAACCGCACAGTGGCCTGCGACTTGGTTTTAATGACTGTAGTCAATCGACAACAGCCGGGATCGGCAGCTTAGGTTGCCCTCCGAAGCGCGGGAACGATCGTGATAAATTGCCACTTTGGTCACCCATCAGGTTCCCTGCCTCTGTGTACGTTGCTTTACCTCACTAATCGGTTGAGGTCAGCGAGCAATACTGGGCTACGATCGCTTCAATTTTATTATTAGGACTTAGTTATCGAAAATTAAGGATGTGAATCATTCTACTAAACTACACAAGTTTTCTCAAGGATCGAAAAGTGAAAAAAAAATCCTCTCTCTACAACTTCAGTAATTAGTTGGTTAACAAGTTCCAAGGTTTCACACGTCAAATAAGATAACCCTATAAAAGAAACCGTTGGACCAAACAGATTTCTAAGTGAAAGGGTTCTTGATGAGTCAATGGACCTGCAATTTTAATAAGTGCTTTTAAAATTACACTTATATACTTTTATACACCACCTGCATCTGGAGCACGTATTATACGTTAAGTATTCTATATTTAAAGCTTAAGGGAAATAAAATTGTATGGAACTTCTCTTGGGCATTAATGACATATAAATATGGAACGCCAAAATTTCAACAAAAACTTCTATCAAAAATAATTTCGAAAAAAAAACAAGGCTGTTGAAGGGTTAACTTCCTTGGTCCAAGTAGATTTTAAGTATAAAATTTGACACATCAAAGAGATTTTACTTTTATTAAAAATATTTAGTATTAAACTTGGCTGTATGTTTTAACTATTGACTTTCCTTTGCCTACGGAACTAAATACGGGTGGGCCATAAATTTTTGCAAATAGCAACACTTGATTTCTCGAAAACCGTTAGAGGGAGGGGCGCGCGGGGTGCGGGGAATGATGCGCCACTTCGTGCAATTTTAGTCACGATGGAGCGCTTCACGGGAGAACAGCGTGCTTTTTGTGTAAAAATTTTTTACAAAAGCAACGACTCCTACGTTACTGTACGACGCCTATTTAGGGTTGAATACGGATTACGCCGTATAAGTGAGTGTCCAAGTGTTAATTTAATTAAAGCTTGGGTCAAGAAGTTCGAGCAAACAGGGTCGACAACGAATATTAAACAAACAGGGCGGCCACGTTCGAGAAGAAGCGAAGAGAACATTCGGGAGGTTGAAATTTCCGTAAGAAACGATCCAGAATCATCTACGCGTAAGCTTTCGGCGGCTCTAGCAATTCCAAGAACTAGTCTGCGGCGAATTTTGCATTTGGACCTTAAACTACACCCATATAAGCTTCAAATTGTGCAGGAGATGAAGCCAAACGATTACATTCAACGTAAGTTATTGGCTGACACTATGTTGGAGCGATTCTCTAGCCTTGAGAATGTATTGTTTACGGACGAGGCCCATTTTCACATCAATGGGCACGTAAATAAACACAATTGTCGGTACTGGAGCACGGAAAACCCTCACATTAAACACCAAAAACCCCTTCATTCACCTAAAACGACAGTATGGGCTGCCATATCAGCAAAAGGCATAATCGGTCCGTATTTCTTTGAAAACAGTCAAGGAAATAACGTAACTGTAAACTCAGTGGAATACGTGAAGATGTTGCGAGAATTTTTGACACCACAGTTACAAGAATTTGAAGGATACAACAGCAGGACTTGGAAGCAACAAGATGGAGCAACATGCCATACGTCAAATGTGACTTTACCGGTGGTCAAAGAAATGTTTCCTAACAAATTGATTTCTCGCAGAGGTGATATTCCATGGCCTCCAAGAAGCCCAGACCTTACACCTTGCGATTTTTTCTTGTGGGGATATCTGAAGAGTCGAGTGTACCATAATAAACCAACGACCATATCCCAATTGAAAGAAAACATCCAAGAAGAGATAGCCGCGATTCCTCGCAGCATGTGTCAACGAGTTTTCCAAAGTTTACGTTGTCGATTGCAGGAGTGCCAGCAACGAGACGGGACACACCTCGACGATGTCATTTTTAAAAAATAAATTTCAATAAATGTTTATTACGTTAAATAAATCATCAACAAAATAATATTAGTAGTTTTATTTTTATTCATGTTTCAAATGTGCAAAAATTTATGGCCCACCCTGTATTATAAGAAAACATCGTCGGTGATTTTGGATCTGTGATTTTACCGCGAATTACTAAATTGTTTTGTGGTAAGTTTTTTAAATAAATCCTTCGATCAACTATAATAAATAAATAAAAAAGTCCAGTATGTAATTCCAGCAACTCTGACATACAAACGGAGGCTCAAAATAGTGTTAATGGGATGAATTTATAATTTCTTTTTGATTTAAACTTACAGTAGGTGTATAAAGTAGAGTAAGCTCCTTGGGGATAAAAGTGTCTTAGTCTTGGGCAGACATGGATCCTTCGCATCATTCAGGATTCTTAACATAATTCCCTGGCTAATTCCCTCACTACGTTCGGAAATTAACTACAGAATCCTTCATTTCGCTCAGAATTCAATATGCTGCCCGTGACATAATACACTGTTTTATCCCCTTGTTGCTAAATCTAATATTATAATACACATATTAAATCTATACTCATATTATAAAGAGGAAAGATTGGATTGTTTGTTTGTTTGCATTGAATAGGATCCGAAACTACTGGACCGATTTTAAAAATTCTTCCACCATTACAATCCTACATTATCCGTGATCAACATATGGTACATGATTTTCCCGAATTCACACGGGAACGAAGTCCCCGGCGGAAAGCTAGTAAGATATAAGAAGAAGAGCATTATGTGTCACTGTCGAAAATTATCATCTATGTACAAAAATACAGATTTGTAAATTATTTTTTGTAAATTCTTACAAAGCAGACATTTGTGTAAAAAGCAGATGTTTGTTATTGGGTCATAGTCATAGGTGTTTCTGTCTGTCTATGCATATGTTCCAAGGGACCCACAGTACAAGGGAAAACTTTAGTGTGGGCCTTTAAGTGTGTAGTATCGTTAAAAAAAAAGTTCACCGCTTACTTCACCTAAGTGGCCCGAATAATTACTCAACGTAGTTTATTAATATGTAAATGAGCAATTGCATATGTAAGAAGATCGCACGCGAAGATTCATGTGTTATGTAGATTTACTGCTACTTCACACCGCTTTCTGATAATGTAACACTTAGGCCCATATTACAGAACGATACTCAAGTCTTGATCTATACTTAAGTATACTTATCGGGAATCTAACCCAAGAGTGTAATTAGAAGAAACCGAATAGTATTACAAACCTCTTCTTTTCGAACTACTTTTATTAATCGTTTCTTCTGCTTCCTAGGTCCTTACCTATATAGTTCCCTACACAAAACTCTCAACATATTCCACCAAAATTCACGAATCTGTTAAAAAGTTGTAAACCAGCACCTACTTACTCTAACATATACTCAAACTGAAAACCTGCTTCATCCAGTCAGCTAAATCTGATATTAATATTTAACATATATATATATATATATATATATATATATATATATATATATATATATATATATATATATATATCAGGCAAGGAAACACCTACACACACTCAATGACACGCACACACACATATACATACACTCACACACACACACACACACACACACACACACACACACACACACACACACACAGACACACAGCAAGTAATAAAATATATATTTTTTGGATTTGGTCAAAATAACATCACAGACCAGTAACTTGTAATTCATCATTACGTAACTAAAAATCATGTCTGTACTGCACCATGTGCCCCAATATATTGCACTAGCTGACTCTTATAGCACAGGTTTGACCTATTTTAAGTGTCAGCTGTCCTCTCTTTGTTTCCCAACAGCCGTATTGTATAATTCTATTTCTAAAGATACTTGTATGGTCTGGCTTTTTTGAAATAAATATATTTGTATTTGTAACTGTAGATTCATCGTTACTATAGCCACTAACTGGTCGCAGTGTTGGACCAGTTCTAAGATCCGTATTACAGAAGGTGTATATATATGTATATATTCTTTATTGCACTTAGATAACATAGGATACAAAATAAAAGAAAAAAGTTTACAAAGGCGGACTTATCACTAATAGTGATCTCTTCCAGCCAGCCTGGTGCAGTAAGAAATATTAACAGGTGCAGTAAGAATATTTTATTGAGTAGGTAACTCTTGATCTATACTTAAGTATTTATTGTCTCTTTCTCTAACCATCAAAATTACAAAGACAACTGCTACTCAAGTATAGAACATAGTCTGATTCGCGTTTTGTAATACGAACCTTAGAATTAATCCAATAAGTACTACGACGTTAGTGGCTGGTGACGCTGAATTGACAGCTCCTGGGTTCGATTCCCGGTCAGGGAAAATTTTTTGGTGTAGTTATGTAAAACATCCTGTGGTTAAGTAGCATATGCTCAGCTTTCAAGTAGCGTAAGTTGACAGCCGGGAAACTGTAATAAAGTGTGTATCAGCCACAAAACGCCCACTGCTAAGGATTTCCTTATAGATTGGTCTTGATAATTGTATGACTGAGCATAAAAGTAAATCTTAACAGCCGCTCCTATGGAAATGGAGTAAGGTTTCATTTATCAAGCTTCAAGCTAAAGTACGAGAAAACATCCAGAAATTGCCGCAACCAATGTTAAGAGATCGGAGCACGCGCGTAACGGAATGACGCATGAAGGTTAGTCACGGATGTAGCAAAAAAGAAAATAAATCCTAGATCTCCGACAATGCTTACTATCCTTACACAGAACTATCACTCTAAAATTTAAAAAAATGTTAAACTCCGACATTCGATCAACTTGACTGAACCTGGTGTCAGAGTTGTCGAACTGCAATTTTGACCATTTGGTCTGACGGAAACGCTCGTGATAGAATGCTACTTCGGTCACCCATCACGTTCCCTGCCTCTGTGTACATTGCTTGACCTCACCGATCGGTTCAGCACCCGTTTCCTACATCATTCGACTTGAATCGGATATTCGACAAGACTATACCCATCACTGTCATCTGAATAGCGCGTGAGAGATGCACTGAGATTTTCCGAGCGTCGGTATCGAATCGAATGGTATATCTAGAATATGGATGCTGATCAGCGAATGTCATGGAGCTACAAGCGCTTTAGCGCTTCGAGCGCCTTATTCTAGAGTCGGTTAAAGCATAACAAACACATGCAGAACCACGCGACAACGACGACAATTTTACGTGTCGTTAACCTCTAATACTTGGCCAAATTATAAACCGACAATGATATTATATATCAAAAAAAAGGAAGATAGCTTAAAATAAATTGGAACAAAGATTGGCTGAGACATTTTCGCGATATTCAAAAAAGTTAAAGTTCTGCAAAGGCAACTTATAAAAGTGGTGTGGTACTGGGTAAAAAATCTACAATGCTGTTACCTTCTTGTTATTGCGCAAATATACTCTCTGTTTTCAAGCCTTGACAAAAAATGAGGGGTGTTTTAAGTTTGACGTGTGTATCTGCAGGTCTGTGTATCTGGGTGTCATTCTGTTGCATCGTGCATCGCAGCTGTTGAAAGCTGGCGTAGTCGAGATGGTTCTAAGCTTTAATTGATAAAAAATGGTTCAGCCATTTAAGAGTTATAACGGAATAAGACCGTCAAAAAATTATACTACTTGGAAATCAAAATTAATAATACTAATATATCAAATTAATTAATAAAATTAAATAATAATAAAACTTGACAAAAAATAATACTACATTTCGATTTTCAACGACTTTCAAGTAAGTGTTGTTTTATTGCATAAAAAAACAATTAAAATAATAAAAAATATCCTTTGTTTCAATTTCTAGTCTATTTTATTGAGTTAAAGTAAGATAGAAACGGCGATATAAAAAAAAACTGTTTGTTTTGCCTTATTTTAGCATATTATTCAAGAAAATTGTAAGAGCATACACAAGAAAGTGCATATAAGTAATCGTCATCTCACTCACACTCATAGATAAAATAAATAACAACACCTATTCTGTCAAAAAGACAGGAAATAGTAAAAAATTACATTAAAAACTACTCTTTCACTGGTCGATAAAAATTCTGGTATTTTCGCGTAGTATACTGGCATTACAATACTACATACTACACTTAATGAAATTCTGATATAAATAGTATAATTATACTACGATTTCCAACCCTAGTTGTAAGCCATGAATGTTGGGGGTACTAAAAAATAATAACTTTAGAGTTAATGTAGGTCATTTTATTGTCACCAACGGTTTATGAGGTCTGATTGTCATCGTACTTTGTAAAAAGAACAATAAAGGTAAGTATATACTTACTCGTACAGTAAATATAAGTATGTTTTTGACAAACGTTTTTGGCTTTTGTCAAAAAACCAGATTTTCTGATATAAAACCATGCACTAATGATAGAATAATAAATTACCCAACGCTGACATAGGGTTAGTCTAGTTTCTGTGGTTATGGAACCAATGATATGAAAGGAAGGTCAATTACTATAGCTTTCCGCTCGTAACTTCGATCCTAAAGCTGACAACTTGAGTATTTTTCTTTATATTCTGTCAAAACCGAATCTATACTAATATTATAAAGAGGAAAGATTTGATTGTTTGTTTGTTTGCATCGAATAGGCTCCGAAACTACTGAACCGATCTGAAAAATTCTTTCACCATTAGAATTCTACATTATCCGTGATAGACATAGGGTACATGATTTTCCCAAATTCCCACGGGAACGAAGTCCCAAGAGGAATGCTAGTCAAAAGTAGGGTATTATTGGGCATTCTAATTCACTTTTTTCAAAAACCAGTTCACTTCACTCCGTTTGCTCCACTTCGTTCCGCACTCCGTTTCGTGAACTGGTGTTTTAAAAAAAGTTAATTAGAAAGCCCAATAATACAATTATGAAGTGAACTTAATTTGTCAACATTTACCTCATCAAATGATAGCAAACACGGTTCTATACAGCAGTACAAAGGTTCTACGCAGTAATTACGGATAAAAATATATGGGGTGGGATCTTTCACAATGTGTGTCTATATATATATACAGTTGTGGTTTCATAATATTCTCATTCAATATCAAGCGTCTCCTTCAATTTGAAGATAATGAAATTTGTGAAACAACCATTAAATTTACAAGTCGAGAAAATTTGTCCTGATCTTAAAACCCATACATACCGTCACGGGAAACTCTTACCAAATACTATTCGTTGTATAATTTGTGGTCCATCCAACTGTGGAAAGACTAATCTGATGGTAGGACTTCTTTTACATAGAAACGGATTGCGATACAGAAACGTTTACCTATACGCTAAAACTCTCCATCAATCTAAGTACGTTTTTTTGGAAAATGTCTTATATCAGGTACCAGACGTTACATTTGCAAAATATGGAGAAAATGAACACGTCATTAGTCTCCGGAAAGCAAAACCAGATTCCATCATAATATTTGATGATGTGGCTTGTGAAAATCAAAATAATATTAGAGACTTCTTTGCAATGGGAAGACATCGAAATGTTGATTGTTTTTATCTAAATCAAACCTACAGTAAGGTGCCGAAACAACTTATAAGAGACAATGCAAATTTAATTATACTATTTAAACAGGATGAAACAAATATGAAACATGTCTATAATGAACATGTAACAACGGACATGTCATGGACTGAATTTCGAGACATGTGTTCGAAAATATGGAGTGACCCTTACAATTACTTGGTAATAGACAAGAACTCTGAAAAAAATAAAGGTTGCTATAGAAAAAAATTTGATACGTTTATAGTTTTTGATTAACAAATAGTATTTAAACACATTTAAAATGTAATTTGTCTCATTATTATAAAGTTCACATTGAAACCTTACACGCTCATTTATAATGGAAACCAACTTGAAAAGAAAAGTCGCTGATGCAGCAGAGGCTATCAAGAAAAAAGTTAGCAAAATCAGAAACATAGAAATGGACAATGAAAGAGCTTTAAAAACCATTTTTAAACCGATCTCCGACCCTTTAAATAAAATTGTTCAACAGAAGAGAAGGATCATAAATAAGCCTCCTCTTGTAAACAATAACGATCGTGAAAATGATAAAAATTCTGAAAAAAGTTATAGCAACACTGAAAGTGAGAGGGAGGAAGAAGAAGAGGAAGGAGAGGAGGAAGAAGAGGAAGATGAGGATTTTAAAATTAACAATTTTAAAAATTATGAAAGTTTTAATACTAGCAATGAGTCGTATAAATCAGTTATTGATACAACTGCTTCTCAAAATGTATCTAACTGGTCATTGTCTCCTGAACGTTTTAAAGATGTTCCTTATGGTATTAGGAATGATCGAGGAAAACTCAAGATGGGTGCAACTAATGTTTATATTGCTGAAAACAATAGTTTTATAGTAATAGCAGGTCGTAAATATAAAATAACTCCTGGATTATCAGAATTGCTCATGAAAAAGCAACCCGACTTATCGTTAGTCACACAAGAGGACAAGTCATATTACAAAATGATGTTATTAGACACAAATGCACATAGACGAGGATATGATGCCAAAAAACCTATTAACAGTAATAAAGGTTCCAAATATAATTTTATTATAAAACCATTATTTAAACAACAACGTAATTATTCTGTAAGTACAGGCAGCAGTACTAAAGGCAAAGGTTTATCGTTGCTAAAAAAATGGAAAAAGAATACAGATTATGTATACTGGGATGATCCTAATGAATTGGTGGAAAGACTCAAACTTTTGATTGCTTCTCATGATGCTGGTAACACTGGAGTTGAAAATGAAATTATATCTATCTTAGAGGAGTTGAAAGAGGGAGGTATAATTACATAATAAGTTTGTGTTGTCTTCACATTTTTTCATTTAAGTTGAAATTCTCGCATATAATAGTCGTTTAAAATGAATGTGGATAAATTCGGTCATAATGTACATAAAAGGTTACGATTATCAGATATCTTTAATTTTTCTAATAAAAAAATGTTAACAACCGAAGATGGAGATTTTGATTTACAGTTGAAACGATTGAAAGGCGTAAAATATCCTTCTTCACCTGATGATGCTGTAAATAAAGAATATGTTGATACAGTTTATAATAAGTTGTGTAGTGAAAAAAGAGTGGAAGAATTAATTGAAACAGCTATAAAACGTTTGCTACTTGACTTCAAGACTCAGTTATTACATGAATTTTACACAAAAGAGGCTATAGATGAAATTTTGAAACTAAAAAATGGAAAAACAAAAAATCGTTAATGAAATTCATAAAGCAGCAAGAAGAAATTTTGACAGAAGACATGTTATACTTAAAGGGATTGATGATTTATGGCAAGCAGATTTAATAGATTTCCGAAATTTGAAACAGTTCAATAAAGGATTTAAATTCATCTTAGTCGTTATTGACTGTTTTTCAAAATTTGTGTGGACTGTACCAATTAAAACAAAAAATAAATTAGATGTAATGTTTGCATTTAAACATGTGCTTTCTACATCTAAAAGATGTCCTCATAATTTACAAACTGATATGGGAACAGAATTTTATAATGAAAGTTTCAAAAAAATTATGGATTTCCATAAAATTAACCATTACTCTACATATTCTATTAAAAAAGCTTCTATTGTTGAAAGAGTTATCAGAACAATAAAGTCTTGGCTTTTTAGGTATTTTAATTTACATGGTAGTTACAGATGGTTGGGAGAACCTCTCAATGTAGTTGTGAAGACTTACAATAACAGCAAACATCGCAGTACACAATTCAAACCCAAAGATGTTAATAAATTAAAAGAAAAATTGGTCTTGCAAAATTTAAATTGCATGCAAAGAAACAAAAATGTTATTAAAAAAGTTAAATTTAATTCCGGTGATTATGTAAGAATAAGCAAACATAAAAGTTGTTTTGACAAAGGCTATACTCCTAATTGGTCCACAGAATTATTTCAAGTGGGAAGTGTTAATAATACATCTCCCATAACGTATAATATTGTAGACCTTAAGAAACAACCTATATTAGGGTCTTTTTATGAACAAGAACTGCAAAAGACAGCATATCCAAATGTTTACTTAATAGAAAAAGTACTAAGAAAAAAGAAAAATAAACTCTTCGTGAAATGGTTAGGCCTTCCTACTACTGAAAATAGTTGGATTGATATAAAGGAAGTACTATAGATAATGTTATCATATATTTGATAGTAATGAAAGGAGAAGGACTTATTAATAGTTTAATCAATAATTTACCTTTTGAGTTACATTTACCTGGATATAACTATTGTGGTCCGGGCACAAAATTAAAAAAACGATTATTAAGAGGAGACAAAGGTGTCAACGGGTTAGACGAAGCTTGTAAGCACCACGATATTGCTTATTCTAATTACTCAGATCTAGACAATCGTCATAAAGCTGACTTAGAATTATTGAAGATGAGCAAGCAAAGACTCAAATCAAAAGATGCAGGAAAAGGTGAAAGGCTTGCTTCCTGGTTAGTAGGGAAAGCTATGAAAGCTAAAGTGAAATCAGGTGCTGGATCCAAAACTTTTAAAGCTATTATTTCTAAAATACGTTCTGATCTGAAAAAACGAAAGCCAAGTAACAATAAGTCTGCAATTAAATATGCGTACGGTGCTGCAAAGAAACTACTTAAAGAAAATAAAGTCAGGTTGCCTCGTGTTATACCTTTACCTAAAACCGGAGGCATCCTTCCCTTGATCCCAATTTTTGCTGGGCTATCTGCTTTAGGAGCCTTAGCTGGAGGGGCTGCTGGTATTGCGAAAACTGTAAATGATTACAAAACAGCCCAACAAAGTTTACGAGAAACTGAGCGACATAATAGAGCTATGGAATCAATGTCAATAGGAAAAGGTTTATATGTTAAACCTTATAAGAAAGGGGCTGGATTATACATAACAAATTCAAAAAACTGAAGAAAAGGCTACCAAGGAGAGCTCTTACAAATTATGATATTTTAGAGAATGCTAGAGATATACCATTTTTTAGAGGTGTTTTTATGAGAGACACATTACCGAAAAAGCCTAAAAAGAATGAGTGTGGTATTATTAATCTAGACGAGTCTACTAGCGAAGGAACCCATTGGGTAGCCTATGTGAAATATAATGATTATTGCGAATATTTTGATAGTTTTGGTGATTTGAAGCCGCCGCTCGAGTTCTTAGAATATCTCAAGTGTTTTAATATATTTTATAATTATACAAAACATCAAACGTATAATACAGTAAACTGTGGTCATCTTTGTCTAAAGTTTTTAAGAGATTTTTGGAAAAATAAAGAAACCTTATAAAATACTGGAACTGTTTTTTAATTCCATCATTTGCAATATGTCTTTCACATTGTCAATAACCGGTAACCAACCGACATTATCAACTATTTACTCACCTCCTTTAGAATTACAAGGTCAATATGAGTGTGCTTTATTACATTTTTGCACATTTAATTCATTTCCCAATATTGATAGCAACAATAACAAGTTTTATTATGGTAATAACGAAGTGATAGAGATACCCGAAGGAACTTACGAACTTCAAGATATCGAGGAATTTTTAAAAAGTAATGTAAAGGATACATCTTTTGACATGTTATGTAATAATAATACTTTGAAACTATCGATCTTTTGTACGAAAGACATTGATTTCAGTAAACCTAATGCTCTGGGTAATTTGCTAGGTTTTGAGAAAAAAGTTCTTAAAGCGAATATATTGCACACATCACAGCTACCAGTCAACATTTTGTCTACAACAGTCGTACGAATCGAATGTGATATTGTGAGTGGATCATTTATTAACGGGAAACCGAGCCATATAATTCACGAGTTTGCTCCTAACGTGCCGCCTGGTTACAGAGTTGTTGAAATACCAAAAAATATTATTTACTATCCAGTGAACCAGAAAAATATTAGTTGCATTAACATAAGGATATTAGACGCTAACAATAACTTGGTTAATCTGCGTGGTGAAGAAGTTCAACTATATATCCAATTTAGAAGAAATGATTGATTACAATAATAAATACTTGCCACCGCAACTCAGAAACCCCAGTACGGTTTGTGCTATCCAAAAGAAAACATCAAAAACGAAGCATAAGTTAACTAAAGAAAACAGGAAATTTCTTCAATTACTAGGTCTACTAAAATGAACATATTAAATCTTACTAGCACACCTAACTATGATAACTCAATTGAAGGTATCGAGTTTCATTCATACAAACCGTATGTTACTAGTTTTAACAGAAATGATGAAATTCGGATTGCAATCAATCAGCAGGATTTATATGTTTTACCATCAGCCAGCACTCTTTATTTAGAAGGCATTGTTAGAGTTGTTAAAGGTGATACACAGAAGAGTCTTGATACTGTACATTTTACTAACAATCCGTTAATGTATCTTTTTCAAGATATACGATACGAATTGAATGGGATTGAAATTGATAAAATTAAAAATGCAGGTATTACTACAACTTTGAAATCCATTCTGTCAATGAACGATAGCGAGTCTCGGATGTCTAAAGCATGGGGGTGGGATATAGAGGGTAACAAAAATATTCACCATGGAAACTTTTCAGCATCTATTCCGCTAAGTAACATACTAGGATTCGCTGAAGATTATAAGAAAGTAATAATAAACTGTAAGCATGAACTTATTCTTCTACGCAGTAACACCAACTTAAATGCTCTGAAACTTAACACCGGTGAAGTAGTGAGTGATATTGTTATGAATAAAATTGTATGGCGAGTTCCACATGTCAAGGTGTCTGATAAGGAAAAAGTCAATTTACTGCGCTTGTTGGATAAAGATCGCCCAATTCAACTAGCCTTTAGAAATTGGGATTTATATGAGTATCCTTTATTACCTAAAACAACAAAGCATACTTGGTCTATTAAAACATCTTCTCAAATTGAAAAGCCACGGTTTGTAGTCTTAGCATTGCAAACTAACCGGAAAAATAATGCAAGTGCTGATATGTCAAGATTTGATCACTGTTACTTACGAGATGTAAAGGTGTATCTAAATTCTACATACTTTCCGTACGAAAGTCTTGACATTAGTTTTGTAGGAGACAGAATTGCATTATTATATGAACAGTATGCGAGATTTCAGCAGTCGTACTACGGTCGTGAAAGAGTAGAACCGCTTCTAACGGTACAACAATTTAAAGATATAGCACCTCTATTTGTAATTGACTGCTCCAGGCAAAACGATAACATAAAAACAGGACCTGTTGTCAACGTGCGCATTGAAATAGAGTGTGATACTGAAATTCCTGATCAAACTTCTGCATATTGTCTTATTTTTAACGATTGCTTGATAGAATACAAACCTTTGAGCAGTATAGTTAAAAAGATATCATGAATGCAATAATTGTGGATGTACAAGGTTTTAAAAACTTAAAAAATGAATTCATTATTAAAGAATGTGCTATTGCCACTGAAGAACACACTCAAGTATTTTTAATAAAACCTCCATATCCATATGTCAAATTAACAAAAGAAGAAAAGAAACGTGTGTTGTGGTTAGAAAAGAACCGTGGTATTTATTGGAGTGAAGGATACATCGACTTTAGGGAATTTGAAAGAGTGATAAAACCTCATTTACAAAACAAAAATATTATTGTTAAAGGAGAAGAAAAAATAAAATGGATAAAATGTATATGCGAAAATTGTAACATAATCGATATAGGTAGTAAAGGCTGTCCTAATATTGCAAGTCTTCATAATAAGTACTGCAAAGATATTACAAAATTTAATTGTATAATTCATTTAAAAGAATGTTCTTTAAAAAATGTATTATGTATTAAAAAGTGGTATGAAGATAATAATATAGATCAATTTAATTTTTTTAACTAGTTTTTATTTTTAAGTTTAATAAATTACGTACTTATAAAACAATAGCCTTTTATTTATTTTAACTCATCTTAACAAAACTACTCTTAATAGTTACATAACGTCAAAATGCATATTTTATTGTATTTACTATCATTTGATACGATGAAACAATAAAAAAGTATAATTATTCCTAAGTAGATACTATTTATTTACAATCTAAACAATTTTAATAACTTAAGAAATTACAAATAGTAGAACTAACTTAATACTATAGAGGCTGCAACAGAGGTTGTTTCCTGTAGCACTGCAGTTTCTGGAAAAGAGAAAATAAGATTTTAATTAACTTGTACTATGAGGTTCGAAACGGACAACACAAAATCAAAATATATTTATATACTTACCAGCTTATAGTCCAAACTCCGATCGCTCTCCCAACTCCTTGCACACGTGATAAAGCAGCTGCACCAACTGTCTGAGCACCGGATCGTCTTCATCGTGCACGATGTAATTGCTCTTCAAAATTGTACGGCAAATTTTCTCATCGTCTTCAAATTGAGATAACTCCACCTTAACTCCAAAACGTGGAGTCTTATCGTCTCGATACACGCACAAGAAGGATGTGAGATCGACTTTTTCACTCATGTTTAAAGCTATGCACTGCTTTGCTTGAAGAACTAAACGTAAATGAACAACACAATAGATAAAACGGAGTCATGTAATATAACACCTCCTTTGTTCCTGATATTTATTTGAACATGTTGAAACTTGTTCAATTTTTCATCTCACGTTTCGATTCGTTTTTGCTGTGCTAGTATTACTTACCAGTAATTTAAAACTAGAGAACATAACACCTCATTGTTATTGTTAGTAGATGTCAGAATTTGTTAGAACATGTTCAAACACGTTCATGTTAAATTACTAGTATGCAGGTACATTATTTTGTATTTCTAGTCAAATAATGGTAGGTAATTGTATTTAAATAAAATAAATAAAACATTTAGTTTAGCTACATTTATTGATATAAAAATAAAATCAATACATTAAACTTAGTACCTAAAACTAATACTTATTTCTTAACTTACTATCTAACATACTTAGTTGTTACAAAATCCTTATAAAATATGCACTGGCTGTAGCTACAATTTCTAGCTCGATTAAGGAAAGGGGGTTGGCGAAACAAATTAAATAATTATTTATATTTTGAAAAGCTGACAAACAGTTAAAATCCAAATTGCTTTCTACCTTTTTAACAAAATTAATTGCTTCAACATATTCGTTTTCAAGTTGGAATACTCTCAATTTAATACAGTCAATAAAATGATAAATCGCTTCGCTTACGAGATGACCAAATTGTAAAGAACAACGTTTATCACTATATATTAACACGGTTAAAGTTTGTAACGCTGCCTTTTTATCTGTAAATTTCACCGTGCCAAAAGAATAACCATTATTTAACATCTCACACACTAGATTCCACTCATTAATAGAGAAAAATAGACTTTCTTCCTCGTTGAAAATATGAAGTTGAGGCATGAAATCATTTAAAACCCAAAGTCCAGATTTTATATTAATACCGTTGTCGTGTGTATACACTCGCATTGAAATGACACAATCAGTCAGGTAGCTCTCGGCCATGGTGAATTATAAAGTTTCGTTACAGTTGTCATTTTTAGGATAAAGTATCACAGTGTCCCCAAGAAACAGTTGAAATGCGGTCTTTCAAAATAATGCGCTTGTCGTCGTTTGCTGACAATGCAATCTTATTCTGTTCTTGTGTAAATATTTTATGTTTAAGTGATTTGAAAATTATATTTTTCTTACGAATCAGCTTATTCTCCATTAAAACTTTGCTATAATCTGAAAAATGAACATGTTTTATAACGTTCTTTTGTACACCTTTTGCTTTTTTTAATTCGTCTTGTTGTGTTTTAATGCAATAGAGCTTTGACCTTAACCCCACAAACTCCGAAATAACGGTCCCACCCAATTCGTCTTTAAAGAGACCTGGTACCTTTTTATTCAATAAAGGTATATTGTAACAATTGTTTATATCATAATTACTAGTATCGAAATATTGTAAAAAATGACTTTTCAAATCTTTATAAAAATCTTCCGTATCTATAGTATAAAGAAAACTGTCTGTGTCTGTATAACACAATCTCAGTCTTTCGCCATAAAAAGGTTTCATGACAGAGTAATGGAAATCGAACATGTGACTTTTAGAAATTTCGAGAACCGCAAAACCTATATAGATAGGTTTATTTAAGGTAACAGTTTCAGGTTTCATTTGAATAGCTACAAAATTCTCTGTAAAAATTGAAACACTATGGAAATTAGGACGTGCGATTAGTTGCTCTGCAGTAATATTTTTTTTTGTTTTGTTCCTAGTATCAGTCCACTGATTAACTAATTTTATATCAACTCGTTTTTCTGTGTCCTCTAAAGTTTTACCAAAAATGCTATTATTTAATAATTTGAAAAAGTCCTGCTCAAACGTAGATTTAGCTTTTTTACGCAATTCTGTATTCATGTCTATATATTCTTTTAGATATGGTCCTTGTTTGAATTCAATCACCTTATGCACTTTCACTAATTTCAACCCGTGTTTCAAACAAGTCTGCAAATGAACGAAATGAATTACGTAGTGGAACTTGTCGTACAAATTTGGTATTAATTTTTGAGTTTTGGAACCTGGTGGTGCAAACTTTTGTGCGCAAAATGGTATATCGTTATGAAGGTCATGTAAATGTTCTGGGTATTCTATGTCAACCTCCAATATGTAACCATAGTCACCATCTAAAGAAATATTGCAAAAATTTATACGATTAATTTCTTCTTCGTTGAGCAATTTGAAATCGGAATATGGTAGATAAGCACACATAGCGTACCCGTATAGATTGTTGCAATCGATGTAAATCAGATAATTGTTTTTTTGTGAGCTATTGTACTCAGGCAAATATTTATTATTTGCTTTTGAATGCCTAGTGGAACATAAACAAATCCCACCACGAATACCTTTTTGAATTAATCTTATAATTTCCAAATCATTAATAAGCTCTAATTGCACTCCGGTTTTTAAAAGCATAGCATCGAAACTCAAACTAGGAGCTGTTAAGTAAAAAGCGGGATCTAGCTTGTAATTAACTTTACACGTTTTGCGAAAGTTTTCAAATACGTCCGCAAGTAATAATACATCTGACTTGAGGTATAGATCGGTGTATTCTCCGAGATTCCTTATTTTAAACTGATTCCAAACATTTCGTGCGTGTTCATGGTCCGATTCAGAAATAATGTCATTAGTTAATGTACTGTAAAAGCAATGACGTGGTGGTAGGTTAACTTCCTCAAAGAGTTCCCAGCTAGTCATATACTCATAAGGATACACCCCTTTGCGTTTCACCAAATTAAATTGTACATTTGAGGGAAAAAAGCGTTTTAAATGAATAAAATCATTTGAATTCAAATTAGACACAAGTTTTTCTAAACTAGTACCTAAAAACTTAAACGAATCTACGAAGCGAACAGGTATTCTATCCTCATAGACTTGAAAAAATTTTGTAAATGAAATGTAATTTTCTTTGTTTTTCGCGATTACCTTTAATTTACCGTCTAACTCACCTAATTCCCTTATAAATAAGTGACAGTCGTATCCTGACAAGTTGTGGAAAAATACTGGGATCAGTTTAGGCAAGCGAAATCGGATATTACAATACGAATGAGCAGCTCCGCGATAACGTCCCGTAAGATGGCAATGGTCTCGAACCTTATCGTCAAATAGTATTTTATCGCAAAGGAAACATAAGTCAGCGTTAGTATGATTAATCAAATCCTCTTCCGTGAATGTCATTGGCACAGGGGTTTGTAATATTTCATAGATTTTCGTAACATCGGATTGAAGTGAATGTAAAAACTTTGCAACACAATCTGGTCCTCGATAAGTAACATACCTGTTAAGTGAACTATCATATGAACAAACTATATAATAAGCAAAAGCAGCTGGCACGTGTTGCTGTAAAGATGTTGTACAACTAGATGTGTTATCAGCATTGTTTTCAACGGGCTTCAGCAGAGATTCGAAGTCAGCATAGATAACGAAGGGCATATCCTGCATTCGTTCATAGTTTTTGAATTGAATAAAACTTCCTGCCTCAGGCAGAATTGTTTTCACTTGCCCACAAGTATGAGATTTAAATTTTTTTAAAGTATCAAAAAATAAAATGCAATCATCACAAAAATATAACTTTGCATGGTGATTTGTTACTTGTTGACGAAGCAATTTAGGCAAATCTTTAATAAGACAGTAATGAGAACGATTATTGTCTTCTAAAAACAGAAGATTAATGTGATGTTTTTTTCGAGATTCACTTCTGTACAAGGGACCTACTATATTTTTATTATTTTTGAGACCGTAAACATTCACACTTATCTTTGGATTATTTTTTTCAAATACTTTTATATCTGAGAATCCTACAGGGAAAGACATGTTTCTCGTATTAAGAACGGTTTCAAAGTGTGGATACGAAGACGTACGGTGACCGTTGTTCTTAACTGGAAATAACGCAGCCATTATCGACCATAGGAAACAAAAGTTGTCAGCGTTTCTAATATTAATGCAAGCACGTTTGTTCTTTATATTTTTAGGCAAATCGATAAAGCTGGAAGCTCTCATCGGATTGTATTTGTTCATATTCACTTCAAGGTAAAGGTTTCGAATAAAGGCCCAGCCACTATCTTTTTCTTCAAACTCTTCCACTTTTCTACTAATGTTTTCAATAACTTTATAATATAAGGTTTTAAAGTCGAAATTTCGATGCAAAATTATATTTTCTGTGGCAAAAGATTTAATCGAAACCTTGTCTTGAATTTTGGGTAAAGAAAATTCAGCGAACAATTCAAAATTGACTTTCAAGTTTGTATGAGTTTGTACGCGAGTAGTAAGGAGTTTGCGTACATGTCTACGAATATTAAACAAAAATTCATTTGGTGGTAGCGGTTGGTTCGCTTCGTCACCTCGTACACGATATGATGCAATACGTGCACGGAAAGCGCTACTAATTTTGTCAATGCCATCACTTTCATTGATTGAACTATTATCTTTATGCAAAATACTTTTAAGGTGAGCAGAGAACACTTTACTTTTAATCGAAATATCGCAAACTGAACAAAATATTGAATGTGTCATTATAAGAATTGTCTGAACAAGCGGGTGAAGATTGTTTTAGTTACCTATCTAACAGAATTAGACTGTAAATTATAAATTTAAAACGATTAAAATATTGATTTATTGACCAAAACCTTAAGACTATTATAAGCAACGCACAAGTAATATATCCTAATCCTAACACAAAATACCTACACTACTAAATAAAATGTACTAAAATAAGAATATACCCGCATACGTAATAATATTTAACCATAAAATTAAAATAAAGAAAAGAACGCTTTACCACGCAAATCTTAAATCCAGAAAATAAAAAATTAAATCTAGTAAGAAAGTATTTTCGAATCGAACAAGGTGTAACTTTTACCTACTTTTTCTTTTTTGCTTGGTAAAACGTTCCTTCTTCAGTAAACTTTTCTTTAGCCCCCTTAATAAACTTTTTCAATAATAAAAACTCGGGATCTTGTTGATCGCCCTGATAGCGGAGCCATACGAACGCTTTCTCGCACCTATCCAATCCCTCGAGATCTTTTATTTCTGCGCAGTTGTAGAGTCGTAACTCCGCAATTAAACTACCACTAAGGAACGCTTTTCTCCGTATCGTACCATCAGCCACGCGCTTTGAGTAAATGGACGGCGTCTGCTGCGCCTTCTGTCGTGCTTGTGTCTCGTCCTCGCTGTCCGACAGCCAGCTAGCCGGATCTTCTGACTGCGACTTGGACGGTGCGCGTGACGGGGTAGCTGCTTTGGAAGCACGGGGCTTCGGGCCTGGCTTGTTTTTCTTCTTAGCACTGAGAAAAAAAAATATATATATATATTAGTCTTTAAACTTAGAAAAGTCGATTTATAATTTAAAAAATTTCAACATAAGTAATTTGTGATCACGGTTTATGAAGGTGTTTAGAAAATAAGAGAGACAACTAAAAAAACATTAAGGTAAAGGGAAATATCGTATAAACTAAAACATTAATTTGCTTTAAGTAGAGTAAAATATTTACCTTGCACCCTCGTCTTCTGAATCGAAGAAGTCGGTCTCAGCCTTCTCGTGTTTGGTACGTTTGTAGTTTGATTCAGACCTGTAATAGAAAAAAACAAATTGAAAATATCGGTTATGACAGGGTTAAAAAAAGAAAATCAAACTAAATCACTTTACTCAACATTTAAATAAAATTAGGAAGGTATTTTGAAAATTAAGTTAATTCGAACTTACATACATTATTCTGATGCACGGGATCCGCATAAAATGAAGTTTTGTTGAAATTAGCGCACAGCACCACAGCACAGTATTCTTGAAATTAAACGACACTTGATAAGCACGAGCGAAAGGTTCGGAAGCACGAACAGCTTTACACAAAGTGAATGAATTTAAGAAATTAATTTGTGGTATTTATCCTGTAATTTCTCCGTAGTAAGCAAAATTTGTCAGGGATCGCAAACTCATGGAAAAAAATAATAATATTGCTACATTTTATTGGTTGTACAGGTACCAAACTTAATAGTATGTATTTACTAGTAAGTATTTACGGGAAACCTAAAAATTAAAAAGTTACATGTTTTGCAGTGAAAAAATAAAACAATTTTTTTTTATAAATTTCTTGTATTATATAGATAGATAGATATTAGTAAATTTTGGTATCTTACGTATTTAAAAATGTCTTTAATAAATAATTAATATGCAAACATTATGTTAGAACAAAATGTTAGGTTTTTAAAATTTATAAAACCGTGTAATGTTTACTATCCCTGAAAATTAATAAAGTCAGCAAAAGTAACTTCTGCTGTTAGAAATAGTTTGCGACAGCAAATCACTACTTTCCCATGAACCGTGGAAAAGAATCTGATACTTAGTTCTCATTCGACTAATACGACTTAGGGCACGTTCATCCTATAATGACAATTATGAAACTTACAAAAAACGTTCTGCATTACATTTAACCTTTACGTATACATAACTTTATATACCTATTTCAAAAAGATATTTCCATGAGTTTGATTCAGAGAATTATTTTGACATCATGCATTTCGGAGAAAACAAGACAATACTTGACAATAGTGGACATTAGATGACAACAGTAAACAGTAGCTGACAGTAGGATACAATATACATTATAATAAGTTCGTAAGAAAAAAAATATTTTCGATTTGTGAAAAGTAAATTCGACTTTTATTAGTTTAATAAAACTATTAAAAATAAAATTAAAAATAAAATGTATTCTTGTCTTAAATTTCTCTACCTACCCTTTTCAAAATATCTGTATGCGTGGTTGTTTTACTAATTTCATTATCTTCAAACGTGTAAATTCCATTAACATACCCTTTTACTAGTTGAATAAAACTACATACAAAAATAAAATGTTCTCTTGTCTTAAATTTCCCTGCCTACCCTCTTTGAAATATCTGTATTCACTACTTATGTGAACTGAGTCTTATTATTTATTTGTCCACCTGCGGGTTTGTAGACTAACTGCAACGTCTTAGTAATTTAATCTACAGGTAAAGCTATAATACTTACGAGTATGTGGAACTCTCGGTGACTCTTGGGAACTAAATTGTGAGATAAAGCTGGGATACACTAAGATAAAGCTATTTTTTAATATATTTTTTATATTCATCATGATTAGGAAAAAAATAATTATTTTATTAGTATATATTTAAAAAAGGTTTAGTGGGGGTTTGATTGAAAATGTTTAAAATACTAGTGACATTTATTTTTTATAAAATTATCATAAATAGGTAGTTAAACATCTAGAGATTATTTTGTTGATATTACGTAAGACAATAAATGGTATTATTTGATTAAGAGATTTTAAATAATGTTTGTTATCTAATGATAATCCACTGAATTGTTAAAAATAACTATTATTGAACATGTTAATATACGATTATAGTGTTTACACAAATTCAATTTTAGTAGAAAATAAACAGAAATAATGAAAATCTGTGAAACAAAAGCGTGAAGAAGATAAATTATCGCTCGCATGTGGTGTGTGACAACCTTTATTGTAAATAGTAACTCAAATGCTTACTAATCAGATTCAGGAAGCATAGCTGCAAAGCGTTAGTGTATTCGTAACTCCAACCGCGTCGGTTTCTACATTTCGTTTTCGTTTGAAAACACAGTCAAAAGCGTGGGAAAAGCACCAGGTTTTAGATTTGAGAGGAACCAGTTCTGGTCGGTTGAAAAGCCTCAACAATTGATGTTAGGATCCAGTTTTGATTGACCGGAAACCCTCATTCAATATTAAAAATCTTTGTAATGTGTGCCGATATCGTTTTTGATTTGCATTTTCAAGAAAATCATGATTGTGGAGTTACGTGAAATCTCGCGAAATTTGTGATTGTGTAATTTAATATTTACGCGTAAGTACTTGTCTAGGGTGGGAAAAGCACAAGGTTTTTATTGAGAGGAAACAGCTCTAGTCAGTTGAAAAGCCTAAACATGTAAAGTTGGGATCCAGTTTCAACTGGTGGGAGACCCTCATTCAATTATGTAAACCTTGAAAATGTGCTTAGTACCTGACATAGAAGGTATTTACGTAATTCAGTTTTCCTTAGAAAAACCAACTAAAATTGAGAGGAAAGCATGGGGTTTTGATTTGAGAGGAACCAGTTCTGGTCAGTTGAAAACCCTCAACAATTAACGTTAGGATCCAGTTTAGATTGATCAGAAACCCTCATTCAAGTATGAAAATCTCGTAAATGTGTAATACGATTTAGTTGGTATTTCTAATGAAAGTTATGATTTTAAATTTTATGGTCATACATCTCGCGAAATTTGTGACTAAAACCTAATATTTACGCGTAAGTACTTGTCTAGGGTGGGAAAAGCACAAGGTTTTTATTGAGAGGAAACAGCTCTAGTCAGTTGAAAAGCCTAAACATGTAAAGTTGGGATCCAGTTTCAACTGGTGGGAGACCCTCATTCAATTATGTAAACCTTGAAAATGTGCTTAGTACCTGACATAGAAGGTATTTACGTAATTCAGTTTTCCTTAGAAAAACCAACTAAAATTGAGAGGAAAGCATGGGGTTTTGATTTGAGAGGAACCAGTTCTGGTCAGTTGAAAAGCCTCAACAATTAACGTTAGGATCCAGTTTTGATTGATCAGAAACCCTCATTCAAGTATGAAAGTCTCGTAAATGTGTAATACGATTTAGTTGGTTTCTCTAATGAAAATTATCATTTTAAATTTTATAGTCATACATCTCGCGAAATTTGTGACTAAAACCTAATATTTCCAGTTTTTATGAAAATAACGATTCCGCAAAAAGTGTTCTCGCAAAATTAGTGATAAGACATAGAAATAGACAATTATTGTTGATGCTGCTGTATGGGAAATGGGAACGGGCCGCCGGGAGGAAACGCATTCGCTGCCGTTTGATGTGGTAAGTGTTAGCATAGGTTCATTTCATAATTGTATTATTGGGCTTTCTAATTCACTTTTTTTAAAACACCAGTTCACGAAACGGAGTGCGGAACGAAGTGGAGCAAACGGAGTGAAGTGAACTGGTTTTTGAAAAAAGTGAATTAGAATGCCCAATAATACCCTACTGTCAAAAATAAACCCGGAAATATACATTTCTCACCTCTAAGGGAAAAGCGTGAACAATCACAATGGCCACTTTCATCCAACACCTTTCTACAAGTCCGGAGACATCGGCTACAGTACAATAATACAGTTTCGTGTAGTTCTCTCGAAAACCATTAACTTTACACGTAGGTTATACCGCTACGGTTCTGATCGCCCAGTCCGCACCTTACACCGCACAAACATTTCAATATGGACTTACATATCTTCTTCTCGAAGCGATGATAGCCCTGTTGGTAATGAGCCAAATTGTAAACGGAAGTTTGCTGGTTGAAATCCTGGTGCAGGCCTGTACCACTAAATTCGTCTTTGCGGATTTATGTACGGATTTCTTATTAATTATCACTTGCTCAGCGGTGAAGGACAACATCGTGATGAAACCCGTCTAAGAAAATTCGTTTTCGAAAGACGAGCGGTCCACCAACCCGCCCTATGCCTGCGTGGTGGACTATGGCCTATTTGCCCTTCGTCTTTCGAAGGGAGGCCCGTGCCACTCGGTGGGGACGTATATGGACTAGGTAATCATGGGGGTTGTTGCACGGCTCCTCGCACTGTCTCCCACCATTTTTTTTGAACCAAGGCCTCTCTCGAGAGTAAAATCTAGATTTCTAGTGCAAAGATATGGTCGAGGACGTTAAAAGCTCAGTCGAAAAAAGCTTATTTATCCGAACCTATGTACAGTCGGATCTATCCTAGCCCGTTATAGTTCGGACTTCATTACAAGTGAAAAGAAACTTAGGTGGACATCAATTAAGGAAATCGACTGTTCGACTTTAATAAACGTCCTGTGTTACTTAGGAAAAGCCAAAAGGATCTCACTTCTTATAGGATGTGTTAGATTTGTTAAGCTAACACTGCGACATTTTGCAAGATCAGAAAAGGTGACTGCAGGGAAATAAATGCTTAAATGGCAATATTCATAACTACCGTCAGACAACGACAGCTTACCCGAAAGCTGTAAGTTCAGGCACTTTAGGATGTCGAGTTTACAATGAGGGCTTTCCGTATCGAGAATCCAGCATTCCAGTGAACTAAGATCCATCCAAGCAACATGATCTGTGCACCATATCTCATACTTTCTCCCTGCGATTTGTATACGGACAGAGAGTCACGATCGCCTCTATTATAATAAATACGGAACCTTTTACAGCATTGCTGGAGGGACAAAAGATACAGGTTAAAAATTGATAAGGCTATTGAAGAAATTGCTCGCTCGAAGTGTTTTGCCTCGTTTCGTCGAAGGAAATAAAGAGAACATTAGTCCCTTAATGTAGAAAATGTTGTTTATGACCTTAAATTATAAGTGTGCCAGTGATAAAGGCAAGACATTTGTGATAAACATTAAAAGACGACATTTTTCAAAAAGAGATATGATGTCCATAAATGAATTATGAGAACGCATTTAAAAGGTTTTTGTTTTTTAGTTATGCTGAGCTATGGCCTTTTTGTTGCATTCTGACACACACACAACACTAGAATAACTCTGTAACCTTTTATGTGTATTTGTACTTCTGACTGTTTTGAATGTTGTGTGTCTGTTTTAAAGCAATGAATAAATTCTTTGTCTGTCTGTCTGTCTGTCTGTCTAGTTCATTAGGCGTCATAGGTGTAATATATTTAGTAGACGTTTATCTTTCATTAGATTTTCATGTATAACTGTCGTAAATGATGACCAATCTATACATATAAAAAAAATCATTATAATTTTAAATAGTTTCATCTATTATTTATCGCACTTAACATCAACAACTCAGATTAGCAAAACGTGCCTAAAGTGATCCATCTGACTGAGTACATAAAGGTTTTTAATTCTGTCTACCCACATATTTCAATAAAGGCCCGAGTTATGTTTTTATTATCGATCAAAATCATGGAAATCATCTCAATTGTAATGTCAGTTTGACGTCATTGTTCCCAAGCATAAGGGCTAGACTGCGCTATTGCATGTACAGGAAATGCATCCGCTTTATTGTTACGCATATCTGCAGCCTTATTGTCTTTGCCTCTAATATTCTCAGTTGCAACAGCTTATACACTTGTGTTAACAATAGATCGAATCCAAATATTAAAATTAGGATCTGTTACATCCTTCCTTCAGTTCGAATATATTATTCGAAGTCTTTTGTCATTAAGAATCTGAATACCTAGCAACTCTGATATTCATTATTTTCTTTTCTGTTTTTTTCTACCTAAGTACTTTGTCCCGTTTTTGATACGACATTACACATTTCTGATATTTTGGATCGCAGCAAACTTTTGCTGCTAATGGCTACGATGCATCTTGTTTCCTTCCGAAAAATCTGTACTCAAATATAAATTAACCTCGTTAACGACTAGAATTCCTTAACGACAGCTAATCAACATTGAAAGTTAAGTTATCAATCAAAAGTTCAACAACTGAGATAGATACTAGATGGATAAACATGATAATTTTGAACTCGTGCAATCTGATGACTCAAGCCAAGCCTACGGACAGCTATTAATGATCAAGATAACCTAAGACTTAATACAAGCCGAAACCTGTTTTATGACTAATACGTTACTTCATAGGGAGCAAGTTTTCGAAATGTATAACACAAAGTAATCGACTACAAGGCATTGTATTCAAATTAAGATGATATAGAACGTTTCTGTTTTGCAATTTCGATCATCAAACACAAGGTCCCGTATGGGAACGATACAAAGACATCTATTACTGATGCAATAATTGATGAATTAAATACTCTTGATATTGCGAAATCAACTGACGATCAACAAGACATGCATTGTGAATTAATATTGGATATCTAATAGTATAAGCACGTCTATGATTTAGAAATCACGAAACATTTCTAAATGTAGGTGTTAACCTTCAATGGTTACGAATTCAGTGCAAGGGTAACTAACAGGCTCATCTTTTTTTTTGTTGGATTATAACTTCAGAATGTTTTTGATTTTAATCTTGACCAAATCACTATTGCCAAACTTTAAAGAAAATGTGTGGCTGTGTCTGTTAATCTTTCTTTCAAATTTAGGATGAGAGCCTAAAAGGCAAACTGAAATGCACAATTCTTTGCATTTACAAAGTATATTTGTAAACATACTCGTAGACTAAACGCTGAACACAATTTTGTCTATATTTGTTTTGTTTACTCATAACTGTATCATCGAATTATTTAACAGTGACACACATTCCGTTAAATGTTTCAGTGTATTCCATACTTTCAGTATCTAAGTCATTGTTGATAGTGACTACCATGTAACAAGATCTGTGACCTCAGGCAAATTTGTTGTACCTAGAGTCACCAATTACTTTGGAGATAGGACTCTAAAAAAGAGAGTACCTTATTTTCTCAACAGTTTGCCTGAGTTCATAAGATCAGAGACCAAGATAGGCAGATTTAAAAAAGATTTAAAAAAGCATCTGCTCCATTCACTTGAAGCTGAATATATATTTAACTCATTTGAAATTAAGTTTATACCTACTTACTATGTAATTAGAGACTCTTGTCCTCGCAGACAAACTGCTCAAGCAGTTTTGTGGGGCTTTATTTTTAAGAAGCAGTGTAATTTTTATGTTTAATAATTTAAATAAATAATAATAATAAAAAAAATTAATGTTTTCATTTTTGTCACAACGTTTTGTTATTATCATATCGTCCCATAAAGTTATGGTGTACGTTTTTAAAATCACGATTATTTTTATCACAACTAGTATGGTTCAACCTTACCATAACTAAAAAATCTCTCCCTAAGCTTTGTTTCTAAACAAAGAACAATGTGTAAAAATGTACGGGCTTTGGGCCCAGTGTCGTAGTCATATGCTATGTACGGGTTGATGAGTAACTGAACATGTATGTCAAAAATGCCTAAATGAATTAATTGATGTGAGATTTTTGAAATACTAGCTTTCCGCGCGGGACTTCGTTCCCGCGGAAATTCGGGAAAATTATGTAGCCTATGTTACTCAGAGATAATTTAGCATCCTAATGTTGAAAGAATTTTTGTAATCGGTCCAGTAGTTTTTAAGTTTATTCGTTACATACAAAAATACAAATCTCTTTATAATATTAGTATAGATACTCGTAGACTTACGTATTTTTGCAAAATGGGCTCAGTGTTGTAGCATCATACGCTAAGTTACAAACTTTGCTACCTACCTATATTAGGATCATTACTGAAATAAAGGCTTCGATCAAATAAACGCGTGAGTGTATGTTATTAGTTATTATTCACGTGAAACGTAACAAATTGGCAAACGAAAATACTCCGTAGCCGTCGAAACGTGATCAAGACTGGAAATTACGTCTATTAGGCCGAAATTCTTTTCACTTTCTACGATATGCTTCAAATATTTGGGCTAAAAATATTTATTTTCTGATCGTTCGTTATGTTTCTTGTTATGTCATTGATATCATAACAATGAACTATAATAACATTAATAACATCTTATTGTTTCTAACGATCCAAATCGGCTGTCTATTTATATATAGTTGTTATATTTGTAATTTATTTCTTTGTTGAAAGTATTACCGGACATGATAGACATTAGTTAGTCAGAATTCGTTTTCTTTGAACTGGCACTTTGAAATCCTGTGAAATTTGAATTTGTAGTCAAGAGACCAGCGAGCCAATACTCAATACCCAATATTTAATGCAACTCTACAATGGTATGGTACCATAATCACATCCTACTTATCTGGTATCCAGAAACTAGCCAATTCGCAGAAATAATATTTTTTTTAGGAGAAAGGAGCTAACTTCATCTAAAAATTTCGTGCGATAACATTTTTAACCCCCGATAAAAAAGAGGGGTGTTATAAGTTTGACGGCCGATTTCGATGCTAACAAGGTGTTTTGTTTGAAAGCTGACATGATCGCGATGGTTTTTAGCTATATTTGATCAAAATCGGTTAAGCCGTTTAAAAGTTATAAGCAATCGGATGTCAGGGGTGACACATTTTTTAAATTTTAGAGTAATAAATTATCATTTTAGTGTTTTACACCGATTCTATTTAGGTTGGTACTAAATATTCTATGATTAGAAGCGATTAGTAAACTAGAGCTTCAAAGCCTTTCAATAAGTTCATTGAACTCGAGCCGAGTGCGATAAGTATCATAACACCGTGGTATTCTAACCGCTAGTTCCGTAACTAGTGACTCACAGCTTTAGTTTAAGTCTAAGATTAACTAAAGCTATGGCTATGGGGCTATTGATTTTTTAAAGCATGAGTCGACAAATGAGATAACGAAACACTTTTGAAGAAGGCTATGGTTCTATGCTATGATTTTCTTTAAAGATCGTTTGATTTTCATCTTTGTTGCTAAGAATTTTTATGACTGTTATTATTTTTGTTTGACTTTGATTACTGTTAAATTAAGGAGAAACTCACGTTGAGTGTTGGTTTTAATTAATTCTTCGGTATATCCGTATGCATCAAACATGTACCTATTAGTGCCTCTCATAATTAATTATTTTTTTACTAAACATCTACGTCTTTTGAGTATATCTTTAAATTGGTTACCTTAGGGGGTGTTTCTTACAACCATGAAACTGAACAACTTTCCCCAAGAGATCCATTTAAAATTCTCAAAAAAATCGATTTCTTATACAATCAGCTGATATCTAAAAAGTATTTTTTGAAGTGAAAACTTCTTTAGCGGTGTTGTGCACTTTTTAGGATGGGTAAAAAATGTTAAACTCTCGTCAGGTAGGACACGTGACCTGATCGGAAATTCGGAAGACCGAGGCAGAGTAGACCGCAAGGAAGTAATACATATATGTTCAAGTTTTCACTTCTCCCGGCACTCCCAGAGTGCAACCCGTTGTTTTTTTTTTCCATATTTCGATCTATGTTTCTTGTAGAGGGCAAATATGTCCAGTTTAGTAGGCTGAGTCCTGTACTTCATATTTTTTATGTCGGCCATATAGCAGTCATTTTTAAAAACTATTACCTATCCCAGAACAAGGGAATCGCGATGTCTTGGAAAATAAAGGTATACCTAATACCAATAATAATAATTGCTTATATACCTAAGCAGGAAACCACAGAACAGAAAGTGACTTTACAGACTTCCCTTTTACAACCATTCATTGTCCTTAAGCCTCGTTCAATCGTGCGTGTCAACTCGACTTGCCACTAACCACTTGCCCACTGATTTAGTCCAGTGAAAACGTTTCCTACCACATCGTTACATGCCTTCTAATCGGTCACTAATGCTAGGAATTTAAGTCCTATTGATATGACAGTTGTTAATGCTATGGAATTTAAGTCGTATTCGTTTGACAGGTAGATTGATTTCAGCTTGTTGTGCTTTCTCATTCGATGAGTGTTAGTGGTTTTGTTTAGGGTATTGTTTAGTTGTAAGATTTTTTATAATGTACTTTTAGTTAAGTCCACCATTGTCTTCATGCGAAGGAAACCTAGTGATTGTGTTGTGAATTAAAGAAATAATTCCAAATTTTCAACAAATGCTATCTTGGTATTCGTGATAAATTCAATAAAAGATGTGAATTATATCACATCGATGGCAATGTCCTTTTCTTTTAATGACGAATGGGTTTGCTCATGAAAACAATCTATCCCAGGGGCGAAAATGTGGTCGAGGATGTAGCAAGCTCGCCCAGAAGATGCCTATTCACTCGAACTTTAAAGAGACTCGGGTTATATGAGCTCGGAAATACAGACGCAGGCAGATAATTCCATTCCTTAGCGGTGCGCAGTATAAAAGATGAACAGAAGCGCTCAGTACGGATTCGTGGAATTTCGACTGAGTTGGGAACAATACATAAAATATCATATTTAAAAATAATTAAATCGTTTTTATTGACTGTTTTTAAAGTAATTCTGATTGCCTGTTACTAGACTAAAGCAAAGATCTTCGAAACCAACACAACACACGTAGACCGCAACTCTAAAACCAATAGACTGCTAAGTAATTAATCTAACACGCATACCACGTAAATACGTTAATCCGCAAACGGAAGATAACGTGAAATCGACAAGTGATTCACTATATTCGCCTAATTGACCGCTTGACCGACATCCGAGGCAATCAACTTGAGCAAGTACTCGGAAGATTAGAGATTTAATGCGAATTGTGTATGAATTGCTGTGAGAAATATAAGATATAATGTAGAGCAAAGCGGTACTCAAATAATTAGATGGTTTATTAAGATTATATACGTACTCGTATTTTGGATTAAGTATTTCTTTATAACAAGTCTAGGTAACATGTTGCGCTGACTACAAATAAATTGGGAACAGGGCATACAAATGATGGTGAAATGAGACGATATTTCCTAAATAGTTAAGAATAGAATAGAATAGAAAAAATCTTTATTTTATAGGACATTCAGGATGCCACTTAAAACAAGTCAAGATTACATGAAATACATACAAACAAACATTTAAGGATTTAAATACATACATACGCATTCGTTCTATTGACCCTACTAACTACGCCTATTCGCAAAGGTGCATTTGATTTTATATTCCTCTCTCTTGTGCAATACAGACAAAAAAAAGTAAAGGAAAAAAAAACAATATACTTTATTTGTGTGCAATTAAAGTATATTGTATTTTACAGACGAATATTTGACATTAGATAACTCTAAAATTTAAAAAATTGTGTCACCACCGACATTCGATTCTTATAGATTTTAAACGGCTGAACCAATTTTGATCAAATGTAGCTAAGAACATCTCGATTACGTCAGTTTTCAACATTCGTTTAGGAGCAACGATACCACAGATACACACGTCAAACTTACAATACCTCTCTTTTTTGTCGGGGTTTAAAAAAGATGTTTAAAGAAAGCATTAACCTACAACACTAAACAAATTAACACAATGTGCCTTTTTATAATTCGAAAACGGCACGGCAAAATTGTACTGGCATTGCCTCCCAAGTAATAGTAATATTAGAAGCTGAGAACATACACGGCAATGGTAATTCAAATTTTGAATTGCCGTGCCGTGCCGTTCGAATTATAAAAAGGCCCAATGACATAAGCATTTTCCATACGAATACGTCAAAAGCGCTAAAATCATTCAATAAAAATTCCCATTTCATCTTTATTTGAGGTTAATCCAATCAAAAGCAAGCTAACAATCGAACCTCTCGTTACGAAAATACAAAATTCAAAGTTACATAAATGTTACCATATGAAATGTAATTCTGTTCTCACTAAAATTCTGAAATATTTTATCACTAACAGTTACACAGTTAGTCGGCACAGTTAGTAGATAAAGTAATCGTAAACAGGTGGCTTGGGCAAGGTTTTTGGGTTAAGTTTACAAAGTCTAAAGTAAGCCTTGTTTAGTGTGGTTAGCAACTCAAATAGTGTTTAGTAGAGTAGGTGAGCAAGTCGTTTTTAATGTCAAAAGGAACTTCGTTGACATAAATAATTGTCTACGTAAGAGTCAACCGAATTCAATCCTAGCAATGCCTATTAGCAGATTTTTTTTTTATAAGATGGGTTAACTCTTGACCATAAGGTCAAAGATGAGGTCGACGATGGAGCGAGTTAACCCAGAAAATGCCTATAAAGGCACTGGTACTCCCACACACCGACGGAACACAGCAAGCTGTTTGGCGTCGGACTTCGGTAGGAGGGTGGTCGCGAACCAGACGGCCCTTTACAGAGCCTACCACACCGCATGAGACCATAGGACGACACCTCAGATTCGAAAAAAATTAAGTGTCGTTGCCTGGATGGATTACTAGGTCTCATTTGTGTTTCCTTAGTCGCCTCTTACGACACCCACGGAAAGAGATGGGGTTGTGTAGTTGTGTTATTCTCAACCGATCACCACACGGTTAAAGTGGCCCGAATAATTACTCAACGTTAGAAACCTATCACGTAGTTTATTAATATGTAAGTGGTGATCGATTGAGAATAACACAACCCCATCTGGTTGTGTTATTCTCAATCGATCACCACTCGGTCAAAAAATAACCATTTATAGGAATATGATGATTACAGAACGAAAATATTCGTTAAAAACTGACGTTAATTGATTAGGGACACGGTCTCCTCAACCTCATCTGACAATTTAGGTTCGATTTCCGGTTCAACGTATAGCGTTATTATAGTATATTAAAAAAGCTTTCCGATAGCTTCTTTGTTGGCGTAAAAAAGTAGCCAGTGCCCTCTTACTATCCATTAGCAATAAAAACACGTCAATCCGTTGTTCCAACATGAAGAAAGGACAATCAAACACATTTAAAACTTAAACTCTCTAATTCGAAGAATCGCGCCACATAATATTTCTAATGTGTTACTTAAAACACAGAAAAAGTGTTTAATAACTATGTTTCGTCTTTCTGTACAATAAGAGACAGACTCACTATTGTACACTTCACTTGTTTGTAATTAATTCGCTATATTATATTTTAAATATGACATTGTTTCAAAAAAATGTTTATATACCAATACCATTTATGTTTAGTTCCTTGAAGTAATTGTAGAAATAACATACCTAATGTATATTTACATAGACTCCCTCGCGTGAAAATTGTTGCGTTAAAACTGAATACAAGTCTGGCCAATGTATAATTAAATAATTATTCTCTACACAATCTTAACTAACAGATGGTTTGCCATAATATAACACCAACCTACTTATTATACATTTTCTTTAATACAGTGTTTAGTGGTTTAATAATGGTATGATGAAAGTTATGTTCTAGTTAGACATTTAAACAGAAGATAGGTTAACGAAATTATATGAAGCGAGTTAAAAGGAGCTATAGACAATTTTAGATCGAAAAACTCCATAAAAAGGCCCCAAAGATAACCCTCTTTCTTTGGCCGTCTGGTTGAAAATACCAACGTATCTACCATATACCAGAACTGAGGGATTTATTGGTTACTACAATAGCATATGCCAAAAGCTATTGTCGAAATCAGAGGCAATTTACAAACTGAGATAGTAAAAGTGATAACCCAAAGCTCATTCATCAACCTGACATTGAAGCAGTCGAAAATAATGGTACAAATAAAAAATAAGCGAAAGAGGCATTAACCTAATCATAGCAGACATACAGACAGACAAAGGAAGAAGATGAAAGCTTTTAGCGAAAGTTAGACCACTAACCTTGATGTCAACAGCTGATTTTTGCGGGAAATCATTGTTATGGTAGAGACATTTTTATGCAAAGTTGAAGAGATGTAAACGTGACCCATTATAAAATCTCATTTTGCATTCTTTGTCTCGTTGACGATGTTGAAAAAGATGAGTTAGCGACCAAGGTAGGTAGTTAAAAATGTTTTTCCAGACTTCGAAAACGAGAATAAGCTAGCTAATCAGACTGACAATCACAAGGACCACGTAGAAGGATTGATTTGTAATAATGTTTTAATAACGGCTCTAAATATGTAGTTATAAATAAGAGATGAAGAAGTTTGGATAGCGATTTTTCAGACTTAACTTAGATAGACAAGTACGATAGCTACAAGGTATTACTGAAGAACGTGTTGTTGAAAATATTGCATCAAAGGGTGAATTCGCGGAATCACTTCATTTTAAAGAAAAGAAAGGACATGATTATGGCTACTCTTTTGGATAGATATGCTGTTTAAATCGTGATACTAGTAATAAAAGTGACACCAAAGATTCCCACTTCACTACTTTCACAGCAAGAGTGGATATTCAATCACTTTCCTATCAATTTCAAACATCCTTTACAACTTCATATCATCCAATTATAGAATAAAAATCAGCTATAAGTTAAGTGACGAGGCCAATTCACACGAAGACAAGTTTAGCGAGTCTAACGACCGAAGCGACAGCGCAGGCGTGAAAATGACCGTCTCACGATTTTGTTTAACATTGCCAGCTCGGTCCAATGACAAAATCAACGTGATAAAGAATGGAATTGTCTGGATGCGTCTGTATTTCCGAGTTCATACACCCCGATCTTAATCAGCTGGGTAATGACAAAAAATCTTAGGGTTATTAGGTGAAACATGATGTGGTAAGAAGTTGTCAGCCTTTCGCCCACGGTACAGCAAAACGAGTCCCACATACTGACTTTTACAGTATGCCTGTGAGGAGTTCCAGCGTTCCAGCGTAATCACATTTAAAAATTTTCATACTACTTTATTTGACTCCAAATGGTAGGTACAAAAAGTCTTGCAATAATATACAGTTCTCATTTGAAACCACATCTTTGCTTCTGCCTTTATAAACAAATTGTGGCAAATAAATCAATTTTTTTTTTTTTTTTTTTTTTTTTTTTATAGTTAAGATCAACTCGTTTTTTGCATTTAAATGCAATTTTTTTTTACTAAAATTTAAATCAAGAAAAATATTAAGGAATGTAATAGACGTAGTAGATCAAAGTCACATTTCATTAGTTTCGCTTCTTATATCAAAGTGGTAGTAGGAGCACAGAAGATGGGGTACAGAAGTTAACTAAATTGAATTTTTCTTAGTTTGTCTGATTTAATTATTTTTTTAAATTATTTATATATTTAATTATATGATGATGATGAATTATTCTTTTTACCATTTTTATTCTATCTTTTATGAACTATCCTCTCCATAGAAGTTTCTTTTCTTGCTAATATATTATTTATAAGGGATGTAATAAAATATATTAACATTACGAGGGCGTTTTCAGTTTACGTTCGTCATAAATTGGAAGGGCCGTCCAATTCTACGCCTTTCACCAGTTGGAAGCTTTCGATCACTAAATAGATTTTCATTACATTACACAACTCTTATTACAATGGTATATATGTAGTTGTGAGCGATGTTTTACACCTGTTTAGCGAAGCCATTAAATCTGTGGGAAGCGTGGTGTACTTTTATATAGGGTGCCTTTTGTGTTGTAGTTAATTATTATTGTGCATCTACAGACTTGATGTTGGTGCCCTTGTCTTATTAGATTAAATTGTTATTACTTGTTTATCATTATTAACACATACTCTCCATTTACAAAGAATGACTTTTACTCTCTACATGTATGTATACACTTTTTTTTTTTTGGAAAAACTAGTTTATTTAGTGGGCGGATTAACGTCATTCCTTATTACTAACTAATTTTAGTCATCCAATATCATTACTGTACTATTATACTATTATCATACATGTACTATTTATATGTATGTACTAATGATACTGAACTAACGGTAAATTTCACTCTTTGATGTGATTGGTCTTCTACACAGTTCTCCTGGCCACAACGCACCGGTGGTGGCCATCAGTGCAAGTCATGATGTATGGTGTAATAAGAGAAATTCCCATTAAAATGATTACTGTTTGTCGAAAACCGAATCAATAGCTCATTAATAAAAATATTAAAGTATTTACATCAAATAAATGAGGAAGATCAAAATTTTAATGAAGACTTAATTTAGTTCATGGTGGCTGGTATTATAATAGAACTTCACTAGAAAATACATAGAGGTAGATGGGATGATGGAAAGTTCGAGATTGGCTTTCGTTTGCCTGCATTATTATGAAGGTGAAGATTTTAATTGGAAGAAAAAAAGATTTGGCTGTATGGCTTCGCCCTTTGCCCACCCTGATGGATGAAAAGAAAACTACTACTACAAACAAGTCAGCGATTCTAACGGATTATGCTGGCCCTCATTGATTTCAATGGCTAGAAATTAGGCGACCGGTGCTTCGGGATGGCTTTGAAGTTGTAATACTGTATAATTTGATGAAGATAAATACTACACTGTCTTGTCTAGTCTAGCTTGAGATTGTAACTTTAATTGTATAAATTATTGCGCATAATTCATTAACTGGAGATTCTATGCGGCCAGTAACATGTGCCTCCTAGAGATTGTCCCGTTTCGAACAGTGCACTAGCTTTACTGTGGCCTGATTTTAATAATTTGATTATGTAGGTATTACTTCGGTGCTGATCTGGGAATGAAAGAAAAACTTAGAATATGCTAGCTGCCAACTCTTCCCAGGCTGACAATCTATCAAAACTGCGTTATTCAACCTAAGTATGTTATATCCTCGGAATGTATGTCAAATGTGGCTCTACATCCATATATTTTATATGTAAAGAAAAATGAACAATTGTTCAAGAAAAATTGTGATAGGCACAATGTAAACATTAGAAGCAAACATAACTTAGATATACTAGACAGCCGTCTCTACAAAGTAACAAATTCTTTTATGGGTCAATGTATACGCTTCTACAATAAGATTCCCATTTGTATTCAAAACCTACCTTTAGAAAAATTTAAGACGATAGTTAAACAAAAACTTTGCAAAAAGGGCTATTATAGAATTTCTGATTATCTGTTAGACAAGCAACCATGGGAATAAATTGCTCAGCTCCAGAGTTATTCAGATATTAAGTCAATTGAAATTAGAAGTAAGAAAATTTATATGATTGACTTAAAAAGAGCGACCCTCGGAGTTTCTCGCTTATTCTTCTCCTGAGGAAGACTGCACCTTTGCGAATAGGCGCAAAGTCAAAAGTGCTAATGTAATTCATAATATTGACGTGTTCAAGTATCTTTTTATATGTTCAATGAAATAAACACTTTTGAGTTTGAGTTTGAGGTGATCTGCCTACCCCGACAGATATTATAGGCGGAAATATATTTTATTATATTTTTCCGCCTATAATATCTGAAATATATTGAATTACATTTTAGGGACCATCCATAAATTAAGTCACACGTTAAGGGGAGGGGAGGGGTCGACAAAGTGTGACATTGTGTGACAAGGGAGTAGTAGGGGTCATAAGTTTCGTGACGTCACATTTCAAAATGTGTTATGAGTATCAACACGTGTTAACAGTTAATGACAAACTTAACCTTCTCAGTCCCTAGCACTCTTTTTACGTTTTTACTCTGGTTGAGACAGTGAGTTTTGAGTTCCCAAAAAAAAAATAACAACTTTATTAAGTAGATACTGCTTTTATCAGAAAATTATAAAAAATGGAAAATTTGCAAAATATGTGACGTCACGCTAAGGAGGGGGGAGTCTTTTACAAATGTGACAAGGAGGGGGAGGGGGTCAAAAAATCATGAAATTCGTGTGACGTAACTTATGGATGGCCCCTTAATAGTAACTAGATTTATGATAAGAATAGACGCATAATCAAATATAATGGAGTTTATTTACCAAATAAATTGTGGTTATGTTTGCTAGAATCTTCGAATATCAGCAAAGTTTTCGGCATTAAAATTCAAAATTTGAATAAAGAAATGTCGATGTCTTCGAACGAAATTTTCAACTTTAATCGATCGATAAATCGATAATGATTATGTATGAGAAAAGCTAGATCAGTGTATTTTTTTTTAATTTGAATTACTTAGCTATATTCGCGATATTGGCTGAAGTTTCCCATGTTTTTTAATGATAAACCTATCAAACATGAAACAAGTAATTAGTTTTCCTCTTTTATGGATGACACTTGTCTAGATATCTGAAGATAGTGCCACATGTCTATGAATATTTTACTTTATACCTGTTTCAAGAAATCTTATGATTAAGAGTATACTTAATCGTGAGAAAAAAAGTTGTAGATAAAATCATACGAATGTGAGAAAAATAAAGGATTCGGAAAAGTGACACACACACACACATACACATATACAGTGTTAATTTATGTTTTTTATTTTCTACTTTTACTCTTTGTTTTTTGTTTTATTAATAATTGTATATACTCGTACTTAACGTTTTTTTATGGAAGAGCGGAGTCTTCTGACACACGCTTAAAAGAAGACTCCAATCAATATTTTTTCATGTAAGTACGTGTTTTTGGTAAAATAAAGAATTTGTAATTTCTGTAAGCGACAAATAACATTGTGTCCCCGCAACACCTGTGTCTCCTCTCTCAACTACTCTAAGGTAGACTGGAAGAGATCCCTTCAGTGATAAGTCCGCCTTTGCTACTAAATTACCTTTGAAATGTACTCGTATTATATGACACTGTTTTTGAGCAATAAAGAATTTACATACATACATACATACATACACATTACATATTTTTTGACTCCAAAATTAAAAAAATATATATCACTCCCGACATTCGATTGCATATAACTTTTGAACGGCTGAACCAATTTTGATCAATTATGGCTAAGAACCATCTCGATTATGTCAGATATCAAACAAAAAAACTGCATCAAAATTAGTTCATTCGTTTAGGAGATACGACGCCACATACGTACACAGATTTTGCATGTCTCTGTAACATGCAAATTCAGATATAGACACGTAAAACTTATATCACCCCTCTTTTTTGTCGGGGGTTAAAAATGGCAATAGCAGTCGCGTGCGCAGGGGCATTGCCTTCGTTATATAAATCTACATCGGCAATTATATCTCCATTAGTTCTCCAGTGAATCGATACGCGGTTTTTAGTATAAAAGACAGAAGTTGTTCGAAGTTTTCTAACGTTTAAATTTACAAAAAATATATTACTTGTATCTACTAACATGATAAGTTTGTAATACAGATTTGAATTGAATATCTTCATGATTGGAAGTGAAAAAAAAACTAAAGAATAAATGTACACAGGCCAGCGCATCAGATTACTCCATTTTCATTGCAAATGATATATTCATTCACCGTTGAGCAAATAATAATGAAAAATCCATACATAAACCCGAAGAGACGAATTTAGTTGCACAAGCCCGCACCAGGTTTTGAACCCGCAATCTTCCGGTTACAAGTCTGGCTCATTACTAAGGGGCCATCCATAAATTACGTCACATGGATTTCATGATTTTTTGACCCCTTCCCCCCTCCTTGTCACAGCTGATCACATTTGTAAGACTCCCCCCTCCTTAGCGTGACGTCACATATTTTGCATATTTTCCATTTTTTGTAATTTTCTAATAAAAGCAGTACTTAATAGAGTTGTTTTTTTTGGGAGCTCAAAATTGATTGTCTCAACCAAAGTAAAAACGTTAAAAGAGTGCTTGGGACTGAGGACGTTAAGTTTGCCGTTAATAGAAATGTGACGTCACAAAACTTATGACCCCTCCCACCCCCTTGTCACACAATGTCACACTTTGTCGACCCCCTCCCCACTTGTCGACCCTTAACTAAATGGTCCCTAACTGGGCTATCACCGCTCTAATGAATGCTCAATAATAATTCAAACATATTACAAATCACCAGAACTCACTGAAAAAGAACAGCTCAGCATACCAGCACACAAAGCTTCGCACGACTCATTGATGATCAATTGAATGCAAATGTGAAAACAATCGTAGTATAGTAATAGGAAAAGAACAATAAAGTAGACAATAAGGCTTGTTTTCAATTCAACCATTTAAACGTGTGTTTTGAACAATGACGAGGTCGAGTGAGCGGGAATAGGAACTTATCGTTAATCTAGAATTCTAGATTGTCAGGTTAATAGGTACAGCATTGATGCTTGATAAATTAGGATTGATAAAGAATTGGATGAAATGGTATCAGAGGAATCGGAATGGTTGCCGAGAGACAGCGAATATAGTTTATTTGTTTATTTATTTAATAGATCACCAACAAGTTACACACCAACTCTTAATTAAAATGGCACAAATTTACAAAAAAAGGCTTAATGGTAACCCAATCATAGGTGACAACCGCATTCAAAAAAATTTAAGTAACATTATACCAAGAACATAGTACCTAATATTATACTCGTACCTTAAAGAAAAATAAAACAGTCGCAGGAAAACAATTTGCAACATGAAAAGTTACATTTAAATTATACATATAAAACATAGTATTGAAAATTAAACATGGGTAAGCTACAGTAATGCGGGTTGGTAGAAATTTAGAAAACTTCACTTTTTTGGGGCTTGCGGTTTTTTATAACGATGTTTTCATTAACCACTGAGCAAAATTTGAAAGGACGAATTTAGGGGTACATACCCGAACACACTGATTCTATAACCAACTGGGCGATCTCCTGTATCGACATGAACCACTGTATTTTCTATACAATGTGCTACACTTAGTTTTACTTTACACCAACCAACGCTCTAACAATGCAGGTGATTGAATGAGTTCTATGATCTAATCCGGTCTGGGTTTCGACAATTATGTACTTTGAGGAGTGCATGTGTTTAGGAATTGCATGAGCTCATTCCGCCTGCACCTTTTTTCTATCGGACGTTCAGACGCACTGCGGGTAGCACCATTATCCTGTCGAAATCCCTCGGAAATCGAGGGAATAGACTTCTTCTGGGTGATTTCGCAACATTCTCACTCTTGATAATAACAATAAATAAATAAATGTTACTTTATGTAAAAAATACGTGCTCGATTACATATTCTCTGATATCCTTAAAGACTTATTACCTAAAGTATAAAACAAACTCGAACTCAAGTCCATTGATAAGCACCTCTGTATTTTTATCTCGTTCCCGTAAGAAATGTTATCTTCATTATCTCACATAACAAGTGCATATTGTATAGCGTTATCTTTGTTAGAAAAAGATCGTTTTCTTGCTGCCTTTTACCCACTCAATTTAATGATAGCAATATGAAGGAAAATATTGAAGATTGGGACGTATGGTTAAGAAAGCGGCTTCTGGCAACCAGCTGCCCTTACATAAGCAGTGAGACTTTACTTACATGACAGTTGATTGCCAATACCCCGGTCAAATTAAGCCCTTTTTTCTTCAAACCCAGACATTGATAATTACTGATCGAAACCTTTTAGAATATGTTCAGACTACTTCAGACACCTTTCAGGATGACACTCAGGAAAGTCCGCAAGCCTCCCGGGTGGGATAGCCAAGATATCCTGAAAAAACTGGAATTTCCAAGATTGTCGGCTATCCCACCTGACAGGTTTTGGGACTTTACACAGTGTCATCCTGGACGGTTTCCAAACACATTCCAAAAGGTCCCGCTCAGTAATTATCAATGTCTAGATCAAAACCCGTACTATTTCCTTAAACGTATGATTAGAAGGTTGCATTTATTTTGCATTCAAATACGTCAGGACGTATTTCCAAATCAAAACGCAAGTTAAATGAAAACTTCTCTAAATCCAAATAGGGTTTATTTTCCTTGTGTTGCTTTGGAAGCCTATACTTTCGTAAAAGAGAAGTCTCAATGCGTATGCTAGGGCAGCAGGAAAACAAAAGAAGAATATGATTCCGCAGCGGCATAACTCTACACATGAAACTAAACAACTTTTCACAAGGAACACTTAAATTCGCAAAAAAAACATAGACTATCGAGCACATTGGAAATGAATCTACGGAATTCGAAAAACGTTTTGACTTTTTTCAAAAAGGTTAGGCTACAGGACAAACTCTTTACCCGATCGTCTTTGTTTTAGGCCCAAATTATAGCTAACTAAATTGTCCAGAGGAATTTTTCTCAAATTTTTGATATTATTCTTCGTTTCCAAAATATCGAGCGCCAAAATCAAAAATTGTTTTTTCACTATTTCAGCCATAGCTTTTTCCGTTTTTGAATTGCTCGAATAATTCTTTTTGCGCCTTACAGCTCTCGTAAATACGCGTCTTTTAAGCTTATTTTGAGTATCATATCTTCACAATTCTCCGAGATATAATGTGATCGCACTTTTTCGTGAAATTGGAGCCTATACTGGAGCGAACGAAAAGACATTTCCAATGTCAAAACTTCTTATATTACGGCACTCAGCTGATCGCTCGAGTAACATGTTCCATGGGGAAAGTTGTTCAGTTTCGTGAGCCTATTCACATCCTTAAGGCGACTACAGCACCCGATAAAGGCAGCACACATAGGAATAGTGCCATCTCCGTCTCTCAACATGCCTGGGCCGGCAGTGCGAACAGTGTCGATACACGAAGTTTACGGACTATGAAAGCGTGCGTGCGTAAAAACATGTTCGAAAGTTAGAAAAATGAGATTTATGGAAAGGTAACAGCTTAAATCAAAAAATGCGTTAACTACTTATCGAGAGTGTTCAATCACGAACATTTTGAAAGCAAATTCAAGTTCCTGTGTGCATTTTACTATCGTTTTTACAGCTTAAAAGATACACAATATTGGTATTTAGAGGTGACCTTGTGAGCTTTTTCTATCGAACCAAAAGTGCTGAATCATGTTTTCAGCAAACTACTTATCTAGTTTGTGTCCTGAATATTACCGTAGTATTTTTTTCTTCCATTTAATGCAGTGCGTCATGCTTATCTACGCATCATAAAATTTAGGTGCTGTAGTCGCGTTAAAAGTTTCGCTAACCAATTAAAAGTAACTGAATATACATGGTTTACCGGTAGCTCTACTTAAATTGTACTGTCTATCTTATATCGAAAAATTTTGATCACTTTCTCTTAAAATCTCGATGCTATCATAATTATGTGTAGTTTCTAATTTGCGATCTTGAGATATTGATAGATAGATCGTTAATTGAGAGCATAAAGACTGAATGATTGAATTAAATATGAGTGCGGTCAGTCGATATTGTTGTAGTACGACAGCAGCACGTCAGGTTACCCATTTGCACAACGAAAGAGGGGCCATAAATAACGTCACACAAATTCATGATTTTTTGACCCCCTTCCCCTCCTTGTCACAGCTGGTCACATTTTGTAATGAAAGCAGTACTTAATAGAGTTGTTATTTTTTTTGGAAACTCAAAACTCATTGTCTCAACCAAAGTAAAAACAAAAACGTAAAAAGAGTGCTTGGGACTGAGGAGGTTAAGTTTATAGTTAATAGTTAACACGTTTTGATACTCATACCACATTTTGAAATGTGACGTCACGAAACTTATGATTATGACCCCTCCCACCCCCTTGTCTCACAATGTCACACTTTGTCGACCCCCTCCCCACCCCTTAACGTGTGACGTAATTTATGGATGGTCCCCCAGTGCTAATTACAAGCGAGATAAGGGCGACATCAAGGTCAACATGGTATAGCCTGATGTGCTGCTGTGTGTACCTCAGTTCATATTGGTAGCAATCTTCGTACATATATAATCTACCTTTCAAATCCATATTCGTACTTCTCTAATATACACATCAACGCGGTCTAGGGATATTGCACGATTTTTCATACAAAGGAGGTCTGTTTGAGAAGCTACAAAAGCATACTCGAGATAGATGGAGCGCTATACTTTTAAGACGATCAAGTGCTAAACCTGAATTTTAAATTCTAATAAATAAATTTGGTTTTACTTGAAATTTGTGAAAACGTGACATTAATGAAAAAAAAATTGCGTAAATTCGACTACTTTCATACAAAAAGCAGGCAAAAAGTGCATTTTCGTTTTCGTTTCCGTCACATTTTCACAAATTTCAAGTGAAACAAAATTTATTGATTAGAATTGAAAATTCAGGTTTAGCACTTGCTCGTCTGAAAATTATAGCCCTCCATATATCTCGAGTATGCTATTATAGCTTCTCAAACAGACCTCTTTTGTATGAAAAATCGTGCAATATCCCTAGACCGCGTTGATGTGTGTTTTATAAAATGTAAAAATCTGTTTGTTTATTAGTTCACCCTTCTTGTCGTAGGTAACAAAACGACGTCAAAGTCGTCCACACGGAGGGCAGGATATGGACATAGGCTACTTTCACATTTAAACAAAGACGCGGGCGGAAAGCTAGTGTTATATGTCATATAAATTTTCTTCAAATGCAATGGGCTCATGAAAGTCATCAAGAAGGCAGTAGAAAGTTCTTATGGACAGACGGACAAAGTTAATTTATTACTGTATGACGTATTTAGGACTGCTTTCGTCCTATAGACGAAATTGATTTTCACTCTGCTTATATTACTAAAATGTTTTCAGATTGTTTATGAATTGATTCCACAAAAGTATTTTTCATATTTTCTATACTAAAATTAGCTTTTCGCCCGGGACTTCGTTCCCGTGGGAATTTTCCCGTCACTTTTCCAATATTTTTAATAGTTATTCTGCTACGTATTCGGGACGGAGAGAAATACAACAAATCAAAAACCATGGAAATCGGTCCAGCCGATCTTGACCGATAAGTGGTGATGTAACTAACACGACTTTGTTTTATACATATACTAGCTTTTCGCCCGGGACTTCGTTCCCGTGGGAATTTCCCCGTCAATTTTCCAATGTTTTTAATAGTTATTCTGCTATTCGGGACGGAGAGAAATACAACAAATCAAAAACCATGGAAATCGGTCCAGCCGTTCTCGAGTTATAAGTGTTGTAACAAACACGACTTTCTTTTATATATATATAAGATAGATTTAGATTATAAAGGGGAAAGATTTGATTGTTTGTTTGTTTGCATTGAATAGGCTCCGAAACTACTGGACCGATTTAAAAAATTCTTTCACCATTAGAAAGCCACATTATTCCCGATGGACATAGGCTACATAATTTTCCAGAATTCCCACGGGAACGAAGTTCCGGTCGGAATGCTGGTACTTAATAAAAATTAAATTTCTTCAATCAAAGGTTCTTTAAAACGTATATACCTAAAATCATCCTTGTTTAATTCGACAAGACAGAACATTTAAACTAACATTAACTTTAATGAACGTTTCTGCAACAGAGTTTCTGCGACTAAGTGTAGGTTTGTATCAAAATTATAGTTTCTCAATAAAATTATACACAATCGAGAATTATTAAAACCAAATGCAGGCAGAGTACGATAGTTACAACGCCGCGGCAACACCGCGGTCCTATGTCAAAATTTCAATATTGACAACGCCAGAGGGCGAGCAAGCCTTTGCGCGGGGCTCTCATCAAAGTGAAGTTTCAGCGTGAGCCGAGCGCGAGTCAATATCGTGCTAGAGCTGCTGAACATTGTATATTGCTATTGACGTCTACAGTTTTTAAACGTATTTATCGTTAATTTAAATATTACTGTAACGTACACACACAGTATAGTACACACGGCAAAACATCAGGCTATACATGTTGACCTTGACGTGGCCCTTATCTCGATCGTGATAGCACCGGCTTTCGTAGTGCAAATGTGTAACTTGACTTGCTACTGTCTGTACATAGCTTTCGTGTCACATTGTCATATGATGAAGCCAAACCCATCCTGAGCTTATAATTAGAACGCCATAATTTAAAAAAATAACTTTATTATCTTACCACGCAAAAAGCTTCAGGGAATACAAAATACTATAAAATGCTTTCGAAAATAGAATACTCATTTAATTAAATTCAGTCTTTTTTTTTCTTGCTTAACAAAAGATAACGAGGCTTTAGATCACATACATGTCTATGCCAGCCTCATTGGAAGCCTCTTAAAAAGAATAAAAATAACTGAAAACTCCTCAACCCCATCAGTCCGTGATGCGCTCATTAAATGAACACATCACAAAGCGATACAGCCGAAGAGCTTCAGGAGCTAGTGGAACAGCTAGCCTTACATTAACTTCTCCATTTTGGAGTACTCCTGTACCTAAAAACTTGACTAAATATTCAGTCTTACAATAAATTATACACTGCGTATTAATTTTCATTAGTTTTTGGTTGTTGTAAGCTTGTACTACGCAATGTGTGAGTATTATTAGTTAGGCAGTAAATGTTAAATCTGCAGCTCGAGCACGTGCGGTCCTATGTCAAAATGTCAACATTGACAACGCCATAGGGCGAGCAAGCCTTTGCGCGGGACCCTCGCGCAATCTAAGTGAAATTTCACCGTCAGCCGAGTGGTGTTCAGCGCGAGTTTGTCGCGCATCTTGCTCGAGCTGTTATTTTGATAATAAGACTTATAACATCTGTCAAAGACGAAACCTGTGAGTCCTGTGTACCATTAATGTAATTCATCTTGTCAAAATATTTAAAATAGGAAGCTGTAGTGTAAAAAAAAAAACAATGAGTGACAAAAAGCATGTTTGACCTTTCATTTTCACACGGAACTTAATTAGTTTGTCATTTTCTTCTAGAATTATATTTTAATTAAAACTTCATGAAAGCGGCTTTTTTCTCTATCTCTTTGTTTTAGGATTTTAAAATCACTGATTGACTATCCAATCCAGCTCCATAGTAGCCAAAACTTAACTATAAATATACACAGCACTAGCATACGTTATGTCTCCATTGTCAAGAGAGTCAACTACCTTGAATTATTTACAAATTCACACACTTTAATAGCCTCATCCGACCGACATTATAAAAGCGTCTTTTCTTAAAATTCAAATCTATGTTTGAATTCGAACGCAAGATTAGATTTCCAAAAGCTTCCAATTTCAAAATTATTCCAGTTCGAAAAAAACCAGCCAGTGCTAATAAGTAGTACCGTTATTCCGCGATATCACCGTAAAGCTTCCTGTCAAAATACCGGTGTTCCGATAAAACTATTGCACACTGTGTGTTTAACTTGATTAGCAAATCAATAATTACTGTTATTATCCTCAATTTATCCAGTTTCAAACGGTTATTTACAGACAAGAGCGGATAGAGCCATTTTTAAAGTCTTTTTTTCGTGAAACTGAAATGTCAAGGAAAACATAATGTATGTCATAATAATAACATAAATTAACGCAATAGTTTATCGAACTTTTCGATATTTGTTCAAGCCATTACGAAGATTTATGTATTTGCAATTTAGATTTAAAGCATTTTGACGCGGATCCAATCAAACTTTACCATAAATTCATAACTTAAGTGATAGTAAACTTAAATCAACATTTTACGACACATGATTACGTTCACGACTAGTTTTAGTTAATTTAAATATTTTTAGCATCTAATTGTAATAGCGCATCAAAGATATGTAATCGTTTCACTTTGGAACCGGCTGATTTCTAATTGGAAATTTTACATTCATGATTAAATGTTGTCAATTTCTAAATAAAATCGCAACATGAGTTTTATAGGTACTTTCTCCAAACTAAATACAACTCGCAGTTCAAACAATAAAACATTTTACTTACAGCAATAGAAAGTAAATCCGAATTAGCTCCCAACGAATGTTAGATCACGACTCTACCACAGTCACAGTCACTGAATTAAAAAGTAAAAATTAAATTAAAAATAAAACACAAACGTCACAGTAAAAAAATAACACTTAAAAAAATAAAGTTGATAAAAGTCAAGCACACACGATGTCGGTTCGTTATTTTTCAAATGGAACGCGTGACCAAGATGTCAGTCGAAATTTAAAATGGAGTTCGCGCGTGCGCTCTCCGCGACAACTTGCCTCGGTCTGTAGCTATGCTTGTGGTTGAACCGTGCACTTGTGAGCGACAATAACGCGACCACACCGATAATACACTGGGCGTCAAAAATAAGTAGTACAGTTTTAAAATTGCGATTTCTCCCAAACTATAAAACTTAGACCTTTGAAACAAAAAAGGTTAAAAAGAAAATTTAATCTTATTCAATAAAAACTTCATGCATTATAAGAACTTATAATGCTTGACTTTAAAAAAAACGAATAAATAAAAACACTTTTTTTAAACTGTTGAAAGGTGTTGTCTTACTTAGGATTTTTGTGTTTGACACATTCGCTGCTGATAAAGCAATTGTAATTGAAAAGCATAGGTATCTTCAGAGAGTAAATTTGACTAATCATGCCTCTTTCACCAGAAGAATGTGCAAGAATCTTAGCTTTTCTCGAAGTGGGCATCAGTATGCGTCGTACTGCAAGGAGGGTGGGTGTAACTTTAAGAACGGTTCAGCGAGTAAAGCAAAGGTACGAAGAGACTGGAAACCATCTAAGGAGACGAGGTAATGGCAGACCCAGGTGCACAAGTACCCGAGAAGATCGCTTTATTGTTTCCACTGTGTTAAGAAATCGACACCTTAATGCAGTTGAGGTTCAGCAACAGCTTCTTCGGACCCGAACAGACTACATCAGTGAGAGTACAGTGAGAAGAAGACTTGCTGAAGCTAACCTGAAGCCTCTAAGACCAGCAAATGGCCCCAAACTTGAGACAGAGCATCGCGTAGCAAGACTACGCTACGCCCGTCAACACGTACAATGGGGCGAAGAAGAATGGGCTAGAGTTTTATTCACAGATGAGTCTCGATTCTCTTTATACACTTCAGATGGACGGCGGAGAGTCTACAGACGACCCGGTGAGCGATACATTCAAGCTTGTATCTCGGAAAGAGTCCAATATGGCGGGGGCTCTGTACACGTATGGGCTGGTATCTCTTCAGAGAGTCGCACAGAGCTTGTGGTAATAGAAAATGGGACTTTGACTGGTGAAAGATATGCCTCGGAGATCCTCAACGAGTATGCAGGGCCATATTTAATAAATATGGGTGATGGAGCCATCCTAATGCATGATAACGCCCGGCCACACACTGCTCACCACGTACAAGAGTACATTCAGGAGGTTGGCATCAACTTGATGGCTTGGCCATCGAGAAGCCCAGATCTCAACCCGATTGAACACGCCTGGGATGAGCTTGGGAGGCTAGTCAGAAGGCGCAGTCCACCTCCTGCCACACTCAGGGCTCTAAAACATGCGCTGATAGAAGAATGGGAAAATATTCCCCAACACCGCCTCCGAAACTTAGTGTTCAGCATGCCAAACCGGATCCAAGCTGTAATTAGAGCCCGAGGCGGCAACACAAGTTATTAAATTGTGAAAAAGTTCCAAAACGTGAAAATTAAGTGGTTGACATATCGTTAAAAATTGATACTTTTTAGTATTTATCTTAATTTTAAGTTTGAAACTTTATTCATGCCAAATAAAATATAACTTTAATAAACTTCGTTAAGTTTACTATAAACTGCTTTTTATTTCATAAGTGTAACTACTATAGTTTAGGAGTAATTGCAATTTGAAAAGTGTACTACTTATTTTTGACGCCCAGTGTATAACGTTCCCAGTTTTTTTATTCCCTTTCATATCCCGCTTTACATATTGTATTAACGATTAACCCTCGAGTTTAAAGACTAGGCCACCGTGTGTGGTCCTTGTTATCTTGAGATATTAGACTTAAGTGCGTCATCTGACAAATTTGTATGTAAGTAAGTAACATCACAAAATGCGGGTCAACGTTCTCCGTGTTCAATCACTATTTAACGGCTTTTAAAATAATAGACGCCTAGTTTAGTACTTACCTACAGTCAATTTTATTTATCCGGACCAAGAGAGAGCCTGAACATTCATATGTTGGTGAATGTTTCGAATTTTGAATTTAACAATTTTAAGGTTTGTCGTAACACTAGGGAAGGGACTTTTTTATTTTTTTTATCTGATGTAAGGTCTGGGTATAATCAAATTGCAGTCAGTATTTTTTTTGGGTTATTTTTGATGTTTTTTTAAATTTCATTGTTCAAGTTCAAACGAAACGCTAGTGGGGAAATTAGCGTTTTGTTTATGTCATAATAAGTAATTTAAAATTGCACATGCTCTGTGTAGAGACTCTAAAAATTGGGTTCACACATATGTCGTTTAATAATTAAATAATTAGAGGTCGTTTTATAGTTTTTGTGGGTAACGATTTTCGTTACCCACAAAAACTATACCTAGTACTGCCACGTCCATCAATCAATTATTTAACAATTGTGACATATTTTGATAATAGTTATTAATTCAATTAATTGTTTAATTTATTGATATTTCCCTTACACACCGCACCTTACCATCACACACACACTAGACATCACACATAAACCAACCATAACACGCACAACACAACAGCCTTATTATTTCTACACCCCGCGTTCCACTCACAGGCGAGGGCTGAAAATCAGTGTTGCCAGTCTGAAATACAGACTGACAAAAATCGCTGAGCCCAGGTCTTTTTACTCACTGCAGCATCCATACGTAAATTAATCTGTTTATATTGTTTGTATTCTTGTTAATTTTAAATGTGGTTTTTTTTTATGTCATTTGCGATCGTCTGAATGTTTGTATCTGTGTGCTGCATTGTAAAATAAATGTATTATTATTATATTATTAGTAACGGACCAGCAAAAGCACAATAGCCTCTAACTATACATGTAACGTCATCTAAGTAGGTACGTATAAGTAGACCTACATTACAACTTTAAAAGTTGAAACAAAAAAGAAAACTTTAAAGCTTATTTTAGGAACTTGTTCCGTAAAGATCTTTTTTCTTATATTAAGAAATGTTACAGACTAAGGCGGACTTGCACCTAAGATTTGATCCTGGGAAAATTTAAACTTTATAGTCATACTAAAAATTTAATAAATTGACGCTGTCAATGCTCTTGCTACCTCCATCGTGATTTGATTACCTATAATAATTAATTAATTTTTGACCGTGTGGTGATCGGTTGAGAATAACACCACCCCATCTCTTTCCGTGGGTGTCTTAAGAGGCGACTAACGAAACTCAAATGAGACCTGCCTCCTATTAATCCATCCCAGGCAACGACGCTTCATTTTTTTCTGAATCTGAGGTGTCGTCCTATGGTCTCTTGCGGTGTGGTAGGCTCTGTAAAGGGCCGTCTGATACGCGACCACCCTCCTACCGAAGTCCGACGCCAAACAGCTTGCTGTGTTCCGTCGGTGCGTGGGAGTACCAGTGCCTTTATAGGCATTTTCTGGGTTAACTCGCTCCATCGTCGATCTCATCTTTGACCTTTATGGTCAAGATTGAGGTCAAGAGTTAACCCATCTTATAATAAAAATAATCCCTACTAATATTATAAATGCGAAAGTAACTCTGTCTGTCTGTCTGTCTGTCTGTTACCTTTTCACGCCTAAACCGCTGAACCGATTTTGATGAATTTTGGTACAGAGATAGATTAGAGCCTGGGAAAGGACATAGGCTACATTTTATCCCACAGTTGGGCACGATATAACCTGTAGTCCACGCGGGCGGAGCCGCGGGCGGAAAGCTAGTAAAAAATAAACATTAACTTGACAATGGCAAATAAGTAAGTTAATGGCTTTTTTAGGTTCGGTTAGGTTGTATTAATATTATTTAAAAAATCCTCAATGTGAAAACATTGAGACTGTTCACGAAGTACCGAGCGATTATAATCTTACTAAGTAATATTACAATTTTACAGATTTGACAATGCTACGGTGACACATGAAACGTAAAAGGAAAAAAGAGAAGCGCCGTCTAAATAACTTATTGCGTAATAATTAAATAGTTAAAAATTATTGCGTGATAATTATACCGTTAATAATTATTGCGCAATAATAATACCGTTAAAAACTATAACCTAATAAAGACCAAACGTGACGATAGCATAGACGATAGCCGTCGTAAATTTTTACGATTAGACCACACCACAGATACAGAGTTAACGCACTTTGGTTCGTTTTATCAAGTTTTTTGCGTAAAACGTAACGACACGCGATTCTGTTGCGTTGAGGTCACGGCAGTTGGCAATAGAACAATTAGTTACACAGTTTCGAGGTACTTAAGATCACTTACAGATGGGTAGTAACCATAGCTTTCTCAATTTCTTTATTAATTTAATTTAATAGCCCTGTGGCGCTCCCTGATCTCAACCGATCAGTGAGGTAAAGCAACGTACACAAAGGCAGGGACCCTGATGGATGACCAAAGTGGCAATTTATCACGAGCGTTTCCGTGCTTCGGAGGGCACGTTAAGCTGTCGGTCCCGGCTGTTGTCGATTGACTACATTCGTTAAAACCAAGTCAGAGGCCATTGTGCAGTTTGAAAACTCTGTCACCAGGGTTAGCCAAGTTTGCCACACACTTGACTATACCTACACAATAAGAAGACGAAGACGAAGATCGTGTAACATAATATTATAATATTACGGATTTCTCATTAAATATCACTTGCTCAGCGGTGAAGAAAAACATCGTGATGAGACCCGTACTTCTAAGAAAATTCGTTTTCGAAAGACGAGCGGTCCACCAACCCGCGCATTTGGCCAGCGTAGTGGACTATGGCTTAAATCCCCCTCGTGTTTGGAAGGGAGGTCCGTGCCCCTCGGTGGGGACGTATATGGGCTGTTCAGAAAAAGAATAATTTTCCACGTCAAAAACTTAAGAGTCACCGACTTCAATCCCAAAAAGACAATTTTTTCGAGAGTTTCCCTCAATTTCTTCGGGATTCCACCATCAGATCCTGGTTTCCTTACCATGGGACCACCCTTGGGATACTCCCTCTTCAACAAAAAAGAATAATCAAAATCGGTTCATAAACGACGAAGTTATCCGCGGACATACATTTTAAAAAAAACGGTCGAATTGAGAAACCTCCTCCTTTTTTGAAGTCGGTTAAAAAAACATGAGTTTCCTACATCTAAAGCTCTTTGATAGCATTGGAAGAGCATGCCAAATAGACTTTTTAATATGTTAATTATATTACCTTCAACCTCTTTGCATTCTTTCTTAAACCTACCTAAAAATCTACTGATTGATTCGATCATCGAGAACCAGACAAACGATTCAAATCAAACTGTTCTTATTGCATTTAAGTTTTTTGACATTAATCAATTAACGAAAAATGTCACCAATCACCCAAAATATAAAAGGCATTTTCGTTCACCAATAAATATCTTAAAACTATGTACTTATGCCAGTATGCAGAGCAACCGCTTGACAAGCTTTCACGAGCAATAATGTATGCTTTCTGTACATGTTTTTATTTTAAGAACCTATTAAAACGTACTTGTCCTTACATACGCTTACGCCCATAATCCCTTACGGGGTAGGCAGAGCATCAGTGGTTCTAGAACAACTAGATGCCACGTTTGACATAATTAGGTAGGTACTTGTCAAAAAAGATTATTTTAAAACAGAGATTTGGCCAAATTTTCTACTAATTAGTAAGTACTAGATGCCATCTTTTCTAAAAAAATATATTGACAATGATCTAATTTGGTAGGATCGGGATGAGTGAGCGGATATTTGTACTGTCACTCTATCTTCTACCGCTTTTTGTTAATAAATATCCGAAATAATATTAAGTTGCTGATACAAAAGAATAAATAATAGTATAGTCAATCGGGCATGTTCCCGGGTGGCTATTCCATCAATGGGCATTGCGATTATAGTTTAACGACGATGGTGACCATTTTATCCGTTTAGGTGGTGAAATTGAAATTGACATTTTTATTACGACTGTTTTGACTAGTTTGGATTTACTAGACAGTCGTCTCCACAAAGTAACAAACTCTTTTATGGGTCAATGTTTACGCTTCTACAATAAAATTCCCATGTGTATTCAAAACCTACCTTTAGAAAAATTAATTTAAGACAACAATTAAACAAAAACTTTGTAAAAAGGGCTATTATAGAATTTCTAATTATCTGTTAGACAAGCAACCATGGAAATAAATTGCTCAGCTCCAGAGTTATTCAGATATTAAATCAATTAAAATTAGAAGTAAAAAAATATATATAATTGACTTAAAAAGAGCGACCCTCGGAGTTTCTTGCCTATTCTTCTCCTGAGGAAGACTGGCACCTTTGCGAATAGGCGCAAAGTCAAGAATGCTAATGTAATTCACTATTCTGCTCAATGATTTATATTGATTTTGCTAATGTATTTTTCTTTCTTTCTTCTTTTATTCTTTATTGTACACACAAATACATATAAAAATAACACATATAAAACACAAACACACACACAAACACATATAAATACATATAATTTTTATGACGTTTTCAAGCAGCACTTTGTATTGACTTTGACTTTAGCAGTGATACCACCAAAAATGAATGAAATTTACCAAATTTTCATCATAGTCATTCATTCTACTACCATTATAATGCCAATTATTAGCGGAATAAGTGCCCCTGTGTCAACTACAGAATACAGTCAGAAACAGGTAAATTGTGTGCTGTAATGATGGCAATAGCGATAGCCATATTCGATGAAATGGTCTTCGTGACAATGGCGAGTAAGACTTATATATCTAGCCTGACTAACTTATTGGGCTGGTTGTCCTTTCTGATTCATGACTTAGGTTGTCTCTTGTTTGGAAAATGTCTATGTGAATTTCTTCATTCTACCATTGTGATTGAAGTAAATCTGATGTCATACGAGTGTAGGTCATTAATAATTATAATAATTATGTTTTTATAGGTATCGTGGACAAAGTAAAACCAAACCTTGTTAAGAACCACGTGTGACTTTATATTAGCTTACAAAAGTTTATTTAATTCCCATAAAAAAGTTTAATTTTGTGTGTCATGAAATAATAAATACATCTTAATGCAAGTTCTAATTTGTAGTTTAGTTTAGTTCTTGTTTAGTTTCATTTATTTCACAGCACACATCTTAACACCTACACTAATATTATAAAGAGGAAAGATTTGATTGTTTGCTTGCATTGAATAGGCTCCGAAACTACTGGAACGATTTCAAAAATTCTTTCACCATTAGAATGCTACATTATCCCTGAGTAACATAGGCTACACAATTTTCTCGAATTCCCACGGGAATGAAGTCTTCTTCTTCTTCTTATATATAAAAATGAATTGCTTTTCGTTAGTCTCGCTAAAACTCGAGAACGGCTGAACCGATTTGGCTAATTTTAGGCTTGAAATATTCGTGGAAGTCCAGGGAAGGTTTAAAAGGTGAGAAAATATGGAAAAAAGGCGTTACGAAGTTGGTCGGGTCAGCTAGTTTACAATAAAATAAAGCTAAATTTACAATAAAATTAGAATATATGTTGTCACCCCATATTGTGATCATCATTAAAATACTAACATTAATTTTATTTACATAATAGAAAGAACTTTTAGGATAGATAGCATATGTCAATATCCAAATTGTTAGAGAAATAAATGTATATCTATGAGTATGCTACATACTACACTCGGCTTCAAAAAAATCGCACGTCCGTAAAAATAGGCTTTAAGCACTGTTAATCCTTAAGACAAGCAGTTATTCGTAGCAATATTGGTATCATTTGAAAGCCCTTTAAAAACTCTTTAAAAAATATTAATTTCATTTGATTAAAGAAAAAGCTTGACACTTTAAGTCACTGTGAATGACAATGGAACTGATTCTCCTCTTCAAATTTTGTTTGTATTGTTTTGTTTTTGGGTATAAAAGGGTCGATACAGCTTATTGGGGGATAAATTTGCTACCAACAATCGAAGAAGACACAGAAGAATATCTTTCATCAGAAAAACGTCCTTGAAGATGGACACTACTGCTGCTGAAGCCGCCCAAGTTATCGCACTACTGCAATCAGGACTACGTCAGTGTGATGTTGCTCGGCAATTGCACTTGAGTCGCTTTTCTGTTCGAAGAGTGTACCAGCGGTTCCTGCAGACCGGTGGCTTTGTCCGAAGGCGTGGGTCTGGTAGAAATCGCTGCACTTCTGCGAGAGATGACCGATTCGTCGTATCGAAGTCTTTGAGAAATCGGTTCTCTAATGCTGTTGAGTTGCAACAGCAGCTTCAAGCAGTTCGTAGAAGGGCCGTGAGTGTCTCTACAGTTAGAAGAAGACTAAAGGAGAGAAATATTGTGGCTAGAAGACCTGCCACGGGTCCAAAATTAACCGCAGCGCATCGGCGAGCACGCCTGCAATTTGCTCGCGCCCACGTCAATTGGACCCTGGACCAACGGAGAGCTGTTCTCTTCTCAGACGAAACGAGAGTGTGCCTTTTCTGCAACGATAGACGCAAAAGAGTATACAGAAGACAATGGGAACGTTTTGCCCAAGCCTGCATCCAAGAGACGGTAGAATACGGGGGCGGTTCCTGCATGTTCTGGGGCGGCATATCTGCCGACGGCAAAACTGAACTTTCTTGCGTCTCTCGGACCGGCGGTGCTCGCGGGCAAGGGTCGATGACTGCTCACCGGTACATCACAGAGATCCTGGAAGAACATGTGGTCCCCTATGCTGGATTTATTGGCGACGGGTTCACATTAATGCACGATAACGCTCGCGCGCACACTGCTGGAATTGTGCAGGGCTACCTTCAAGAGGTTGGGATCCCTGTCATGCAGTGGCCAGCGAGAAGTCCAGATCTGAACCCGATAGAGCACCTCTGGGACCAGCTGAAACGCAAGGTTAGATCCCGTGATCCCGCTCCCGCGACTCTTCAGGAGCTCCAAGACGCCGTTATTGAGGAATGGGACAGAATCCCTCAAGAAGAGGTCCTAAAGTTGGTGCGATCCATGAGGGAGCGCATGGAAGACGTCATTAGGGCTAGGGGGAGTAACACTAGGTTTTAGGTTAGTTTTAAGCAACTTTGTTTTGAAAAATTAATCAGATTTCATTAGGGTTTTTTAAGGATTTTTATTGTTTTGTAAATTTTTCTCAGTTCCAATAAAAAACATTGAATGAATTATTGTTTTTGCATTCTCTGTTTCCTTACCTTTCAAATGATACCGAACATTACCAATATTTCATAATACAAATACGATTGAAAGATGTTTAAAATAGATTTCTTAAAAGGTGCGATTTTTTTGAAGCCGATATTACAGTGCGATATTACAGTATCAAAAATAATAAATAAAATATTCCCAGTGAAATAATGTCAAGTTAATTTAAAATCATTCTCTATAGGTATAAAATAAGTATTAGGTAATTAGATTTCATATTTAAACAAATTACAATTCATAACTGCTAATTGACCTTTTAGCAGACATCTATACGGTGGCTTTTATGATTTTGTAACTCGAAAAGGCTAGACAGGTTTGAAATAATTTTATTATGAAGACAAAGCAAAAAAAAATGCATCTAATTTGGCGTGCTCGAAGGATTCCGGTTGCGATGACCACGTAACATAAAAACTTGTTTTTAAACAAAAGGACAAAATGTATGACTCAAATATTATGTCTATTATCTGCTTTATACATTTCAAAGACACAGCTTTTTGTTTTTTACTTAGTTTAGGCTCTAATATATTTTTAACTATAATTTTACTTTGAGAATGCTTTTTAACCCCTTAAAAAATAGCGTGTTTATGACGTGTGTTTCTGTGTCCGTCTGTGGCATCGTAGCACCTAAACGAATGGACAGGTTTCGATGTGGTTTTTTTTGTTTGAAAGCTGACGTATTCGAGATGTTTCTTAGTTATATTTTATTAAAATTGGTTTAGCCGTTTCAAAGTTATAGCTGTCGAATGTCGCGGGTGGTACATTTTTTTATTATTTAAGTTATTTAACTGTTGTAACCGTTCTATTATGTTAACTTGCTTACTTAATAACACTTTGATAAGTAAGAATGACGTGCTTCTGGACATGGACAGGTAGACGTCTTACGTTCCCACGAGGCTTCGGTGATTCAATGCGAAAACGATACCGCAGCGACGCAGGCGCGGCGGGCGGCGCGATATGCTGTGTAGGACACTTGGAATTTGAGAACAAAATAAGAACCTCATTGTTTTTACATCTAAAGAAACTTTAAGTAAGCAAAAATATGTTTCTACACTTGTTCGATTAATCCAAATATTTCTGTAGTTATTTGAACCATCATCTACGTTTTACGAAGGAATATTTATAAATAACTAGCTTTCCGCCCGGGACTTCGTTCCCGTGACACTTTTTTAGTTTTTTCTTTCATAAGAACCTTCTCCTGACAATAAGGAACACAACAAAAAAAGAATCATCCAAATCGGTCCAGCCGTTCACGCGTGATGCCGTGACAACGAAAATCGGGTTCCATTTTTATATATAGGTATAGATAGATAGATAGATTATACCCAGTCAACAGTCGCACGAATGGATTTTTCTTTGCGCTTTGGAACTTCATTAGAACGACATAAATATTTGGGCCCGGGACTTTATTCCCGAGGGAATTGAGAAGCTATATTACTTCAAAGTTTCATGAAAATTCGTCCAGTTGTTTTTGCGTAAATTTTATATTTTGTTTTATATTTTTCTTTTTAGTTCGAGCTTTGTTGGTCGAAGCGATATAATTAACTTAGGGGCGAAGTCAAGAGTGGAGGAAGGTAGGTGCAAATTTTGCTAGGTATTTCAAAACACTGTAAATTAACCCTTTTCACCCAGGCTTCTTTAATAACGTGGTAATATGAAACCTGTCAAACCTAGCCCGTGGATCATTCGTCAAAAATGCAAGGGGCTCGCGTGACCCTAATACACCTGTGCTGCTCACCAAATTATTAAATTGGGTAATTATTTTCGGAAATTTCGAGCATTCCTTTTAAATCCCAGCGTGATCCCAACATAAATTAAAATGTTTAGCCACTCCCTTATTTTAAAAGTAAAATCGTCTTCATCTTCATTTTTAAAGTTTATTAGACTTCTAAATTATTACTAGAAATTCTAGATTACAAAAATAATCTTATCTGAAAACAATTACTTAGGTTTTTTTTTTGTTATGAGATGGGTTAACTCTTGACCCCAATCTTGACCAAGGTCATAGATGAGGTCGACGATAGAGCGAGTTAACCCAGAAAATGCCAATTAAGGCACTGGTACTCCCACGCACCGACGGAACACAGCAAGCTGTTTGGCGTCGGACTTCGGTAGGAGGGTGGTCGCGAACCAGACGGCCCTTTACAGAGCCTACCACACCGCATGAGACCATGAGACGCCACCTCAGATTGAAAACTAACTGAGGTGTCGTTGCCTAAGATGGATTACTAGGAGGCAGGTCTCATTTTTGTTTCCTTAGTCGCCTCTTACGACACCCACGGAAAGAGATGGGGTGGTGTTATTCGAAGGGGATTTAGGCCATAGTCCATCCGTACATAGATCCGAAAAGACGAATTTAGTGGTACAGGCCCGCACCAGGGTTTGAACCCGCAACCTTCGGATTACAAGTCTGCTCATTACCAACTGGGCAAGTTGTATGGAGACGAAATTTTTTCTTTCATATTTCGACCCATGTTCCCTGGGGTAAGTTGTTCGGTTTAGTGTACTGATTCACACCCTTAGCTTTCGCTAACAAAAAAGTCATCTGATAGGTATACATATTTTTTCACTACTCATGCTCGGAAAGTGCTTGTTTGTGCAGCTTATAGGCTGCACAAAATCGATTTTTGTGTTCTAGAGCACAAAACGATCTACTATAGACTGCACAAAATCGCATTTTGTGCTCTAGTGCACAAAGTGATCTACTCATAAATGGGTCTATAGTAAGGCATAGAAAACTCCATACAGCCAAAATAATCAGAAGTTTAAAGATAAAATTTGTTATTGTATGTTATTTTATTATTTCCTCGCAATCGAAGTGAAAAGCAGAGTTTATAACTTGTCCACAAAACCATTTTTATCCTCGACGTTACTATCAGCCCTCGCCTTCTAGCTTACTATCAGCTTCGCCTATCATGACTCGTTTTGTGCACTTGTTGTAAAATCTACTATTGTCTTCCGATTTCTGCTTTCGTTATAGTCTTTTGAAGCTAACTGTACAATCCCTCAGCCCAAGGCGATTTCTCACGGTGGTTTTTGTCTTTTTAAAGGGCAATTTAAATCTGTGATTTTATGATTATGAGAAGCACGTTTCCCGTGTGGTGATCGGTTGAGAATAACACCACCCCATCTCTTTCCGTGGGTGTCGTAAGAGGCGACTAAGGAAACACAAATGAGACCTGCCTCCTAGTTATCCATCCCAGGCAACGACACTTAATTTTTTTCTGAATCTGAGGTGTTGTCCTATGTGGTCTCATGCGGTGTGGTGGGCTCTGTAAAGGGCCGTCTGGTTCGCGACCACCCTCCTACCGAAGTCCGACGCCAAACAGCTTGCTGTGTTCCGTCGGTGCGTGGGAGTACCAGTGCCTTTATAGGCATTTTCTGGGTTAACTCGCTCAATCGTCGACCTAATCTTTGAGCTTTATGGTCAAGATTGAGGTCAGTAGTTAACCCATCTTATAATAATAATAAAAAACCGCCCCGATCAGCAGCGCCACCGGCAACCGAACAAATTAACATTTAGTTGGCGATGGTGCTGCCAGTTAAAGTAGCTACCTGAAGGGATGAAGAGGTCACTATTATCATTCCACAGCCAATAAGATGCCATTGGTTATTGGAATAGCCACTCTGTGGGTCATCGGTAGAATAAATCACATTACGAAAATTTTTGGCAGTTAGGAATGCTCCTTAAGGTCAATTGACTTCCGAGACTTTTTTCAAAAACTCAGACTTTTCAGACTTTTCGAAGTCGCTTTTGAGGCTAACATAAATATAAAACAATGCGCCAAGCATCCTAAAAAACTTGATTAAAAAGAATAACCCACATAATAAACAGGACCCCCTGTAGGGTCCTAGTTCATAAGAAAACGACTGACCTGATCATTTTGTTGAGCTGCCGTGATCCGCGCTACTTCTCTCTTCAGCTGCAATATCATCCGCTCCTTCGATTTAATTTCCTCCAGCTGTCAACAAAAAGTTTTTTTTATAAATACTGATGTAGATTTTCGTTTCCGCTAAGTTCGTAAGTCACTAAGTGCCTGTGTAAATAAAATAGCAAGGTTATATTCGTGCAGTCCAGCAGATTTGCTATGCAGTTTGAGACAGGCATTTACCGGTCCTTCGTCATGGCATACCACTTCTTAGCCCTTTACCCGTTAAGTTACTATGGTTTAGCAAAAACTAGTTTCCTTCGAGGTGGATAAAGTCAAAGATACAAAACAATTTATAGTAAGATTCAAACATTTGAATTATATTTTTCTTTCTTTCTATTCTAGAGGTAGAGGTACCTAGCCAGTTCTAATATCATACAATTGTGACAAGATTTATACTAAGGTAGCTATGGGCAGGACGTAAGTTTATTTCAGACATATCTTTACAAATAGTGGTTTTAAAGACGAAGCATGTTTAAAAGGAAACTTGACTTTAGTCCAATAAAGTTCACTTGGTTCTAAAATGAGTAGAACCATAACAATAACGCCTACTGAAATTGTAATTGCTATGCGATTTTATATCTTCTTAACTACATTTCAAAGACGAAATTATAATGCTTTTATACTGTTTACAATATCTTAGCAATAAAAGGTCGCTCGCTGTGAGTCCTAACGAGCTAGAACTTCTTCTAAAGAGTTGGTGTTTTGATGTCATGGCCACACATGCCTAAACATTTGCATTGGGTGAAGATTTTGTTGTTTTGACGATATTGCCTGTATATATGTAAACTCTTACAGATTAACTAATACAAAAGAAACATAACTATGTGCAAAAGCGAACTTATCCCTAAAGGGATATCTTCCAGGCTATCTTAGAGATGTTAAGAGAGATACACATGTGGTGCGGGCTACTAAAGTATAAATATTTTGTATTCAAATTCAGGATGATATTTTACTAAAATAACTCCTAAGTTTCTTGATATATGCAACTGCAGGCTTGATTTGCCGACTGTAGTCAATCGACAACAGCCGGGACCGACGACGACTGTTTAACTTGCCCTTCGAAGCACGACAACGGTCGTGAATTCGGGAAAATTATGTACCGTTAAACAGCAGTGATAGCCCAGTTGGTAATGAGCCAGAGTTGTAATCCGAAGGTCGCGGGTTTAAATCCTGGTACGGACCAGGGGACTGTACCACTAAATTCGTCTTTTCGGATTTATGTACGGATTTCTAATTATCACTTGCTTTACGGTGAAGGAAAACATCGTGATGAAACCCGCCCGTCCAAGAAAATTCATTTTCGAAAGACGAGCGGTCCACCAACCCGCATTAGGCCAGCGTAGTGGATTATGGCCTGACTCCCCTTCGTGTCGAAGGGAGGCCCGTGCCCCTCGGTGGGGACGTATATGGGCTGGTAAGAAGAAGTCCTTCCACACTGGTCTGGGAGTAAAAGTAAAACTTAGAATGTGCCAGCTGCCTACTCTTCCCAGGCTTACTTAAAAAGTCAATAATTGGGGCGCGAGGGTTTGGATGTATTTTGGACGAAAGGCTGACTACCTCGCACCACTTACATGTTATTTCATCGAATAACCTTCTGAATTTATGTCAAATGGCATCAAGTGGTTTTAAAAGGCATTTCTGGCATTATAGGCATTTTCTGGGTTAACACGCTCCATCGTCGGCCTCATCTTTGGTCGACGATGATATGGTCTAGATTGAGGTCAAGAGTTAATCCATCTTATAATAAAAAATAATAAAAAAAAACACTGATGCTCTGCCTACCCCAAAAGGGATTATAGCCGTGTGCGTATGTATGTATGGATTTAATTAGTATTCTAGGATACAAATTAGTGTCTCTTTAAAGTACGAGTGAATAGGCTTCTTCTGGGTGAGCTCGCTACATCCTCGACCGCATCTTTGCCTTGAGCTAGATTGTGGTCAAGAGCGAACCCATTCTTATGATTCTTAATAAATAAATAAAAGTTAAACAGAATTGCTTACCAGTTTGTGACACTGTGTGCGCTGGTCCCTTAGCGCAGCCTGCTCCAACGCTTCGTGTTTGGCTACCTGCGCACGTAGCTCGGCTGCGCGCGCGCACTCCGCCGCTTGGGCGACCTGAAAACAAACAATTATTAAGATATCTATTATGTTTAAGTTTTAAACTACATTTTTAAACCCGGCTCCACCGATAACGCTGGCTCCACCGGCGTGGACTACAGGTTAAATCGTGCCCAGCTGTGGAATAAAATTTAAAATGTAGTTAGACTATGTCCTTTCCCAAGGTCTAATCTATCTCTGCACCAAATTTCATCAACATCGGTTCAATAGTTTAGGCGTGAAGGTCCTTCGACGGTGGTTTTTAGTGAACGCCAAAGAAACACTGCAATATACTATATCTATATACTATAACTACTATAAGCACATTACTGCTATAACTATCTTAATCTTAGCTGGTATAAGGTTCATGAATAGGGTTGCCAGATGTCCGGTATTTAAGCGTACAGTCCGGTATTTTCGAGGCCTGTCCGGTAAAAAATAAATGGTCATACCGGACAGAACAATGTCCGGTATTTTGAGTAAAGTCGGTACTGTTGGTCACAAGCGCCTACAAAAGTAGGCATATGAAATCCCTCAAACGCAAAACTCGCTCGCTGTCTGTATCTGCGTCTGCGGGCTCTCACTTCACCACTGTATACCCGTCTCACTCACTCGTAGTCGCTGCCTGCGTCCACTCCCTAGGGTTGCAATGCAAACGCTACTATATCTTGGGTGAAAATACTACACACTGTTAAAAAAATATATAGTAGCAAAATCTACTGCCGAAATGTTATTCGAAATATGGCATTCAAAAACATTATCATGGCGACCACAATTTTATGACTGCATTTTATTTTGTTACTAATTAAGTTGATTTATGTGATCTTGATTAATAAATAAAGTTCGTAATTTATGACATTGCAATAGGGGAAAAACCAAACCCACGCGTGTGATATCTTCACCAAAAACAATCATCGTGATTAATGATTAAAATTATCAAGATAACCAAGATTGATGGAAATAGACAAAAATAGGTTCAAACAACAATAGTGAATGATGTACAGGTAATTAGGTACAGATACCACATGTCAAATCGAACAACATCAAATTGAAACCGTCCACAAAGTAAACATGATTATCGAACCCTACTGAAGCCATCATGAACAAACACATCGCAACTATCAGCTCATCAGGGACACTATTAAGGCCTGCACATATTTTCATTGCGTCGATAATTGACGTGTTCCATTCAGCACTGTGTCGCTGCTTAATGATTACAGAACGACCTTAAACTTTGTAGTTTACTATCAAACACTCCTGCAAACCACACGCAACGGAACCGCGAGCAACCAAATTTAAATATTCCACTGAGTTGGTACATAAGACCGTCCCTCAAGCATATCCACTGTTTTCTGAATACATAAAGCAAAGATGCTAAAGCTAATGGTGGCTCTTCTCTTATTCCAGCAATCACAAACTCTTACTTCTTCTAGTGATCTGTATACAGAAGTCTTCACGTATCACAACGAAACAGCCACGAAAGCTGACTTTGCTTTGCTGGTCGTGGACAAAATTTACTCCGCCTTCCGTCAATGGTTCTTCACAGTCATTTTCTGTGAATTCACCTACTTTGAAAACAGAATCCTCAAGTACACAGAAACAAAAGACTACGGATATCCAGTACTACTTCTCAATAGCTGCCCAAATTCTAACAGGAGTAAAGTCAAACCTAGAATTGATAAACATGGGAGAACTGCTTACGTTGTGACATCAAATGAACTTTCTTTAGAAGTCAGTGAAACTGCCATCGAAGCATTATTGAGAACAGGAGTCTTCAAGCCAAGAAGTCCAGTTATCTTCGTAATCAATGTTCCAGTCAGTGTGGACAGTTACTACTATTACGCTATGAAGAATCACTTTCAACTTTTATGTAGCAGAAAAATTACCAACTCAGTGCTCATGATATGGTCAAAACATCTTAAAATGTATGCTTACAACCCTTTCTTTGGAGAGGTGAATAAAATTACAAATGTCACAGATGTAGGGCGCTATCTAGCCTCTCAGTACAACAATTTGTATGGGCACCCATTACGCTTGAGTGTATTTAGAAAAAATTATGTATCCGATAAGACAGGACCGGTGATGTGTGAAGATTCAAAGTTGGCTATAACAGTGATGCAATACTTGAATGCAACGTGTATACCCCAACCTCCAAGGGATGGCAGTACAGTAGGCGACATACTTGATAATGGAACTGCTACTGGTGTCACAAGAGATTTGCTAGATGGCTATACACACCTAGAACTCAGCTCAAGAATCCTGAAAAACACTTACTATGGCTATATTGACACCACCTACCCTCTATATCAGGATGAATTGTGCTTCTTAGTGAAAAAATCTGAAAGACAAACTTCATTTGCAACCACAATTAGGCTGATTTCAGTGAAGATGCTCTTCACATTTATATTTAACTTTCATTTATTAATATTAATTGGAATCGTAACTCAAAAATTAGAAGCCAGAGTGTTGGGGTTGAAATCAAAACGTGCAACATCGACTACAATTGATCTGGTGAAATGTTTTCTGAGACAAACTATTGATATAAAGTTTTGGGGACCTGCGTTTAGAACGGTTTCAATGATTATCATGATCTACTCCTTAATCATCAACAGCGTTATAGATGTGAGTAAATTATAAGTTAATACAATTGCATTGTTTATAGAAAACAATGCATAATGAAACTAAATATTTTTAATCTTTTTCAGAGCATCATCATATCAGCGATAACGTACCCACGATACAAATCAGATATCAATACATTGAAAGACTTATTGGACTCCAATCTGACATTTGGGGTTCACAACCGACATTTGAAATTATTTACCGACAGCATGCCCGAAGAAAGTTACAAAAAAATTGAAAATCGTCTCGAAATAGTGAACGACAGGAAAATCAAAAAGATTATTACAGAAAGAGAGTACCAGTATGCAGTTTTATTGAGGAAATCTGATATTACGTACATTAGTAGAAAGTCATCGAACATGAAAAATGGAAGACCTTTGTTTCACATGGTACTGCAGTGTCCAACATCTTGCTTCATCGTGTACGGTTTAAGTTACGGCAGCCCATATTTGCAAAGGCTCGACTATATACTCTCGCAGTTGAACCAGGCGGGAGTTCTAGGATACTGGTCGAGATCAGAAGAAACTGCTTCTTCCAACTTTGCTAAGATGCTTAACACAGACGGAAACAGTAAAGAACGTAAACCGTTGAGCTTAGAAAATCTTGAAGAGGTGTTCTACGTATGGATAATCGGTCTGTTATTAAGTAGTATTGCGTTTACCATTGAACTACTTTACAATTATTTTATTCAAAAACTATGGATTATTTAAATAAATTGGTAAAATTTGCTCACCTTAAGTTTTTCTTGAAGACCCTTGTTAGCTGATTTTAAAGACTGAATCTCTGTTGTTAATCTTTTAAGTTCAATTAGTTTGTGTCCTGGTTGCTCTTCTGTCTTCTCGGCTTTGGTATTTGTTCTGAGTTGTTTCTCTAAGAATTCCTCTCGCTTTTTGTGTTCAGTCTTTAAATTTCTTAGAGAGCTTTCATGCTGGGCCTTTAAGGCTCTGACTTCGCTCCGCTCGACGTCGAGCGATTTCTTCAAGGTCGCATTATCAAGTCGCAGCCTTTCGACGAGGCTTTTCAATTTGTTCAGGAATGCCTCGTCGACGGTTCGCTTGTGCTCTTCGGGAGCTGCGGTGGGGATGCTGCTGGAGGTCGATGTGTCGGTGGACGCCATCTTGTGACGTCACCTTCGTTTCTCAGTTCGGGAGTAGCCCGATCGTCCGCGGTCTTTCGCCTCGTACTTGGTACGGTCGCTTTCGATCCGTTTCGCTCGTCTTTAGGCCTGTGGTGCGTTGCCAATTCTGAAATTTGAATTGCACAAGGTTGTAATATTGTCGTTGATAATTTTAGCACTGGGAACTACAAACGTGGCCATATCTGATTCTATTTTGATTTAGAGTTCTGAATTGGATATGGCAAATCAAAATCCAATTTGTTTAAAAGTTCAAACATAAAATGAGATTACCATCATCAGGGTAAAAATAGTCATTGCACAATAACTTCAGTGTTTGTTTTGGAAACGCATAGAGAAAACAAATTATTATTTACTAGGGATTTGTTTATGAGTTGACGACTTCTGATTAAGTGGGTCACGGAATTTTAGTACAATGTAGGATGAGTGTGGGTTGCCTCACAGATGTATGATGGAATTTAATACAATAGACAATTTTATTTGGGACATCCTACGCTACGTAATTAATATTAATTTGTTAAAGTTCCAACTTCCATAGCTTCTGTTTTTATCGAAAATAAAAACTGATGGTATGAGAGCGACATAGAAGCAGGTTGTTATAGTTGTGAAAGTTTTTTTACTGTTCATAAATATTAAACTAGCTTACCAGCAAACAGACGAAACTAAACAAACACCTGACGGCCGGTCTTGGGTTCGATTCCCGGTCGGGACAGATACTTAGGTCTCGAGATAATAAGGTCTTGAGACAAACGCTCTTTCGACTTTATCTTCACATAATATAAAATAAAGTCGCTTCTGCTGTCTGTTCGCTAAGATCTTTTAAACTACTCAACGGATTTTAATTCAGTTTTAAGCAGAAGATGGAGTGATTCAAGAGGAATTCATTTCCAAAATTCCCACGGGAACGAAGTCCCGGGCGGGAATCTCGTTTAGAATAACATGTGTAAAGTGTGTATGCTACGCAAGCTAAATCGTAATCTGTAAAAGAAAAGTATCTATTTCACGTGCCTGTCCTACTTTACAGAGAGATAATGAATATAAATAGGTCGGTCTGTTGTTCTGTTTGTGACACATCAATATGTCAGATGTCACTCACTGATTGTGCTGGGCTGGGATTAGCGACACGCGAACTTCTGTTAGTTACAGCTAATGGGCTGTTTACCCTAATTCTTGTATGAGGTTCTTGTTGTATTTAGGACGTAGGGTAAACATCACTGATGATTTAATTAGGACATTTTCGACAAAAATATATGAATTGACCCATGATTCCGTAAAGTAGTTCAATGAACTCATTCAGTATTTGAGAGATTGTTGCCTTTATCTTCTTCATTTTACATAGATTTTTGAATAGGGAAAGCTCATCCAATACTTATAATAAATAACTCTTAACAAAGGGCGTCACCAAGGGGGGGCAGGGAGGGGCAGCTGCCCCCCCTAGAGAAAAAATGTAGTAAACTGCAAAGCAACCAAAGTCTTTTGTCAAGAGCTCGTGAAGCTTTCTTTACACATTGAAGTAGGAACCGTTTTTATTAGGTACAATCGCCAGAGAGTGAAACCGTTGGAATCGCATCACCATGCTAGTTTCCAAGCATTTGTGGTGCGGTTCCCGACGTTCATGCTGGAGACAGTCATGAAGGAGAGCTTTGTCCGGGGCGTGGTGTTCCGCCGGCACCGAGGGAGATTCCCGGCTGCAGACACCCCCGGAAAAACACCCGGGAAATAGTGTTAGTTAGTTTCATTTTGTTTTGTTTAATTATAATTCATATGTATGTTAGTCTGTAAGGTATTTATCTATGGGCCTTAGATGCCAGATAATAAATGATTTTATTATTATTATTATAGAGGCACAGACTCACGCTACGAGTGTAAAGCTTCATGCTCTTGACTGTACCTACAATTCATATTGTTCTTATCCTCCATAATATTAACTTGCCCCCACCTGGGCCAAGGGCTGGCGTCGCCCTTGACTCTTAAATTAATAAAACTGTATCACCCCAGACATTCGAGTGCTTTTAAACGGCTGAACCAATTTTGATTAAGAATAGCTACGAACTTTCTCGATTATACCAGTCATTATGAAACCGCATCAAAATCGGTCCATTCATTTAGGAGCTGCGATGCTACAGACACACACACAGATACACACGTCAAACTTATAACACTCTTCTTTTTTTGTAGGGGGTTAGGTTAGTACATAAATCTTCTTCTTATTGTGTAGGTATAATCAACTTTGTGGCAAACTTGACTGACATGTCAGAGTTTTCAAACCGCATAATGGCCTCTGACTTGGTTTTACCGACTATAGTCAATCGACAACAGCCGGGAAGCACGGAAACGCTCGTGATAAATTGTCACTTTGTTCACCCATCAGGTTCCCTGCCTCTGTGTACGTTGCTTAACCTCACTGATCGGTTGAGATCAGCAAGAGCCACTGGGCTATACGAGCGCTTCAGTAAATAAATATAATGTATTAATCAATCATATAGGTACTCTCAAAATTGTCGGAAGTAATCAGTAAAATACGCGATCACAAAGGCGAAACATCTGGATGGACTGATAGCAATCTTCCAATCAGGTTTAAATGGAGCGTAGGATTTCTGAACGTTACACGTATCAGAATTAGTAAAGAAGTATATCTATAGCATGTCAAACTAACGCAAATTATTATTTCGTGTATTAGCCGGAATACAGGTTGAAAAAGAACCTCCTAGCTTTATTGAAAATCCTGAACCAGTAAGTATCACTTACTGAACACTTTTTTTTTTGGGAGGGGGATATTTTTTTTCCTAAACGTAGACACCACTTGAGCGCACCCCCCGAGCGCTACTCGCTCCCCTCGCGTGCCTGGTGTAGGAGTAATGTCTACGTTTAGGCAATAAATTGAACTTTTCCCATTGAAAAAATTTTTTTTCATAAATGTGTTCTTTGAGTGATACTGGTTCAGGATTTTGAATATAGCTAGGAGGTTCTTTTTCATCCAGTATAGCTGGTTATTAAACTGATCCAGTCAAAAATAAACTTTATTTAAAACTAGCTTTCCGCCCGCGGCTCCGCCCGCGTGGACTACAGGTTATATCGTGCCCAACTGTGGGATAAAATGTAGCCTATGTCCTTTCCCAGGCTCTAATCTATCTCTGTACCAAAATTCATCAAAATCGGTTCAGCGGTTTAGGCGTGAAAAGGTAACAGACAGACAGACAGACAGACAGAGTTACTTTCGCATTTATAATATTAGTAGGGATAGGGATTATTTTAAACTAGCTTTCCGCCCAGGACTTCGTTCCCGTGGGAATTTGGGAGAAATATGTAGCCTATGTATTATTCTGATTTCCTAGCTATATAACTGCAAAGTTTCATCAAAGCCCGTTTAGCCGTTCTCGAGTTATACGCGTTCGCAAAACCCGTTTTTTTACATATCGTATAACGTCCAAAATGATTAAATGCTAGCTTTCCGCCCGGGACTTCGCTCCCGTGAAAATTTGAGAAAATAATGTAGGCTATGTGTTAATCCAGGGTGTCAGCTACCTCCATACCAAATTTTATCAAAATTGGTCCAGCCGTTTGAGCGTGAAAGAGTAACAAACATCCATACATACATACATTCATACAAACTTTCGTAGTAATATCAGTAAAGATCTTTTTCTTGAGTCTTCAAACATTTTGAGTAGGTACAATTTGTGTATCAAAAGTTAGAATTTTAATCTCAGATAGCCCGACTGACCTTGACTACACCTTACTTCGTCAGTTACATACTTACATCATACCTAATATGTATTGGATGACTATAATTAGAGAAAATTAATAATGCAAATAAGCCCACTATAAACCGAACCACATAAACAAATAATTTGAGGGAAAGAAAAATATTCGGCGCGAATGGGACTTGAACTCACGACCCCGGGATTAGATCTTCTGGGGCTCTATTTTTGAATCACTCGCCTCATTTCGAGCGATATCTTTTATTAATTTGCGCGGATTCTTTTGATTTCCGAACTTTTTGATCACTGCACTTCAGCGAAAGGCTTAGCACTCATGGAATTTAGTAGGTAGTTAAAAAATTCAAAAATCAATAGCATCGACGCAAATCAACGAAAGATATCGCTCGAAATGAGACGAGTGATTCAAAAATAGTGCCCCTGGTCCTCTTTTCTCATTCTATTAATAAGCCGAATATTTTTCTTTACATCAAATTATTTGTGAATATCCCTCATTAGTTGAGAATTTAATATGAGTTCCTTGAGTTTCATGAAGAGAACCAGGTCTTACAAATTCACCGACAAATTTAAAGGTCACCCCATGTTTCTTTTTTTTTAATTCTTAAGTTAACATCTGTTATTTTGGTATCACAACGGGAGCATATAATAAGGAAACAACAGAGGACGAGCAATTGTAACAATTACTGAATGGAATTGAACTCTGTGACCTAGTAGCATACAACTCATATATCTAGCATAGGTATTCTAGAAGTTCCGTTACCTATTTGAATCAACAGAACGCTAGTCTCAAGAAGAATTGTGAAGAATTACTCATGATAGATTTTAAATAAAACATTAAAATTTCATTTAGGATCCGATGCTCTTTAAAGCTCTTTTGAATCGCTTGTAGTTCAGTGGTGCCTACTATCCGGAATTGATAATAGTTATTAACGATACTAATAACTATTATCAATTCCTAATTGATAATTGATAATAGTTATTACTCTCTTCGCTCGTGTTTCAAATGGGTTCACGTTACACATTACCTAAGGCACGTATATTGTTCAACGTTTTACAATGCAGTAGCCGAGGAAACGAAACTAAAAAAAATGTTGTCAAAAACTTACATCGTATAGGTACATCCAAAGTTCTTAAAAGATATGTAGTATTTCCAATTAACTTAAACACAAAACATAGGAATTATAGTATATTGTGCAACTCGGGAATAAAAGACGGATTTTAAGCGAGGGCCAAAGTTGGATCACGAGCAAATGAAGGATTCTAAATTATTGAATCACGAGCGTAAGCCCTCGATGAAAATCCGTTTTATTCAAGAGTTACACATATGTTTTATACCATGACCTCGAAGAAAAAGAAAGATTTAAGCGCTGCGCAAGGAGTTTGAATTTCGAATATTCTTTGCGATAGAGGTCGTATGTCTATACCACTGATTCCCAAAGTGGTCCAGGTGGACCCCCAGGGGTCCGCGGGCGACTCGATGAGGTCTATGTTGACGTGACAAAAAATGGGGGTTCACAATTCGTAAGCGGGGTCCACGAAAATTTATCTGGTTTCGATAATGAAGAACTAAAATATTGGCTTGACTTCACCTATGAAGTCAAGCCTACATTTTAGGCAGATAAATAATTGATGGAAGTGCTGTGAGTAGATGTCAAAAAAGTAAAGTTGGATGGAATTTTACTTGACATCCACTCACAGCAGAATCAATTAATTAACAAACCAATCAATTCTCACTTTTTTATTGAAAACTCTTAATTCGTGATTGGAAGTAGTTGGAACTCAGCCGCAACGCAAATTTCCATAGTAAGATCTAATCTTAACCTTTTCACCGCCAAAGTCTGATATATCAGACGTTTAAGTTTCGTGCCCTCGCCGCCAAAGTCTGATATATCAGACAATTTTTTTTTAACTTTAATATCGTTCACCAAGCGTTCGCCATACGCCACGACTTAAAAAAAAATTTGATGTCGTGGCGTGTGGTGGGCGTTTTTGACGAGAACTCTTGGCACTAAAAGGGTTAAAATTTGTTGTCGAGCTATGGGAATATGGTAGAAATGTAGCTGCAGAGGGTCCACCGGAACCAGCAAAATCTTGAAAGTGGTCTATGAGAAAAAAAAGTTTGGGAACCTCTGGTCTATACATTGGAGTGTTCGAAATTCAAACACCAAAATTGCTCTTTTTTTACGTGTTTTGCGGGAGCAAAAGAATCTTTTTGGGTTCTAAATTCAAATACCAAAACTGTGACTAAAAGAGCTCTTTATCCCCAATTTTCAGTGAAAAAAGAAGCTTTTTATAAACATTTTATGGAATGGTATAAACATTTCATAACACAAAAATGATTTTGTTGAACAAATAATTTCAAATGGCGGGCAAAACAATGGCGAGCATAATATTTTTCCACAGTTACTTATGAGGCAAAGGCTAAGTAAATAAAATGCCAATCGCTCCTACAGAAATTATTAAATAGTTCAATTATTTGTTAAAAATCTGATTTGTTTTATTGAAAAAGTAAAATAAATAATTTACTTTTATATTTTATATCACTGAAAATCAAGATTTTCATCAGAAATAATTATTTTGTCAGTCATAAAAACTCTTTGATGTCATTTTATAAAGCCAGTATGAAGATTTATGAAAAAGATAATACTCTCACTTGTCAAAAGAGTCACTGAATTATCAAATCAGTTACTCTTTATTGCGTCATACATTTTTGTCAGTATTTTATTCACTTTTTGCTTACTTTTTATGTAGCATTTAATAAATAAAAATAACTTTACTGGATCACAGAATAGCCACTGAAGTTGAATTTTGGTATATGAAAAATGGTTCATTTGCTCATTAGTTCAAATATTTTTTTCTTTTCATAATCTTCTTCTCATTTCAAAATTACATAACATGACATGTGTTTTATGGGGTACGTAAACGTACACTCCGTGGCCATGTTACGGGGCCATTTCCGAGCAACTGCATTGTAAATGAAGTTAAGCGATGTACTCAGGGACAGGAAATTTAATGGGTGATTAAAATTACAATTTATCACGAGCGTTCCCTTGCTTAATCGGTCTCGACTGTTATCGATTGTCTACCTACAGTCGTGAAACCAAGTCAGGCCTTAGGTTTGAAAACTCTGACAGCAGGGTTAGTCAAGTTCTGACTTGGTTTTAACGACTGTAGTCAATCGACAACAGCCGGGACCGACAGCTTAACGTGCCCTCCGAAGTACGGAAACGCTCGTGGTAAATTGCCACTTTGGTCACCCATCAGGTTCCCTGCCTCTGTGTACGTTGCTTAACCTCATTGATCGGTTGAGATCAGCGAGAGCCACTGGGCTACGAGTGCTTCACGGTAATTAACGGTAAAACTTGACTATAACCCAAAATGGGTAGCCAAGAAAATAAAAAGAGCCATTGTCAAGGTGAGAGTCATTATCATTAGGAAGGCGGAGGAGTTTCCATATTTGGTAAATGGACAGTAATATTTGAAATTCTAATAAGTACTATACATAATAATGTCCTTCGTAGGTAGGTAGACCAGTATAAACTATAGGTATAATCTGTATGTGGCATATGGACCAGTTCCACCCACTACACAAAAATGTAAAACATTAATAACTTTTCTCGTGAAAACATAACTTTTTGGAGTACCTACCCAGGCAGAATTAATTAGGTAGTAACTTTATCAGCAAGTGATTATAAAACCACGCAATACCACCGATTTTTCAACAAATAGTTTTGGGATCAAACATAAAAAATGTATACATACATTGAACATTACTATACTTGACGCAAACAAACACAGTTTAATTTAGAACCTGAAACTGAAACATTTTGCATGACTGAAAAATTTTCAAACATAAAGGCTCTACGATCGTATGATTTTAAGATAAGTTACAATAAAAATAATACGCTATGGCAATTAATGCCATGGTCGATCATATGATACATTCTTTCTTACTGTGTAAGCATGTGTAGGTAAGTATATTCAAGTGTGTTGCGAACTTGACTAACATAGGTGTCAGAGTTCTCAAACCGCCAAATGATCTCTTGACTTGGTTTAATACGACTAGTCAAACGACCAAAAGCCGGGACTACCGGCTTAACGTGCCCTCGGAAGCACGGCAATGCTCGTAATAAAATGCCACTTAAATCAGGCATCTGTTTCCCTGCCCCGTGTTGTTGCTTAACCTCATTGAGCGGTTCAGTTTCAGATATGGTGAATCAAACACTGTAATAATCTGAAAATACTCATTCAGTCATTTTCAACGATATCTATAAATAATAGTGACGCAGCGTCTGACCGTACATCCGTCACAAGTGAAATATCTGCCTCGTATTCGGAGGTTGCATCATTTTGAGTCAAGTGTCAGTCAGGGTCATTCTAAATTAAGTTACCCTTTTTAACCCCCGACAAAAAAGAGGGGTGTTTTAAGTTTGACGAGTGTATCTGTGTGTCTGTCTGTGGCATCGTAGCTCAAACCTGAGTATCGGTTTAGTTAGACATTTGTGTACAAAAAAAAAAACAACGGGTTGCACTCCGGGAGTGCCGGCAGAAGTGAAAACTTTAACATTAACGTTGTGCATTAATATTTAATTTATTTTTTTACACCGGACGACATCTTGACTTTTGAAGTTTTAATTTCCTATTTTTATTAAACACCCCTCCGCCTTACAGATTTTCGATCAGGGTCACGTGACAGACACGTGACCCTGACGCGAGTTTAACATTTTTTACAAATACTTCAAAGTGCACAACGCCGCTAAAGAAGTTTTCACTTCAAAAAAGTTAATAAAACAAAGATGTATGGAAAAGTGATTTAGAACGATGTTCAGATTAGTTGGCTACTTTCACGTCCTAAATTTTTCTCTAAATAATTTAAAGTCACCAATTATTACCAACTTTACATACGATTTAGGTAACACAACGGGATATAATTATAAAGCCAAGCCATTATGAACCTTATGAGTTGGTTAGTCCATCGATCTGCCAGCGTTGCTTAGGAAACCAAGCAGCAACAACAGCAACAAATGGGCGGTTCCTTGACCGATGTGGAAAACAGTTCAATAACCTTTTGGTCCAAATGTTTACCTACTGTTTTTATGAAAGACTTTTTTATTTCGAACAGATATACATAGAGCTTAATATATCTATCTACACTAATATTATAAAGAGTATAAAGATTTGATTGATTGTTTGTTTGTTTGTTTGCATTGAATAGTCTCCGAAGCTACTGGACCGATTTCAAAAATTCTTTTACCATTAGAATGCTACATTATCCCTGAGTAACATAGGTTACATAATTTTCCCAAATTCCCACGGGAACGTAGTCCCGGAAGGAATGCTAGTTTTTAAATATAGCTCGTCTACAAACAGCAACTACGTAATTTATATGAGCAAGATTTTTTTCCGAACTATTTTTGAGTCTCTGACAAATTAGCTTAGGAAATTGGCTTAGTGTTCCGCGACTATATGTTTTCAGGATAGAAATAGTCCTATACCGTGCATGTTAAGCTAGACCGAAAGTAAATAGGGGTTGGTTCTCCTCCATTGAAATACAATAACTTGTATATTCAATGTTCTCCCTCTATTTCTTATTCTTATAGTTTGAACACAGAAGTTATATTGGGCTGCGTCGTTTTTTTATGTTTTTTCGAGAAATTTGTTCTGTTTAGATGGGTTGATTCATATCCTTATTCCAAATGAATTCGTCCTTTGAAAATTCAAGTGGTTCCTTTATTCTAAATCTTCTTCTTCAACCTATGGCCACCCAATGCTGAGAGTAGGTCTCTTCCACTGTACTCCACTCTCTTCGCTCTTAAGTCTTTCGCATCCAGTTCTTCCCAGTAATCCTGGCAAGATCGTCAGCCCATCTCATTGGTTGTATGCCCACGCTTCTACACCCAGTTCGAGGTCTCCACTCTAGCACTTTTTTACCCCATCTCTAGTCATATCTCCGGCATATGTGACCTGCCCACTTCCATATTCTTTGAGCTACCACTACTGCTATATCAGGAAGTTTAGATCTTCTACGAATTTCCTAAATATTCTAAATTTTTATCCAAATACTAGTAAGTCCATGCGGGCTTGAGTCCGCGGCTCAAGCCCGCATGAACTACAAGTTACATCGTGCCCAGTTGTAAGATAAACCTTACCTGGTCTATGTCCTTTCCCAAAGTCTAATCTATCTCTGTACCTTTTATCAAAATCGGTAGTAGTTTAGGCGTGAAAGCGTAACATACAAACAGACAGAGTTATTTTTGCATTTAAATATTAGTAGAGATAAGAAGAGAAATAGGAATTATATTCGATATGATGCAGACTTCCCCTGATTTCTGGATTTCAAAAAGCGGGCCGAAATCAATCTAACTTTACCTCAGATTGTATCTAGTAAAAAGTTACAACAACGAACATAACAAAGCAACTGAACAATAAATTGATCATTTATTCTTAGAAGTAATTTCAGGATTTATATAAATCTTCTGTCCCCATACAAAAACTTTCTTTTTCTACAAATCGTTATCAGTTCATCGCCTAGGTCTTCTGCAGGCCGAGTACGATAGTGACAGCGCCGCGACAACACCGCGGTCCTATGTCAAAATGTCAACATTGACAACGCCATAGGGCGAGCAAGCCTTTGCGCGGGACCCTCGCGCAATCAAAGTGAAGTTTCAGCGTGAGCCGAGCGCGAGTTTGTCGTTATCGTGCTAGAGCTGCTGGCATTAAAAACAACAAACATACGCAGTGAGTAAATGTCAAGCATTCAGTCATAATCATAATTTAATTCTGAAAGCGGCGGCGGCGGCAGTGGCCTTCAGTGTCCGTTTTCGCTAAATATCTAGTGGCTTACTGCCAGCTGTTTTACGAGAGCTTTTCACGGCTGAAAATACATCCTATCAATGTTTATAACTGTAAATTTAAAAAAATATATCCCCGACATTTGATTGCTTATACCTTTTAAACGGCTGAACCAATTTTGATTAAACATAGCTAAGAACCATCGGTTCTCGAATGGAGACCACGTCTTGGCAAACGTAGTGTAGGACGCCCCCCCAGCCAGATGGTCGGATGACCTAAAGAAGATAGCGGGTAGTGGCTGGATGAAAACAGCGGAGGATCGTGCAAAGTGGCGCACCTTGGGGGAGGCCTATGTTCAGCAGTGGACTGCAATAGGCTGATATGATGAAGAACCATCTCGATTACGTCAGCTTTCAAACATAAAAAATCGCATTGAATTTGGTCCTTTCGTTTAGGAGCTACGATGCCACAGACAGAACGCAGATACACAGACGTACAGATACACACGACAAAATTATTGAAATAACAATATTCATCAATTTCTTCTTGTTTCTTTTAAATGCTTTAAACGCTAATAAAGCAATGTTGTAAATTTTAACACAGAGCTCTTTTATTTTGTTATTGTCTCGCTCGAATATTTTGTTATTACAAACTCGCGCTTAAACTTCACTTTGATTGCGCGAGGGTCCCGCGCAAAGGCTTTTTTTGTTTAAGTATTTGGAATAGTTGATATAAGACAGTCTTACAATTAAAGGCTAAATTATACACAACCAACAACACTACTCACAGGTTAAGTAAAAAAGAAGGAAAAAGGAAAAGGCTTGCTCGCTATATGGCGTTGTCAATGTTGACATTTTGACATAGGACCGCGGTATTGTCGCGGCGCTGTCACTATCGTACTCGGCCTGCTGTTTCTAAAATTAAAACATTTTTTTTTATTGTCTCTCGTGTTGCCGTAATTAAAAATAAAGTATGTCGTTCTAAATTAAAATATTGGTCGGCGATAAATCTAAAAATATTTTTTGTATTTATATTGTTTTGTATTCGAGTGCATGTAATTTTTATTGTTACCGAGACACAACGAGGAATTAGAATCCTTGTACAGAGGCCAGTGCATCAGGTTACTCCATGTACATTGCAAAACTGCTCTTATCACAACAGCACAGAGTGCACGCGTGTGGTAACATGAGTTGTGGCCGTTCGTACAATACAATACAGTACAGTACAACACAATGCAGTAATCAAATGACAAAAACGAGACGGATACAACTGTTTGTCAAGAGAGACATTAAGAAAATACAAGCATTATACCTACTTTCAGCACTGATCACACCGAAAAAATATAAATTACTTATATAGCTCCTTGCACCCACAAATAAACCTTTATTTATTTATTTGTTTAATTTAAGGAAGACCAACAGCTCATGCAATAGTTTTAAAAACTAAATTAAGCAACAAAGGGCCATTGAGAGGTCCCCACTTATAAAATAATTTAAGTAGTGTTATACAATACTTCCTTTCCGCCCGGGACTTCGTTCCCGTGGTAATTCGGAAAATCATGTACCCTATGGTAATCACGGATAATGTAGGATTCTAATGGTGAAAGAATTTTTCAAATCGGTCCAGTAGTTTCGGAGCCTATTTAATGCAAACAAACAAACAATCAAATCTTTCCTATTTATAATATTAAGTATAGAGTATAGATTTGTATAGACAATACAATACTCTTTATTGCACAAAAAAAACATAACATTAAAACAAATACAAATGTAAGTATTATGTATATTTGTGGAATAGGTACGAACACATTTCTTTATATTGGTAGAGTAGGCCAGTTGTTTTCTGTGTCAAGGCTTCAGACATCCGGTCAAAATAAGAAATTCATATGAAAACCAAAATTAGTTTGAACACGAAAATGAAAAATATCAAAAATAAAAAAAAAGAAGTTCTACATACATACTTTATTTATTCTGTGCTCAGGGTAGGTAGAGCATCAGTGGTTCCAGAACCACTTGATGGTTATGTTTTGTTTGGTATATTGTTGTGACTTGACAACATGGAACGTATTGTGTTCCGAAATAAGTATAATGACTTTTTAATCAGTACGCAAATTGTTACGGTGTCAGTAACGTAAATAAGGAGGAAAAAATACTTTTTTTCTAACGTTTCAGATTTTGATACCCTTTTTTATCGTCTTAGAGGATAAATTTTGTAAAACGCAGAAACACTGGTGTCACAAATGGGCTATGTGCAAGATTTTTAAAATAATTTGATTTTTTATTTTAAGCAGGTTTAAGGTCCCATATTCAAATAAAAAGTATATCAAATAATTTTGATCATAGATATAAAAATAATTATTTTTTTAAATTTTGGTTACGATTTGTTGCTTATTACAGCATTCTACAGATTAACTCCTTTGCCAAAGTAAAAAAAAAACTATTGACAGTTAGTTGACATATAACCTATACCGTTGCGTTTTTGAGTTAAGTTCAACATTTAAGTTTCAATCACAGACTAACTAGAGATACGTTTCAATGTACTTACGTTTAAATGATCCTCACAGCAAAAAAGTGGACGTTTGGGACAATTCCTGTCAACCATTTTACACCAACTTTCTTTCAATTCCTTTGGAATGGTAACAAACGTCAAATCTGGTGAGTTAATGTCAGTGTTTGAACAAAGAGGTATAAAACATTTTTTAGTTCTCTCCACCGCTGTAACTCGTCAATGCCATGTTGAGTAGCACAGCCTGCTGCGCTGTCGTTATTATTGTTATCCCACAAATCCGAAGAGTATTAATCACTATTGTTGAAGCAGTTCTCGGAGTCCGGTATGAATAAGGTGTAGTCGTGAGAAAATCAGTCAAAATCTAGCACTACAAGTCCGTGCAAAGTTAAATCGTAATCCGGTATGCGGTAGCAGTAAAAGACTTCAGAAAGAATTAACCAAAAGCAAAAATAAAACTCAAAATAAACAACTAAATACAAAATGAAATAGGTTATGTTTTTTTTTATTGACATGACAGCTTGGCAAAGACACCATTGTATAATGCCGTATTTATGATTAGTTTACCCTACTGAGAAACTTTTAATTATTATATTTTTATTTCAAAAGATAGATTTTTTATATTTTTTTTTCAGGAAACGGGACCTTATTCCTTTATGTTAAATAAAAAATTAAACGAAATTAAAAATATTTTTAAAATGTCGTACATAGCCCATTGTATTGAAAAGTAGGTACTATTACGAAGAACTACTTACGATCGATGCCACTGATAGACACGTCAAGCTTATAACACCTTTTTTTGTCAGGGGCAAAAATAAAAAAGTTACCGTGTATAATTATTTGTATTTTTTTGTTTCTTTCATGTCATTTCGAAGTAAAGAATCGACGTCATATTGTTAAAATGTAGGGACTTAATTTATTTTTATTTTGTTTATAATTTTTAACATCTTGAAAATAAAAAAAGATGAAACGGATTTAGAATTTCGTCATGTCATATCGGCCTTTATATTAAGAAATGTTAACTCCAATGTAGGTAATTCTTATTACAATACTTCTAACATTAGCTTACATACTTAATTTAGAAATTATTCATATTTATTTGTTACAACCGGCCGCATGGAAGTGTAATAGAACAATTTGAATGGACATTCTCTTGAATTATTAGAATAATCTCGTTAATTTTTTTGCTTGTTTAATATAAAGATTAACATTTCGTTTGTGCAAGTGGGCCCTTTGGTTTTGGTTAGTACGTAATATAATTATGTAACTTTCTCTATCACTGTACGAGAAGCGAATAAAGTGTAAGATTGCTGTAAGATGCTGTTTATAATTGTTATTACGATTAGGAAATTAAATTAAAGATAAACTAGCAAGATAAAAACTTAACACCTACAAAACTTTCACATTGTATTTTATAAAGAAATCTATTAAACAGACTTTGAATTTTTTCGTTTGTCCATTCCAGCTTTTCACTTTTTTTCCACTGTAAGTAATACTTTTCAACTCTATTTGTTCAGATGACAGCCATAGATGGCGGTAAGGGATACATTATATTCAACCAATCACCGTGCAAGGTGCGTTCCGTTCCGTGCAAGCTTCATGCCAGTGTATAATTTCACGGTTTCTGGCAGTGAGATTATAAACTAACGGAAAATGATAAGTTGGTTTAATTGTGAACTGTTGACCCAGTTCACAATATTTCTACAGTTTATAATCTCGCAAGTAAGATTATAAACTTACGAAGTTCATTATCTTACGGTGACTTACACAAGCAACGTGGCGCAGCGACGACGTAACGATCAAAGCAATGTAAAATGAATCTTAAGGCTATGGAGCAAAGGTTTTTTTTCTTCCGTCACTCCATCTTCAGGCGATGTATGTCTCTTCGTGCTAGAAGCAAAAAAACCTTATATCAGCTATTATTCGAAGCTATTAAGATTTATTTTACGTATCTTTGATCGCCGCGACGTCGCTTGTACAGGGCTTTAGGTATCTCTCTTTCAACCTCTCGGGTGGTTAATCAGTCCATGAAACTGAACAACTTCCCCAAGGTTGAAAGCGATTTACCTAAAGCCCTGTATACAGCGCCTAATACGAAGTGTGACTTCAAAAAAAATTACACAAATTAATGTTCTCATAATAACCGATCGTAGTCGTAGTCATCTTCATGAGCACATAATACAATACAATACAATACAGTACTCTTTATTGCACACAAAAAAACATGACATTAAATAAAACAAATGTTCATCATGTAGTGTACAATGCTGCGACCTAATTGCTATAGAGCAGTTTCTTCCAGGCAACATCCCCACTGAGGGGCACGGGCCTCCCTTTCAAACAGTAAAGTGGTTTTAGGCCATAGTCCACTACCTGGCCGCTCTTGAGCACAATCTAGCTCAGGGGCGAAAATGTGGTCGAGAATTTAGCAAGTTCACCCAGAAGAAATCTTTTTACTTAGACGTATATTTGTAATTTTTTTTTCATTCGCACGCTGAAACCTTAGCAATCTATCAATTGTGTAAAACCTTATCAATTTATGGATTATGGATGTATGTTTGTATGAATGTTTGTCACCCCTTCACGCTCAAACGGCTGGTCAATTTTGATATTTGATATGCTGACATCCTGGATTAACACATACTCTACATAATTTTCCGAAATTCCCACGGGAACGAAGTAACATTTATAATGCGAGGAATAATGTAGCATTCTAATAGTGAAAGAATTTTTCAAATTGATCCAGTAGTTTCGGAGATATTCAATGCAAACATGCAAACAAACTTTTAGATTTATTCAAAATCGGGGGGTACACTTTATATGTATAGGATGCTAAATTATTGAAAAAGCATGTAAAAACTTCCTCATTTGTGATTGAACTGAACAATATGAGGGAGCTACCCTCTAGTTTACTACATTAGAAAAGTCACGCGATTCAGTTCTTAAACAAAAGTCGGTTGAATGAGAAACAAAATAGGCACACCTTTAGATCCTAGTAAGTATAATTTACACGCGAAAGGTTCAAAGTTTTATCGACTAAACGATAAATTATTTGATGTCATACCAAAACATATCCGTATAACTTTCAACATAGGTATTTACGGTATTATGTCATTACTTTATTTATGGCACAGTCGGTTCCCTTAATGAAGTATCCACTTAAGTTCCTTGTATGTTAGTGATAAAGTTCAATTTAGAACGAAAAAAATTTAGGTACTGGATGCGTTTAAAGAATTAATCCAATGAGTTACCACTGCATTCGATCGTGATGGACATGGTAACTTACTTTTATAATACGAGTAACAACATTAATCAGTTAATCACCTTTCCAATGAGAATCCTTGGCTAATCCAAAATGCACCACCGGATATTCACACACAAATCAACACTATTCAAATTACGAACGGAATCGCGTCGCGTTTCGCCGTTCCCGCGCGAAAAAAAGAAAATAATTTAAAAAGTAAAAAAATAAAATGGCGCTGCTTTTCGTATCACATGGGGTTCTGAGGTTAGGTTTTTTATTTTGTTTTTTATTATTAAATTAGATTGTTAGTAACGGGATCGGCAGGCGGACCGCGCGGAGTGGACGTCGAGACTGATTTTCAGTGGGCGGCGCGCCCAGCAACGTGACGCGCACGCGAGCGTCATGCAGTAAGGAAGAATTTGTTGGAAAATTGGGAAGGTAGTTGCATTACGAAACTATGTTATCTACAAAAGCTTTCGTAAACATCTCAAGCCATATTTTATCTTTGATAAAAGGAGTTTTGGCTGTTTAAGAGCATGAAGGGCCAACAATGATAGCGTATCAAATCAGAACTTGAAAATAGTGTTTTTAGTTCATAATAGGTAGGTACTTAGGTACTCATCTTAAGGCTACAACATCAAGTAGGTACCTGTAAGCATTTGTAGCTTGTAATCAGCTTGCATAAAGGAGATGTTTGTATTTTAATAGTGGTTGCTTGAATAATTAATTATGGAAGATGAAATTATATTTTTTATTTAAATTTTATAAAAAATGATTTTAGTATATTAGTTGTTAGAATGATAATTATTATGGCAGCAATAACAAAGAGAGCTCAAATTCCTTTTAGATCTTGATTACCTGCTGCTATAGCGAAGCAGTAAAATATCTCAAAAACTAAGTGTAACTAAGCGCGGTTGTCAAAGCTCTTCATCTAAACGATTTCAGTGATGAGTTGATGACTCTTCCTTTCTCCTTTTATGTGTTTTAGTGACTAGTCAACCAACCATGATATTAACTGTGGTTATGATGCTATATCTAGTGTCTACCCCTTTAAGGAACACGGGCGAGGGTGTATGTATGAATGGTTTATTCTGGAAACTTCATATAATATCTCAAAAAAGAACATTGTAGAGAATTGCTTTCGTTTGCATCACACCGCACTGTAATAAGTACTTACGCAGCGATGAGCGAATCCAAAAGCTATTGACCTAAAAATATCGCGCCAGAAAGAATTGTTTACTATTGACTGTAACTGGCCGCATGGGATTTCACGCCTGTGCTCGAAACTCGCAAGTTTGAAAAAATATAAACACAGCTTTCTTTGGAAGGGCCGCGATAGTGTAGCGAAAGATTACAAGTTTTATCGACTTAACGAGTATCGGTATAAGTTTTTTGAGGGTCAGAATCTTTATATCGGTACTTATAAGGTTTCTGACTTTCTTAATTGCATTTCCTTCCGATACAAAAAAGAGTAGGTCTTTTCAAAAATTCGACATTGTTGCATCGTAATACTTTTTTAATCTTGTGCTTTTTAAGGCTTTTACTGAACGTGTTTTTCCGTCTGTCCATCTGTCGCAGGACTATATCTTTTGAAACGTAGACTTGGATAAACAGTTGATGTATTCAGCTCTGCACTGACAACCAATGCAAGAAGTCGTAAACAGTACACATACACACACATACATAAGCTCACGCCTATAATCCCTAACGGGGTAGGCAGAGCATAAGTGGTAAAAAGTGCATTCAGAATAACCTTTACCCAATTGTTATAAGAGCAGTCAACAAACCCGAAACTTTCCATCTCAAATTAAATTTCACCACGTTTCGGGTGAAAAGCAAAATTTGACCCTATTTCCGCTCAATATGCATAAGAAAGCTACAGACATAACCCATAATGTTCTCACTGGTCATTACTATGCTCATTGACCACTGGGTTCCATTACAAATTATGGTTAATTGCACACATGCATATTCATGCTTACGTATTTACAGTGCTCCTATCTTCTAACTGTCTCTCGCTCGGCAGTGTTTCCATAACTCTAAAATTAAAAATTGTATCTTTAGCGACATTAAATTACTTATAACTTTTAAGCGGCTTAACCAATTCTGATCAAGTATAGCTAAGAACCATCTCAATTACAAAAAAAAAACAACAACACCGAAATCGTTCCATTGGTTAAGGTGCTACGATGCCACAGACAGACATACAGATAAACAGGTCAAACTATGTAATTTCTAAATTTAAATTATAGTACTTAGGCCCGTGTTCACCAAAAATATAACCAACGGTTAAACCGCGGTTAGAAGCTAATCAGACAAAATGTCAAAAAATATATATGAAAATGACATTGTCAAATTTCTGGTTAGATGCTAATCATTGGTTAAATTTTTGGTGAACACCGGCCTAAGTCGGTAAATCTAATAAGTGATAGTCATGAAAATTAAAACGAAACAACAATTCACTACGTACTTAGTTCTGCAACTTGAGCACGATGTCGACAAACTCGCGCGGCGCGCCACTTGGCTGACACTAGGGTTACCAACTTTTTTTCTATCAAATATAGTATTTTTGAAGTTATTTGCTTAAAAAATATAGTAGATGGCAAAAAAAAAGAATAAAAATATAGTATGTGGTTAAAATGAGACTTTATTTTTAAATGAATATTTCTTACTGCTTTGCGCCTTAATAATTACATTTTTATTTTTTTAAAAGTGTTCATATGCTTCATTACATTTAATTTTTAGGTTGAAAAACACCATTAATTCGCATTTTATTAAATTTAAAAAGGCCCTGTTACGCTCGTCTCGCCATTTAGTTTTATTACAGAAAATATAGTAGTTTCGCCTATTATATATTTTTTATAGAAATATAGTATTTGATGCCTTAATATAGAAGGATACTATATTATATAGTAGGGTTGGCAACCCTAGCTGACACTGAAACTTCACTTTGATTTCGCGAGGACCCCGCGCAAAGGCTTGCTCGCCCTCTGGCGTTGTCAATGCTTACATTTTGACACAGGACCGCGGTGCATTACGTGTGCTATCACTATCACCATCGTACTCGAGCTGCTAAATTCAAATTATTCTAGGCGATAAATCTAATAATTGTTTCGTGTGCGTTGGGAAAATCGATGATTGGCGAGATACAACAAGAAATTAGAATCTAATTAGTGTGTTCTACGGATAGTAAGAGGATTCACTTTTAAGTATTTTAGGTATTTAGAGAAAACAACTACCACTGAACTGAAGCTAGGTATGAGAGATCTGAGTCAAAACATATATCTAGCGCGGCAAAGCAAGCGAACTGATTTATTGACCTTTCGCTAAAGGCGTTCTAAGAAGATGGTTATCATGGAGGTAGAACCTCCACAGTACCCACTTCAAAGTGACTTATCGATTTTCCCTCAACTCCTAGATTTAATTGGTTTGGTGCACGCGTGCTTTAAACTTGTCGTATTATTTACTAGCTTTCCGCCCGCGGCTCCGCCCGCGTGGACAAATGTTTATATCGTGCCCAACTGTGGGATAAAATGTAGCCTATGTCCTTTCCCAGGCTCTAATCTATCTCTGTACCAAATTTCATCAAAATCGGTTCAGTAGTTAAGGCGTGAAAGACGGACAGACAGACAGATAGACAGAGTTACTTTCACATTTATAATATTAGTAAGGAAGTAAGGATTATGCGCTTGCAAATAGCAACTGTTTAAACATTAGTATGGTCAATTCAAGGACGTATATAAGAGGGGGTCCGAACCCCCCCTCCCCCCCCCCCCTTAGGGCCAAGAGGTTTAATAAAAAAATAAATTGTAAAAAAATAACGAAGCCTTGATGTCTATTGGGTCAGTCTGTCAAAATTTAATTCAACTCTAGCAATACTTTCGTCGTTCGTCATGGGGGAATTCCCCGTGCGAGCCGTTTTTTGCTGACTTTTCTAAGTATTCCCGCAAAAATTTTGCTCTCGCTCTGTAGATTATTGATATTCGTTGCTTCAAGTGTTGTTTAATGTTTTGTATACATTTTTTTAGTATTCCTCTCGACCCTACCTAAGATGGGACCTCCCCCATCTGAAAGCTATAGCTACGTATCGTTGGGTCAATTGGTCACTGCAAAAATACGAATAGCAAGTTTACACTGTGAGAAAAAGATTTCGATGATATTTGCAGTAATTTTTTACTCTTTTGATATTTTTTTCGTTTGCGCCGGGCCTGGGTTTTTTTCGAGCATTGTCCTTTCCACCCATGCGATGCGGTTTTTTTTGAAAGCTTATGTAATCGAGATTGTTCTTATCTTTATTTGATCAAAATTGGCTAGGCTGGTTAAAAGTTATAATTACTTTTAAGCGATCTAATGTGGGGGGTGATCCAAATTTTTATCTCATTTCTAGGCGATGTTTTATGTAGAGCGGTGTAGAGCCAAACTCTTTCGCTATCTAGATTTGTTTGTAACAATGTTTATATTAGGTACTATAGCACCTATTCCTGGGGCAAGGAATAAAACATGTAGCTCTTCTGTTAGGTGCCATATTTCCAAATAACTACCGGCACTTTTTTTACACTTGTACTTTATTACAAACGTAGACACAGTTATTTGTTACTTTACAACGCTTGGGAAAGTGCTATTTGCACGCCTATGACCGCATACATGAACCTATTCCGCAAGCTCTCTACAAAGAATGGCGGAAGACCAGATCTTCAATCATTTCGAATGCTAACATCAAATACCATTTCAAACCTTTTAAAATGATATTCGAATAATCTTCTTCGAAATGACCGATTGAGAAAGGAGTTACGTTATGTCAGATCCTCCATGAAGGTCTGCATACCACAGTACTATTGTTAGTTTAATAATAATAATAATAAGCCCCCAGGGCAGCTTTGTGACGAGCTGAATGGGAAGTGACGTCCCTTGGGTCTCATACCCCCGAGAGTCGGTCAGGCCTCTCTCTCCGCTTGCCTTTATTGGCCGGTTGGAGTGGACCGCAGGAGGGGCCGCAGGACTCTCGCCTCTGGCTTGCCTTCACTGGCCGGTCAGAGTGGGGTGTCAGAGCTATATGCTCGCAGGGTGGAAGTGAAAGATGCATAAGTCGCGAGTTGGTGAGGTGAGCCGGTCGGCCACCGAGCAGAAAGCGGTGCACACCTCTCGACACCCTGAGCCTCTCACGCGATGTTGCTCCCTTGTCGCACTAAGCGTGCGGCCGTTTTGGGGGGCCCATCTTTAGTGAGTCGGCGAGTCACCACCTGCCCATTTGGTCGTGTTTTTCAACATTGATAAGGCAGGTGCCACAGTCCTACCCATAGTCCAGTTACCCAGTCCACTAGCCTCTCAACCCAATAGCCCAGTTTCCTTTCTTTCCATTCCTTTCAATAGTCCTGCACTAACCGGGGGTTGTCTTTGGGTGCATTTCTATAGTTCATACAGAGACAACTGCCGGTTGGGTCACATTACTAAATTAAATTGTCTAACGGGCCTCTACGTGTTGGCTTCGGCCCCACGCACGCCTTCCAAAGGTCTGGGACGTAATTGCCCGTGATTCAAGGATCTAGACAAACACAATAATAATAATAAATAAACGCTACACACTCAAAGGCCCACACTAAGGTTTTCCCTTGTGTCGTGGGTCCCTTGGAACACACATAAAGACAAACACAAACACCCATGACCCGAGAACAAACATCTGCTTTTTACACAAATGTTTGCCCCGACTGGGGATCGAACCCAGGACCCGCCGATCAAGAGGCAGCGTCACTACCACTTGACCAAACCGGCCGGCCGTTTATTCAAATAAAGTTTCATTCATTCATTCATTCATCACCGCACTAATTTATTCTGTATCCATGAACTCACGCCTTTAATCCTTCTCGAAACCCTGAGTTCAGATCATCGCTCTGAATGATTTCCCAATGGAATTTTTCTCAGGGAATTTTTAGATTTTTTTGCATGTTTTTTAAATATTTTTTGGTTTAAAATTAAATTAATTATTCTAATACACTCAATTTCTCAACAAAAACGATGATAACAGCGTAAAACACGAAAACCAGCAAATACAAAGTTATTTATTTCAAAAAATGATGTAAGTACAACGTATTCTGACAGCGGAGGCGACGCGGGGGGACCGCGCGCGGTGCGCGGTTTCGCGGTACATTTCGTAGTGCCAAAGCAGGTAAATAACGAAAACTCCTTAACTTGACGTTTCCGGGAAACAATAATTACATACAGACGATCACAGTTATGGGTAGATTCCACCATTTGAGTATTTGCTAAGCCGGTCCGGTCCTTTACACCCTGTATAAATTAACCTAGAAGGATTTCTCGTGCCATTCAATATGCTTGTAACTCAATACGCGTGTAATGGCGTAAAACAACACTTGAAAACAATATCTACAACGCAATATTCTACATAAAGCACAGAGGCCGCACTGCTTATGTTGTAATATTTTTTCAATGGGAATAGTTCATTTTTTGCCTAAATGTAAACCTTCAACACCAGGCACGCGAGGGGTGCGGGTAGCGCTCGGAGGGTGCGCCCGAGTGGTGTCTACGTTTAAGAAAAAAAACATCCCCTCCCAAAAAAAATAAAAAATAATAAAAAAAAATAAAAAGTGTTCAGTAAGGGGCCATCCATATATTACGTCGCATGAATTTCATGATTTTTCGACCCCCTCCCCCTCCTTGTCACAGCTGGTCACATTTGTAAGACTCCCCTCCCTAGCGTGACGTCACATATTTTGCATATTTTCAATGTTTTGTAGTGATGCAACGAATACGAATACGAATATTCGTATTCGCCGAATATCGGCCCTTTTACGAATATTCGTATTCGCCGAATATCACAATGGTATTCGTATTGAAAATGACTCCGATATTTAACAATATATTATCAATATAATTGAACGTGTGTACCTCGCTCGTGTGAAATAACTTGCATCCAGGCGAGATAATTGTATTAAATACGTGTATCTGAACGCACCGCATTTTCGATGTTTTCGCGAAAAGTTTGAATTGAATGTACAGGGTCAACAGCACATCATGCTATCCAAAACAGACAAATTTCTTCAATTAATTTTATCTCCAAGCATTAGAGTTTACCGTCCATTGGGGAAATTTGACATTTCGTAGTTACCTGATGTGCTATTGATTGATTTTAAGTCGGCATATTTTGTTTGTCATTGGAGTCGTGTTTATTCACTTTGCCTGTGTACTTTATATTATAGTTAACTGCGTTAAATACAAAATAATAATAAAGTTTTATGTCAGGTAAAAGAGAAAAAAATTAAATTTGGAAGCTTTTTGAAAAACAGGCCAGTAAGTTTTTAGAGTAGGTAGATGAATTTGCTTGTTCGATGATGAAAATATGCAAAATAACCTAATATGATTAAACATAATTATAATATAATCTACTATATAAAAATAAGTCGGGTTTTCCTTCCTGACGCTATAACTCCAGAACGCATGAACCGATTTCCACGGTTTTGCATTCGTTGGAAAGGCCTCGGGCTCCGTGAGGTTTATAGGATACTTTTTATTTTAAAAAAAATTAGGACGCGGGCGGAGCCGCGGGCGGAAAGCTAGTAAATTAATAAATAAGACATTATACTTTCTATTTTTATTTTTACATTCTACCTATTCTAAAAATAAATATTAAAACGAATTAACTTACTTTTATTTCATGAGAAAAACAATGAAGCCAGAATCTACAATTTCGAAGTTTGTTTTTGCGTTGGAGGGCGTCAAGTGATAAAATCACATTTCGCGACAAGTTTTCAAATCACTTAAATAAATAGATATCTCTACAAATGCGAAGTTAATATTTTTTATTACTGCCTTTACTATTCGTACCTATTCGTATTCGCCGAATAGTAGTGACACTATTCGTATTCGTATTCGCTTCGTAAAAAGTGGTATTCGTTGCATCACTAATCTTTTGTAGTTTTCTAATAAAAGCAGTAAGTACTTAATAGAGTTATTCCTTTTTTGGGAACTCAAAACTCGTTGTCTCAACCAAAGTAAAAACGTAAAAAGAGTGCTTGGGACTGAGGAGGTTAAGTTTGTCGTTAATAGTTAACACGTTTTGATACTCATAACAAAACACATTTTGAAATGTGACGTCACGAAACTTATGACCCCTCCCACCCCCTTGTCATACAATGTCACACTTTGTCGACCCCCTCCCATCCCTTTAACGGGTGACGTAATTTATGGATGGTCCCTTATAAGTAATTATAACTTTTAACCAGCATAACCAATTTTGATCAAATACAGGTAAGAACCATCTCGATTACATAAGCTTTCAAAAAAAACCGCATCGCAATCGGTCCATTCGTTTTGGAGCTACGAAACCACAAACAGAAACACAGATACACAAACACACACGTCATACTTACTTATAACGTCATACTTACTAAGATTTCATATGCTAATATAGGTAGATAAAATCTGCCTATGTTGGCATATGAAGTCTTTTTCTAGACTAGTTAATTTTTATTTTATTTTATTCTAGATAGTAAGAACATAGTTGTAAGTTTCCTTTATTACTAACCATTTATGGGCCATGCCTGAAATAAAACTATTTTATTTTTAATTTTTTTTATAAGCCCCCTCTTTTTTGTCGGAGTATAAAAATGTTTTACAAATTCAAAATCTTTCGACTGAAAATATCCCTTCACTAGTAATCTACACAATGTTGTTGTTTGTAATATCACGCTTCTAAAGAAAAGCAAATAGACTTCAGATAGTACAGAATTAACTCTACAATAATTTCGTTACTGACCAAAGGAATATCAGTCTTGCTTCTTTTGTAATAAGAGCTAAATGTAGAGACTGAGAGGATTCGTTACTTCCGTGTGGGTTTATACAAATTCATAGAGTTCTATAAATGTTACTGTAAACCTCTTTTATTTTGATTTTCACTATCCATATCCATTTCACTATAAGATTCTGTTTTAAATTGGTATTTTTATAACACTTACCCACGTGGTAGTACCTATTTACAAATAATTTTAGGGAAAGAAAAATATTCTGCGCAAATGGGACTTGAACCGGACCCCAGGACTAAATGTTTTTGCCGTGTGGTGATCGGTTGAGAATAATACCACCCCATCTCTTTCCGTGAGTGTCGTAAGAGGCGACTAAGGAAACACAAATGAGACCTGCCTCCTAGTAATCCATCCCAGGCAACGACACTTCATTTTTTTCAGAATCTGAGGTGTCGTCCTATGGTCTCATGCTGTGTGGTAGGCTCTGTAAAGAGCCGTCTGGTTCACGACCACCCTCCTACCAAAGTCCGACGCCAAACAGCTTGCTGTGCTCCGTCGGTGCGTGGGAGTACCAGTGCCTTTATAGGCATTTTCTGAGTTAACTCGCTCCATCGTCGACCTCATCTTTGACCTTTATCGTCAAGATTGAGGTCAAGAGGTAACCTATTTTATAATAAAAAATAAAAATGTCAGGATTAGATTCTGTTTTGTAAATACTTACACAATTTTTTTTTAGGGAAATAAAAATGTTCGGTAGAAATGGGATTCAAGTCCCACTCTCCCAGGGTTAGATCTCCAGGAGACATATTTTTGAAACGATAGAATTCCAATTCGCATACGAATTGACAAGATTCGCATGAGAATCTCATACAAATCTTGTCAATTCGTATGCGATTGGAATTCTATTGTTTCAAAAATCAAGCCCCTGATGATGCTCCAACCAATGAGCTATGGTGTTGTTTTGAAAATTCTTGAACCATGTCCTTTCTAATATTATAAACGCGAAAATTTGTATGTTTGTTACTCTTTCACGCTCAAACGGCTGGATAAATTTGATAAAATTTGGTATGGAGGTAGCTGACACCCTGGATTAAACATAGGCTACATATTTTTCTTAAATTCCCAAGGGAACGAAGTCCCGGGCGGAAAGCTAGTTAGTCATAAAATGCGGCCCGGCTAAGCTGATAACCCTAACGTTATCCAGAACCTTCATTAATAAGGATTAACTCCGAGTCCACATATAGCCAAAATGGAGTTCTGTGTTGATGTGCTCCAATTAAACTAGGTACAGAGGGCCGCACATCAGGATACCACACGCGTGCACTCAGTGCTGTTGCAATAAGAACAGTTTTGCTATGAAAATGGGCTAACCAGATGCGCTGGCCTCTACTTCCTGATTTATACCAGACTACAATTTGAGTTAAAACTAAACAGGTGCGCAAGCGATGAATTAGGAAAAGGTGTTGGCGGATAGTTTACATGTATTGCATAATGTAAGTAACATTTACATACTTAATGCATTTATGTAGATATTTATACCTACTATGCTCTCCGTTAAGGCGACTACAGCACCCGATAAAGGCAGCACAGATAGGAATAGTGCCATCTCCGTCTCTCAACAGGCCTGGGCCGGCAGTGCGAACAGTGTCGATACACGGAGTTTACGGACTATGAAAGCATGCGTGCGTAAAAATATGTTCGAAAGTTAGAAAAATGAGATTTATGGAAAAGTAACAGCCTAAATCGAAAAATGCGTTAACTACTTATCGAGAGTGTTAAATCACGAACATTTTGATAGCAAATTCAAGTTCCAGCAGGGCAATCGCGCTAAAAAAAGTGAATTGAATCGCAATTGAAACGCAGCTGGGGGGCTACCACCTAAGCGAAGCTGATGATGATTGAACGAATGGAATGATGTACATTGCTGTGTTTGGTTCATGTCGTTAATCAAGGTCTCCTATAAAGAAGCAATCGACAACGTGCCATTCGTTTACCCAGCATCAGCTTCGCTTAGGGTGGTAGCTCCCCAGCTACGTTTCAATTGCGATTCAATCCACTTTTTTTAGCGCGATTGCCCTGCTGTGTGCATTTTACTATCGCTTTTACAGCAAGATACACAATAATAGGTATTTAGAGGTGACTTTGTGAGCTTTTTCTATCGAACCAAAAGTGCTGAATCATGTTTTCAGCAAACTACTTATCTAGTTTATGTCCTGAATATTACCGTAGTATTTTTTTCTTCGATTTAATGCAGTGCGTCATGCTTATGTACGCATCATAAAATCATAATTTAGGTGCTGTAGTCGCCTTAAATATATAGGTATTTAGAGGTGACTTTGTGAGCTTTTTCTATCGAACCAAAAGTGCTGAATCATGTTTTCAGCAAACTACTTATCTAGTTTATGTCCTGAATACCTATTACCGTAGTATTTTTTTCTTCGATTTAATGCAGTGCGTCATGCTTATCTACGCATCATAAAATCGTAATTTAGGTGCTGTAGTCGCCTTAAATATCAAGACGTGAAAGTTTGTAACACAACCATTTCTCAGGATGTTATAATATGTACTAAACAAGTTTTTGTTGCTCTTTTACGCCAAAACTGATGAAATATGTGCAACAATGATAAAAAACCTTAAAAACTTTTTTTTTTAAATAGAACCAACTTCAAAAAAGCGTAAAATAAATACAATATAGTTTGACGTGCTATGTAGTACATACCTACTGAGCTGTTTGAAGTCGGTGCGAAGGTGGCCTATCAAACTTAATTTTCTTGGCACCGACTTCAAACAGCTCAGTAGGTAGGTATGTACTACATAGTAGTACATAGCACATCAAATGATATTGTATTTATTTTTCGTTTTTTAGGGTTCCGTAGTAATCTACGAACCCTTATAGTTTCGCCATGTCCGTCTGTCCGTCTGTCCGTCTGTCCGCGGGTTTCCTAAGAAACCCTTGGTACTACAGAGCTGAAACTTGACATGATTATACATATGAATCACGCCAACAGAACTGTAGAGTAAAATCTTAGAAAAAAATTTTTTTTCGGGTATCTCCCATAGACGTGAAAGTGCGATGAATTTTTTTTTTCTCGCCAATATTTTTGAATGGAGTGTCATAGGACAGCATATTAAAAGATAGAAGGGGTTTACTAAGAACGTTTTTCGATTCAGCATTCCGTTTGCGAAATATAAATTTTTAAAGTGAAAATTTTTGTCAAACACAAGTGTCCCCCCCCCTCTACCTGCTAAACGATTGTTTCTAAAAATGTGGGAAAATTCACGTTGGTAGAATATATAACGAAATTAAAAGGAAAACTATCACACATAACTTGGTCCTTCAAGTTTGCGAGTAATAGTCGATCAAGTGCCAAACACTGTTGGGATTAATAAGAATATATTTACTAATATAAGATCCTTGGTACTACAGAGCTGAAATTTGGCATGGTCATAGATATTGATTGCGCCGACAGATTTAAAATATAAAATTTTAGAAAAAACATTTTTTCGGGTGTTTCCCATACACGTGAAAGGGCAATGGATTTTTTTTTCTCGCCGATACCATCGAATTGAATGTCATAGGATAGATTTTTAAAATATAGAAGGGGTTTACTAAGAACGTTTTTCGATTCAGCACTCCGTTTGAGAAAAAAATATTTTTAAAGTAAAATTTTTTGTCAAATACAAGTGTCCCCCTCTCTACCAGCTAAACGGTTGTTTCTAAAAATGCGAAAAAATTCACGGTTATAGAATATACAACGAAATTAAAAGAAAAACTATCACACATAAGTTGGCCCTTCAAGTTTGCGAGTAATAGTCGACCAAACGTTTTTGGGATTAATAAGAATATGTTTACAAGGTTCCACGCTAAAAGTGAGGGGAGGTCGAAAGCCAAACTGTAACATATTGACATTTTAAGTGTCGTTAAATAGTTTTTTGGGGGTGTTAATTACGAAAATTACATCAAAATTATTTTAACAGCAGGTTGATATTATTTCTAACAGTAATATTGCCGTAAAAAAAAAAGCAATAAAAATTCGCGCTCGCTTCGCTCGCGAATTTTATACTTACATTACATTGTTTTTAGGCCAAAACAAAAATGATTTCCAAAATTAAAAACTCTTTAATAATACATTTGTTTTTAGGGTTCCGTAGTAATCTACGAACCCTTATAGTTTCGCCATGTCCATCTGTCCGCAGGTTTCCTAAGAAACCCTTGGTAGCACAGAGCTGAAATTTGGCAAGGTCATACATATAAATTACGCCGACAGAACTGTAGTTTTTTTTTCGGGTGTCTCCCATAGATGTGAAAGGGTGATGAATTTTTTTTTCTCGCCAATATCATAAAATGGGGTGTCATAGGACAGCTTTTTAAAAGACAGAAGGAGTTTTCTAATAACGTTTTTCGATTCAGCACTCCGTTTGCGAAAAATAAATTTTTAAAGTAAAATTTTTTGTCAAACACAAGTGTCCCCCTCTCTACCAGCTAAACGGTTGTTTCTAAAAATGTAAAACAATTCACGGTGGTAGTATATACAACGAAATTAAAAGAAAAACTATCACACATAAGATGGCCCTTCAAGTTTGCGAGTAATAGTCGACCAAGTGCCAAACTTAGTTGGGATTAATAAGAATATATTTACTAATATTAGATCCTTGGTAGTACAGAGCTAAAATTTGGCATGGTCATACATACCTATTGATTGCGGTGTCAAATCTAAAAATTAAAATGGTGGAAAAAAAAATTTTTCGTGTGTTTCCGATTAACGTGAATGGGCGATGGTTTTTTTTTCTAGCCGATATCATCGAGTGCGTTATCATAGGATAGCTTTTTAAAAGATAGAAGGGGTTTACTACAAACGTTTTTCGATTCAGCAATCCGTTTAGGAAACATTAATTTTTATAACGAAAAAACATGTGGAATAATTCACGAGGGTAGCATTTACGACGAAGTGTATCCTAATCCAAAATGGTTGACATACAAGGTTCCACGCTAAAAGTAAGGCGAGCCAAAAGCCAAGCTGTAACATATTAACATTTCAGGTGTCGTTTAATAGGTTTTTGTGGGTGCTAATTGCGAAAACGACTTTAAAAATATACACCTGCTTAGCTTGATATTACTATATTATTCCTTACTATAAAATTGTCGCAAAAAAAAAAAAATTCGCGCTCGCTTCGCTCGCGCATGAAACACTTCCATTCTGTTATATTTAGGCCAAACTTTTTAATACATTTGTTTTTGATACTAAGTATAGTATTTGGGGATTTTAACATCAACTATGACAATATGCTTGTAGAATTAAGAAGCCAGCTGCATATTTGAACCATGCTGCTACGGAACCCTACAATGCGCGTGGCCCGACACGCTCTTGGCCGGTTTTTGAAGTTGGTTCTATTTATTTTTTTAAGTTTTTTTTAAGATTTTTAGTGCAAATTATAACCTCTTCATTTTTTGAAGTCGGTTAATAAAACGAAGTGTTAGCTTTGAAAAGTTTAAGTGAATTTTTGATTTTTATTTTACATACATACAGTTTAAACTGAGAACTCCTCTTTTTTTGAAGTCGGTTAAAATATTTAAACCTTCTCCTAAATGTTACAAATACTTTTCTGAAAACCGCATCAAAATCGGTTCAGCTAAACGCGAGATAATCGCGGACAAACATACATACATACATACAAACATACATACATACCTACAGGTCAAACTGAGAACCTCCTTTTTTTTAAGTCGGTTAAAAATATGTCATGGTACCTACTTTCGAATTCATTATTATATGTATAAAATCTAAAACTTTCCTAATTCAACATTAGAATTTATTATATTTTACCTATTTATTAAACACTAGCATTCCGCTCGGGAGTTCGTTCCCGTGGGGATTCGGGAAAATTATGTAGCCTAGTCCATCGGGGATAGCGTAGCTTTGTAATGGTGAAAGAATTTTTCAAATCGGTCCAGTAATTTTGGAGCCTATTCAATGCAAACAAACAACAAACAAACAATCAAATCTTTCCTCTTTATAATATGTTTATATATAGATAGATTCATCTGTGACTCTAGGTACTTACAGTAAACGACTCTACATTTTTGAAAACATGATAAAAACGTATTTTAACTACCGACATGCTGTGCAGGTTTTATTATAAAAAAGAGAGTAACTATGAGTATTTTATGAATAATCAGACTGAATATTCATTTCTCTTATTTAGCATATTGTAATGGGCGGATGAAGTAGAGCTAAGGCGGTTTAGCAGCGCACATGTTATTAAACGAGCTAAATTGAGCTTATCACTGGCCATTGACCTCTTCTAGAGATGTGATTTAATTTGCCAGACGCGTTTATAAGTACTTACCATATTGCTTAGTTCTGAGCGTTGCCAACCGTACGGAAATTTCCGTATTTGTACGGAAATTTCGAGCCCTGTACGGAAGTGTACGGAAGTACGGAAAAAGTACGGAAATTTTGCGATCAGATCGGTTGTACGGAAAAAACGTACGGAAATTTCTGTGATGAATCACGATTGTAATGTTTTTGAACATACCCTTCTTGTTTTCGAACGTATCCTTTAAATTTACGTTCCGTTTAACATACAATTTTCGTCTTTACTTTTCATAGTACTATGCGTAGTAAGGAGTGTAATACTTCTAACAGACAAAACTTCTGGCTGGCACACAGGTATTCGGCTTGGTCAAATGTAACTGCATGTGATACTAACAAATCTAACAATGCTAACATTTGTTTCAGCTGCTTATGCATGACGACGAATGTGGCTATCTCGAGTTTAAAACTCTAGCAAGCAAAGTTTTGTCTTAACATGCTAAGTTTGCCACATTCGAATGCCGATTGTGAAAGGCAGTTCTCCAACATAAATAACATTAAAACTAAATTGCGAAACCGCCTAATAACACCAAAGATCAACGGTGTAGTGCTGGCGCATAGGGAGGCTACCACCGTTCTTGCGTGAATTTGACGCGTTGATTTTGATGCTGACGGAAGGAAGCTGATTCAATTGGTACCATGGGGACGCATTGTTTGCGAACTAGTGAGAAAAATATAAGAATGAATGACGTCGGGGATCTTAAATATGGATATAAGAAATCTATAAGAAGTCAGAAAAATATAATTTGGGTTCCCAAAGCTCTCAAAGATCTTGAAGCATATGAAGCATAAGACAAAATTTGATTAAATCTCACTTTGGCCTGCCATGACACGTCACGTGACAGGCCGTCTAAGTCGAAGCTTGAAAGAATGAACGATCTCATGCGTACTCTTTTTTTCTTATGAAACAATTGGTACCATGTAAGGATTTTCCGACTCTATGGAAATTGATTATCACGCTTTTGAAGTAGGCGACCCCTCCGGCGTCAACATCGCAAGTTTTCCTTTGAAAAACATTATTTAGCGGCTTAATAAAATACATAATTTGTAAATTTGTTGTTAGAAAGTCATTTTGTATATAAACTAAGAAAGAAAACCTTCGAAAACAAAAATTATTTTTTTTCGTAATTTTGAGTTTTGTTTTTGTATGTATTTTAAATTTTCCCGCGTGATGTTTCCCATCCTTCCATCTCATTTCACATCTCGCTCTTGTATCAAAGAGTATGTAGTCTTGTAAACTCCTTGGCTCTTGTCATTGTAACTTGCTGTGGAGATAAACATTTGAAGTTTTTACAGTAATCACAATAATCTTTTTGGCGAAAACAAAAATCTGTTGGTGATTAAGTACTTTTGAGGGCAACCACTACTAGATAAAAACTTTATATTACCCATTAGACAGACTAAAACTATACAAAAGCAATTTGATTGCAGAAGAAGTCTTTATGTTGTGGAGAAACATAATCTTCCGTATCAATTTAGTGGCTACTGGCACAGTAAAGACCCACTGCAAACTTGAGTTTTCTTCCCAGCAGACAGTTAAGATGTCTGGAAAAAGTCACAAAATTGATTCAATGTGCCTGAATTTTTATTTTTGTTTGTACATGTGAGTGAAGATAGAAAATGATGGGATAAACACCTGAAGGAACTTCTAGATACCATGAGGAAACTCAACTCTTCGACTTCATCAGTATACACAAGACGTAATGCTAATGCACCTTCCAACAAGTGATATTCACCTATAAGACACTGCGGACATTCCGGAGAAAGTTCTGTATTTATTTTCAACAGTTTTTTTCTTGGATGAATTATGACAGTTGGATTTTTAGTTTACTAGGTGCTTTATTGGGAGAATTTATTGGAATAAAATAAAATTATGTGGAACAAGTTTTTTTATTCATATATTATACATGTTAATCTTATTATATCAGGTATCACTCATTTTCCAAACAAAGTCCTTGTAACAGGCTCTATACATCTTATTCTCAAACATCTTCATCATTCTCAGTTTTGTTCTTATTCGAATACCCATCATTCCAAAAATTATACATTCAGTTTTTGATTGGTGCTAGAGCCTTTTACTATGTATCTTTACTGTCAACTAGTTAAAATCATGTAACTCTATTAGGAAGTTCCCAATACACAATAAATCAAAGTTATTATGTTGGTTTGATTGGTAGTCTTCCAACAATATTAATTATCATATCATTGACGGTGTTCTCAGTGTACATACATGGCAGTAGTTGTGTTCGTGAAGAATTATCTTAATGAAAGGCAGCCACATCCCTGAGAAAGTTCGATTTTTTTTTCTCAGCAGCTTTACCACGATAACGACAAACTCGCGCTCGGCTCACGCTGAAACTTCACTTTGATTGCGCGAGGGTCCCACGCTAAGAATTGCTCGCCCTAAGGCGTTGTCAATGTTGACATAGGACCGCGGTGTTGTTGCGGCGCTGTCACTAACGTACAGTCAAGAGCAGGTCACGCTTTACACTACCAATTTAAGCTGAGCTCTGATTTATACTGCGCGCCATACAATGCAGGGCCGGTCCAAAGTGTCAAGCTTGCCAGTCATCTTTTAAAAGCTTACTTTTCACATGCTTTACAAAACCTAAGATGACTCACTTCACCTGGAAATAAATTAAGTTAATGAAAGCAGATTAATTAATTCTTTTCATCTTATTTAATATAACTGGGAAAACTTCATCTCCTTCAGAATGAAATAACATATTGTAAAAAAAGAAGTCTAAATGTGTTTTTTATAAGATGTACTTCAGAGACTGTGCTCAGAGGTTGCATTGGCTCATTCCGCCTGCCCCTTTTTTCCATCGGACATCCAGATGCACTGCGGGTATCACCCTAATCTTGTCAAGATCCCTCGGATACGTACTGAGCGCTATTCTTCATCTTTTATATTGCGCACTGCCAAGGAGTGGAATTCCCTGCCGGTGTCTGTATTTCCGAGTTCATACAACCCAAATATCTTTAAAGTACGAGTGAATAGGCTTCTTCTGGGTGAGTTCGCTACATCCTCGACCACATCTTTTCCATAAGCTAGATTGTGGTCAAGAGCGAACCCATCTAAATATATAAAACAAAGTCGTGTTAGTTACACCACTTATAACTCAAGATCGGCTGGACCGGTTTCCATGGTTTTTGATTTGTTGTATTTCTCTCCGTCCCGAATAGCAGAATAACTATTAAAAACATTAGAAAATTGACGGGAAAATTCCCACGGGAACGAAGTCCCGGGTGAAAAGCTAGTTTTTTATAAAAAAAAAAAAAAATGACTTCAGACATTACAACACAAAGAATGTAAACAGAAAATACTAGTGTTGATATTATCTTTGGGTAACACAAACAGAAGATGAGCAAAATAGAAAAACTAAATAAAAAGATGGAGACAAAAAATAAATAAAATAGTAAGACAGATCAGTTAAAAATAGGAAGTAATGAAAAAACAAAAAGAACAACCTTTAAGTTTCCCGTCTGTTCTTTTCGGGGGAAGACTGCACCTTTGCAAACAGACAGACTCAAACAAATGTTATTGACATAAGTAGGTACTTAATTAGAAAAATTTCATTCAATTTTTGATTTTTTGTGATTTTGCTAATGTCAGAGTATTTCAAGTAGTATAAAAATAGGGAAAGGCAAAAAGTTACCAACATCAAGTAAAGAAACTCTAATGGTTGTAATAAACCAGAGCATCGTCTGTTGATCAGCAGGGAGCACCGCTAGCAGGTCAGGATGATGATGACTTTGGAGCACTAAGATGTTATGTTATGACAGTCGAAACATTTAATGTTCTATGAAGTTAAGATATTTTGAATTGAGTTGACACATTTAGGTTAACATTAGGTTCCTTTTAAAGTTTTCTTCAAAACTTTTAAAAGGAAATATTTGCAAAGTCCTAGCAATTCGTACTTGTGTGTTTGTGCAGTGTTGTGTGTAGAAAAACGGCTTCACTCAGCTCTAAGTTGTTTCTTGTAAGACCGGCAGAGTGAAGCCTGAACGTAAGTGAATAGGTATAGTGTGATGATGAAATAATGTGTCATAGAACAGACATAGGTACGTTCATAAATAATGATAAGTATATGTAAAAGTTGGTATGATAATATTTGCTTATTATGATTATTAAGTATGTTAGATTTGATAACACTTTGGCTTGGCTCCATTATATTGACTTGAAATTGTAAGAAAGAAGAACAAACAAACAATCTCAGTAAAACAATATTAAGATTTTTGTGTTAGGCCTACAAAACTAATAGATAAGTTCACCAACACTTTGGAATAACTACCTACCTGCGTTTTACCACTGAAGGTATTTTCAACACATCTCTAAGTACAGAAAAAACCATGACAACTTCCGAGAACTTCTGCAGAAGATTGATAGGCAGATTACCAATGATATTACAATAGATAACTCATATCTTACCAATGGCTGCGTAAAAAATGCAGCGATAATATTTTCCATGCCTCAGAAAGTCTGCTTTAGAAAAGATTCTAGATGAAATTCCATCCACGGCGATAGGAAAACACCACAAAACTTACTTGGTCTTGAAACCTTTAGTAGTTAGTTTAACAGTATACGTTTTACGTGGAATTCGTCTTCCGACTCAACACCACTACACGTACTACACGAAAAACTCAAAAATATTGTTAAATTATGCTACAATTACAAAATAAACTTCTCAATTTTCTTCAAAACATCTTGATTTTAACATTTTCAATAGTGACACAGTGACAGTGACAATTCGTTTTAATATTATAACCCATCAATTTATTTTTTGTTTTCAAGGTAAAAAAATAATTATTACATTAAAAATTAACATTTAGTTTTAATTTAATCAAAATAAAGATCAATAAGTAATGAAAAACAACGAATACATTTAAATACTGCAGCAAAACAAAACGCACTGCAAGTATCATGAGAAAGTCGTTCTTTCATTTGTTTTCACACTAGTACGCCAAAATTCAATAAAAAAATTGATTTTGATTTTGACGGCTACTAAACCATGGTAACTTTTGAATCAACTTCAATATTTTGCGTGAACATCAAATTCAAATTACTTAGCTGTGCGTTCTGTTATGCTGCAGTATTATTTTACTTTGTTCTTATAATTTACCTTTCAATGTATGTTTAAATTTTAATTACCCTTAACATTGATTTATGGACATTTTTATTGTTTACTTTGAAAACAACTAAAAAAATAAAAATGGGTCATCGGTCGTGCAGTCACATTAAAACGCATAAACTGCATAGGATGACAAGGCTGTATGATTCTTAACCTTTGCCTGCCGCAATGCGAATAATAAAACAATAAACTAAATAGTCTGTGACTGTCATCGTAAGGCGAATCAAAAACGACAACAACAAAAATATTTACCGTTTGTTTAATTTTCTTCCGCGTTCACTTGTAGTTTCCAACCTCGATATTGGCAAAATTTTCTTACATAAAAAGACAGACCCATATATGCACAAGAATAGAATTGTTTGCACCGTGATCTCTTTTAGTTTCCAACATTGGCATTGGCAAAATTGTCTTACATAAAAAGACAGACCCATATATGCACAAGAATAGAATAGAATTGTTTGCACCGTGATCTCTTGTAGATTCCAATCTTGGCATTGGCAAAATTGTCATAACTTTTGAAGACAGAGCCACCCGTAACATGACCCAGTGACCGCCATAATAATATTCCTAAAAAAGGATTGACTGATTGGGATAAATAAAGAATACCGCTTGCCATAACCTACCTTTGATGACCTACCAAGAAGTGTGTGTGTGTAGGATTACCAAGGAACATAATACTCCCTGGCGGGAGTATTGAGCTTAAAAACATTAACCGTAAGTACCCAAATAAAATTAAATGTTTTGCTACGTGATTCTGGTCGAATTGCAATAACATTACATTACATTACCCACATAAACAAACTTGTACTTGAATGTTTAAAATGTATAATTGAAGCTGAAACCAAGGTTGGCATGTCAGGAAACTTGCAAACATTGGATACGATTTGCACAGCTATTGTAGAGTTAATGATGGGGTTTTTAGTTACTAAAACCCCGTCATTAACTCTACAATAGCTTTAACTTTCCATTTAGTTACTTTTGAATACACAATATACCTAATATTTTAAGCCAGGAATAATTAATAAGTTTATAAGAATCAATTAATCCACTTTCATTAACCAAATCCATTTTCATGTCATAGCAAACAGACGACTAGATAGCGAGAGTAGCAGGCCAGCAATGGATGGAGGCTGCTAAAGATAGAGATGAGTGGAATAACTTGGAGGAGGCTTTTACCCAAAAGGGTCCACAGATGATGAAGAATCTAAATAAAAGAACACAAAGTAATTTAATTAACTTAATTTCATTTATTAACTTTGCATTTTTAATAATATTAATTGATTTGATTTAATTTAATTGCAATGTAATGTTATGTTAGATAATGCATGTGGAATGAATAAAGCTTTATTATTATTATTTTCATTTTAGGTGGAGTATGGAGTATTGCTCACAAACAACGGTGATACTTTGAAAGCTCTACCCGTTTCACAAGCTCAGGCCAGCAGACCCACGGAAATTAAACAATGAATTTAGGTATTCTATGTATGCCAATATATAATGCCTTCCTAGTACCTATTGATGCCAAAAGAACAATATCTAGTGCCATCATAGTTTAAGAAATAAAGGTCGTTGTTTGTGGGACTGCTGGATGGATAACAGCTCAGCAGACCCACCTCTCGTACACGGAAATGGCTAAAGTTAGAGACATGGTACTAGTTCTAAGCTTAAATGCTTTCATTGGTGCCATCGAGAAAAAAGTTTCAAACCTAGTGCTTCAAGCGTTTCGGAGCTATAAAACGATCTTGGTGTGCCTGCTATGATGTTTGGTCTGCTGCGTTGAACCCTCCGCCCAGCAGGCACACCAAGATTGTTTTATAGCTCCAAAGCGCTTGAAGCAACCCACAAACAATGACCTATATTTCTTAAACTATGAAGGCACTATACAGGGTGTTAAGTAATTCGATCTTATCCGAAAAAAAATTTTGACTTCCCATACAAAATGATTTATCAGCTGATGCAATTTGTATGGGAAGTAAAAATTTTTTTTTTGTATTTCGGCATTTGTTCTTAGGGAAAGTTGTTCAGTTTCATGGGCTTATTTACCACCCAAGAGGATAAGATCGAATTACTTAACACCCTGTATATGGTTCTTTTGGCATCAATAGGCACTAGGAAGGTGTTATATATTGGCATACATAGAATACCTAAATTCGTTGTTTAAGTTCCGTGGGTCTGCTGGCCTGAGCCACACGTTTTACAAGGCTGTGAAACATGACTGGCATGTAGGTACGGTGAGAACTGAATCACTGAAGATTTCATTTTACTGTTACTGATCCCAACACATAGTCGTAGGGCTGGCCTTTCAGCGGCTCTTCCACCTCAGATAACATATGAATATATCAGATACCTACATTAATAAACACTCGTAACACACACACACACACATTCACACACACTTACACTCTCTTTCAACTTTTACTAACATTATGAATTTATGATATATATTTTTATTTTGTGTTAATTTGTGATAAGTACCTATAGATTTAAAATTAAGAATAGAATGGTCTCACGAAGAGCGGTGGCTCCAAACACAGGCGAAAAGCCTAAATGGAGACACTAGCGACTCGCTTACTTTTAAATTGTTTAAAGTGAAATAAAGATATTTATTTATTTATTTTATTTATTTACTGAAATTATAATATTGTTAATTTTGTGCATAATTCTTTATTTCAGTGAAATTTGGGTTACGAATTGAGACTTGTTTTGGAAAATGAATTAAAGTGCATATATGAATTAAAAAACTTATTTAAAAAAAAATTGTTTTATTCCAAATATTTCAAATTTTTAGTCTTAAGTACTAGGGTAAGTCTAGTTATTTTTGAATTTTTATATACTAAAGTACAGAGGGCCGCACATGAGGTTACCACATGTATGCACTCTGCAATATGAATGGCTTCAGTACACCTAGTATGTGTTTGTTTACTTCAACATATTAAAAGATTAACTAAGTACATTCAGTAATTTTCAAGATATTGTTGTGTAATGCAGAGCAGGGTTGCGCAGCAGGCGACGCGTGTATGTCCAACACAGGGTGTCGAAAATAAAGTCGTAGATCAATTTAGATCGTTGTTTTATTTCACTCAGCGAACAATCGTCAATATTTTAGTGTTATATATGAGGATTACATTGGATTAATTAGAATTAACAATTACATTTAAAAGACGAGGACAAGACACCACAAAACACAAAGAAAATCATCGGTCAAAAACAAGTGACAGATGAATGACAGATCCAATGACAGATAGCCAATAGAGTTGCCATCAACTATCTCTGGTCAACAAATAGAGTTGGAATGTATAGCATGGCTACCGGTTTATTAACTTCAACACTCCTCCTCATGCTTTACATTCCACAACATGAGCTGTAAAACATTTTTATCAGGTCAATAACATGAGCAAATCTATACAAAGTCAAACTTTCTTAAGCCTTAACATTTAAACCACTTACAAAATTCCTATGCTTATCTGTACATAGTGGTTTTGTAAGCACATCCGCGAGCATTAGATCTGTTGGTAAGTATTTTACTTTAAAACCTTTAGTCTGGATTAAATCCTTTACAAAATGATATCGCAGATCTATATGCTTCGTTCTCTTATGTGCATACTCCTTGACAAGCAATAGTTTCTGTGCACTTTGATTGTCATTGGAAATAATGACGTCATAATTTTTGTCAATAATTTCCATCAAGAAATTCTTAACAAACAAGATGTCCTTACATACATCACTTATCGCGAGATATTCCGCCTCAGTGCTGGACAAAGCTGTGCACCGTTGTTTTCTTGCTTCCCAATTTACTACATTGTCACCTAGCTTTATTACAAAACCACTGTACGATTTTCGATCCGACAAGTCATTTGCCCAATCCGCGTCAGCAAAGGCGTTAATATTTAAATTATTTCTGCTCTTTACAAAGTGCAAACCATAATTTATACTTCCCGCCAAGTAACGTAAAACTCGCTTCGCAGAGCGCCAATGACTGTCATCAAAGCAGGTAACAAATTGACTCAGCTGGCTACAAGCAAACGCGATGTCTGGTCTAGTACAAACTGACAAATACATCAGCGAACCTAATAACTGTCTATATTGATAAATCTCATCTTTCAACGGCTCTTTATCAGATCTATCAAGCTTGCATCCAACTGCCATCGGTGTGCTTACAGGCTTACAATTACTCATGTTAAACTTAGCTAATAGACGCCTTGTGTAGTCAGACTGATCTAAAATAATAGAGTTATCTTTCTTGGTTACATTCATGCCCAAACAATTTGTCAATTTACCTAAATGTCTAATTTCAAAATGTCGTTGCAACAGAGACAAAACTTTATCTATACAACCATTGTGAAAAACGTAAAAGTCATCGACATACAAGGCAAGAATAATGTAGTCACATTCAGTTTTCTTAACGTACACACAAGGCTCACATTTATTCTGTTTAAACCCGTCATTACATAAAACATTGTGAATTTTAACATTCCAATTTCTGCTTGCTTGTTTCAATCCATAAATACTTTTTAACAATAAACAAACTTTATCCTTGTTATCTGAATTGAAACCAGCAGGCTGTTCCATGAAAATTTTTTCAGTTAATTCACCATTTAGGAAAGCTGTGGTTACATCGATATGGTCCATCTCTAAGTCTAATTCATTGGCAATGCTAAATAGGATTCTAAGAGTGGAGTGCCTTACAACAGGTGAAAAAGTATCACAATAGTCTACACCTTCTTTCTGACTGTAGCCACAGGCGACCAATCGTGCTTTATATTTAACAAAGTTCCCCGTTGAGTCAAATTTCCTTTTAAAAACCCACTTATTCCTAACAACATTAGCATCACTAGGACGATCGACAAGCTTCCAAACATGATTCTTAATCATAGAGTTATACTCATCTGTCATGGCGTCGAGCCATTCATCTCTTTCAGCCGAGCTCATCGCGTCACGAAAAGAGACGGGAGCGTCAGGTGAACAGGCCGCAATCAATGATGACAAATCAACAAAATCTTTGTACCTGGCAGGCATTGTGCCTCGTGTCGATCGAACCGGACGTAAGGTAACAGCATCTTCGGTACCTTCCGAAGTAGCTCCTCCTCGAGACGAAGCCGTCGGCAGAGAAGACTCAGCATTTTCAAAAACGCAATCCTCATCACCGAGATCTTCCTCGAAGTCCTCAAGCGATTTGTACACGTCAGACAGCGGAGACCAAGTAGGGGGTGTAACATCCGCATCTGAAGATGAAGATTCATTATTAGATTTATCATCACTAAAATTATCATTAATATTATTATCAGAACTATCATTATGAGAATTATTATTAATATTTTTCGAATTATTTATATTGTCATTCTTATTTTCATTAAATAAATTCATATCTTGAAAGATAAAATATTCATTTGTTAACGGCCCAACAGTCTTGTTTTCTTTTCCTATAAATGCATCCTCAAAGAAAACAACATCTCTAGATAAGACGACTTTACATGGCTGATCTGGATCTACTAAGCGGTACCCTTTGTATGTTTCACCATATCCTACGAAAATATACTTTTTCGCCTTTGCGTCGAGCTTGCGCCTTTTCTGTTCAGGCACATAAGAAAAAGCGGTGCAGCCAAAAATGCGCAGATGGCTCAGGTCAACTGAACAACCTGTCCATTCACGCTCAGGAATGCCGCCTGAAAGAGCCCTAGTGGGGGACCGATTTTTCAAATAAATGGCGGTCATTACCGCCTCTCCCCAAAATCGACTACACAGACCAGCTTCCTGCAGCATAGCCCTAGCTTTTTCGAAAATTGTGCGATTTACACGCTCCGCTACCCCATTTTGTTGAGGGCAATAAGGCACAGATAATTGGTGAATAATTCCTTCTTTTTCAAGAAAATTAGATAATTTAGTATTACAAAATTCAGTACCATTGTCAGTACGTAAGATTTTGATACGCAAACCAGTCTGTTTTTCGACTAAACTTTTAAACGAAATAAAATGGGTACTTACTTCCGATTTGTTCTTCATTAGATACCCGAAGGTTTTTCTTGAGAAATCATCAGTGAATGTGAGTAAGTAACGAGCTCCGCCCCAGCTGCTAACTTGAATTGGTCCACAAACATCAGAATGGATAATTTCCAGCCTCTGAGTAGCACGCCTCCCTGCGCCCGGGAAAGGCAAGCGATGCATCTTCCCCGTCATGCATGAGACACAGCCACCAGTAACATCTACATCAGGCTGAAAAACGACACCAACACTGAACTTACCAGCGTTAAGGATGGACATGTCCTTGTGATTCAAGTGGCCAAGCCGATTGTGCCATACCTTAGCAGGTACACACGAGGCAGCATGAACACTCTCTGTTCCCTGCATATGTCGAAGGGACTTGGAATGATCTAAATTGGAGGCGTGTCGACCTTGAACTCTATATAACCCATTACTTTTTCTAGCAGTCAAAACTTGGTTGCCTGTGATCTTACACTTAGAATAGATCCTACATTGCTGAGCATCAAAAACAACAACATAACCTCTTTTAGTAACTTGATTGACAGACAATAAATTTTTACTTAAACTAGGTACATATAAAACTTCACTCAAGCTAACATCAGAAGAGAGTAAAACCTTACCGCTAAATTCACTTTCTAATTTCTGTCCATTGGCGACCGAAATCGAACAGCGCTTCGTCACAGGGTCTATGAGATTCGGGTCCGAAGTCATGTGACAGGTGGCACCACTGTCTACAATAAATTCTGAATCACTAACATAGTAAGCTTCAGCCAACATAGTGTTCTCTTCTTTCTTCTGACCTTCTTCTCTTTTCCTCTTGAAACAGCGCTTGGCGATGTGACCTTGACGTTTGCAGTAAGTACATATAATTGATTTATTCTGTTTGCTCTTCTTAGCGACGTGAGCAGTGTTCTCATTATGTATAGTACCGTTATTGTTCTTCCGTCTGAAGTCTTCTTGAAGAAGTCTGGTCCGCACTACTTCACTCGACAGTTCTGCAGTTATTGAAGCGGTCTCAAGGCTAGATACTAAGACGTCAAATTCCTCGGGCAAGCCGGACAGTAGTATCTCGGCAACCTCTCCATCTTCAATCACTTTGCCTATATCCGCTAGTTGGGCAACGAGACACATAACTCCCTCTATATAATCTGACATACTTGAATAATGTTGGTATTCAGTTCGATGTAATTGTCTGAGGAGCAAGACTCTTCTATACAGTCCTTTATCTTCAAATGTATCTGATAGTTTCTTCCATGCATCTTTGGCCGTAGTACATTCACGTACTATTTGATACAAATTTGGTTGTATAGATAAACAAATGCGCGCCAGTGCGCGGGCATCCTTGGTCGAGTCAGTCTCCGTACCCAGTATGCAATTCCAGAGCCCGTCCAGAGTAAGCACCATGCGAATTCCAAACTTCCACGTTACAAAGTTGGAAATTCCTTCCAGTCGATCGATCGAGGTTATGTTCAGATTGTTCACACTCGTGTTGGACATTTTCGGTGGTAATATTAATCCTTCTCGGAATTTATGTACTCACACGAAATCCTGGGTTTAATAACCTGTAATGCAGAGCAGGGTTGCGCAGCAGGCGACGCGTGTATGTCCAACACAGGGTGTCGAAAATAAAGTCGTAGATCAATTTAGATCGTTGTTTTATTTCACTCAGCGAACAATCGTCAATATTTTAGTGTTATATATGAGGATTACATTGGATTAATTAGAATTAACAATTACATTTAAAAGACGAGGACAAGACACCACAAAACACAAAGAAAATCATCGGTCAAAAACAAGTGACAGATGAATGACAGATCCAATGACAGATAGCCAATAGAGTTGCCATCAACTATCTCTGGTCAACAAATAGAGTTGGAATGTATAGCATGGCTACCGGTTTATTAACTTCAACATGTTGAAATAAATATATTGGGTTTTGAAAGCAGCGATTCAAAATTAACTGACTAAGTAGTTCTTAAATATTTATTTATGCTGTCTTATTAGATTCCCTATCCAGAGAACACTGCCTATCTCCAAGATAACAACTGAACCTGACATTTTCCTAAGAAAAACTAGAAATTGGTTTTGAAAACAAAAACATATTGTTTCAATTATGCACTGAACTTTTTCCAGTATATCACTGTTTCGGTGCGTCTAACATATCACCGTTATGGAACAAATCTAGAGCTAATTATAATTGCATTCATTTTTGCCCAGTGACGGGGCACCGCTAGGTATAGACACACACCATTTCTTATATAATAATATGTAAAATGAAAAGACATTAAAAGGAACGTAAGCATATATTTTGTAACTTGATAAAAATTGAGGAGTTGAGTTTGCTTGTGGTATCTAAGTTCTGTTTTACCGTCTTATATTTCTTCACTCACTCACATGTGAAATTTCAGGCTCATTGAATCAGTTTGATGGCTTTGTCCCGACATCTTAGGAAAACTCAAGTTTGCGGGGTCAGTGGGTCATGTTAGGGGTGGTCCAGTGCAGTGCCGGTATCCACCAAATTAATTAAGAAAACTATCTTCCTTCTAAGTAGTCTGTGACAGACAGTATTCTGCAGTAGAATCACTTCACTTTGCTTTTGGACAGTTTCAATCTGTCTAATGGGTAATATTTAGCTTGCAATGGATGTTCATCATGCAATCCTGTTATCCCTTATCAGGGACATAGGGCTCTCAGAAAGGATTTCCACTCTTCTCTGTTTTGGGCGGCAGCTTCGATGTCTTTCCAACTGAGACCAGTTGATGCAGCCTCTTTATCAACTGACCGTCTCCAGGTGGTACGGGGACGGCCCGGCTTTCTTGTACCACAAGCTTGCCATATAAGGCTTTGTTTAGACAGATGGTTATTTGGTCTCCTCAAGACGTGCCCAATCCAGCGCCATTTTCTTATAAGAATCTCCTTGCTCATTGGTTTTTGGTCAGTTAGCTCCCACAGTCTTGCATTAGGGATGGTTCGTGGCCAACAGATTCCCAGGATGCGACGTAAACATTCACGAACACCTGAAGTTTGCTGGTGACGTCATTCTTGACGAGCCATGTCTCGCATCCGTACAGGAGGACTGACTTGACGTTCGAGTTGAATATTCTTATTTTTGTTTGTGTGATTATTGATGACGTCCAAACGGGTTTAAGCTGTGCGTATGCGGCTCTTGCCTTGTTGATACGCGCTTCTACATCAGCTTCTGTACCTCCCATAGGGTCTACAATGCTCCCTAGGTAGGTAAAGCGCTTCACAATTTCGACTGCTTTGCCGTTTATATAGATAGGCGTTGCATCAGTGGTATTAAGGCGCATGTCTTTCGTTTTATTACCGTTTATGCGCAGACCCTCTTCAGCAGCAGCATTGGCAAGATCGTCGGCCTTGGACTGGAGGTGTTCTCGTGAAGTAGCGAGTAGGCAGAGATCATCCGCAAAGTCTATATCTTCCAGGTATATGGATGTTCATACTGCTGAAAAACATTATGACAGGTATTCGATGAGAAGTCGAGGAATCAGTATGCGAGCAGCATCCAAGACCACTTCATACTTCGAGACTAAAAATCACTTTGGACACTTTTATTCCTCTGCTGAGTCTGCTGGACAAGCTTGAGGTAGTAGTGGTTGCCCACATACGCTGGTGTTCACCGAAAGCTCAGGAATATTCGTATACGAATAAGAAATATCAATATTTAGGGAACATAAACATGAGATAAGATGGCGAAAAAAAAACATCAGTTCATTCTTTATTTACAAAAAAATGTTTTTATGGGGTACGCATAGGTACGCATGGGCATCATTCATTCTTTGGAAAATCAACTTCGAAATAAGTCACGTGACCTTACATGGTACCAATAAGATCAACCATAGACAATTTTCTATGATCTCGGCTTAGGTGGTAGCCCCCCAGGCGGTTCACAATGAGGGTTGCTGCGTTCAGTTTAAGTTTGTACAAAATAGAGGAAGGATCAGAAGATGATGATAATATCGTGATTTTGTAAAAAAAAAAAATTAAATTAAAAAAAGAACGATTCCCTGTAAAAAAAAAAATTACCTACCTACTTTTGATTAAACCTTCTTTTACTGTCACGAAATACACTAAATTAGGTAAGAAAAGCAATGAAACAATGATTACACATCTATTTCTATTGGTATTTCGTCAGGATATGGTGCTGCAAGTCATTTTTTGTTGTTCAGGTACTTTTGACTCATGTACGGAAATTGTACGGAAATTTTGGGAGCTAGCGTACGGTAATTCTGGCAAGATGAGTTGGCAACACTGCTGATTCTAGTTTTCATGATTTTTAAAGACGATTTAAACGTGGAACGTAGGTACCTACCTACCTACCTATCTATTTTAGATTTTCTGTCTGCTCCTGGCGTTTTCATCACCAATCAACTCATATTTAGTTCAAAATTGATCAGTAGTGTAGGTAATGCAAGCTACAATCAATAGAAAGTGATAAACTAAAATCACAAAATTCATAACAATATACAAATATTTGAAATTCTTAAAACCTATGAATCATTCGGAATCCCTATTTATCAGCGCCCAATGCTACCAACCTTGCAGCGACATTGATTTAAGTCTTACGTTTCGTTCCACGTATTATACTTTGCTGTCTAACTTCGATGTCTAACAAGAAAATTGTTTTAAATAAAAAAAGTCAACCAAATGAAAGAATAAATAAATAAATTTAAAAAAATTCATCTAAGAGTCATTTTAGAAAAATCATAAATAACTAAATGAAATATGACGTCATATTATAATATGCGTAGCACGAAACTAATAATGTCTACTCATTTGACAGATGATAAAGTTTCAACATTTTCTTGATTTTTTATCCGTCCCTGATTAGCCACTCCTATTTACGAAATAGAAATTACTTTCACTAAAAACATCGTTCAACAAGAGATGTAGTGTGTCGTCATTGAGAAGTGCAAGTGGAAATGGCCTAGTAGTTGTTAAAGTGCGAAAACGTGATATCAAGATGACTGGGCGACCCCGAGGAGTGTTTGGGAAGCTGTTCTCAAAGAAACAGCAGAACAGGGAGGAGAGGGCGACTGAAATCGGCAAGCCGACCAATGTGAAGCAGCACATACATGTGAGTAAGAATTCAGAGACCGGCCAGTTGGAGGGCCTGCCGTCGTCGTGGCTCCGTCTGTTGAACACTCAGATCACACCAGCCGAGCAAAATGAGAATCCAGACGCGGCAATCCAAGCTGTCAAGTTCCACATGTACACAATAAAGAAGGAGAAAGCACATGATGAACCCTTCAAACCATTTGTGACAGCTGAGGCCATTACTGAAGAAGATTTAGAAATAGATAAACTTTTAGATAAGAAAAACCACCAGAGCCAAGACTCCGACTTGTCCCTTGGCCAGAGCAGTGAAGAGGAGGTTGTACAGAATGAAATCCATAACCAACGGGCAACTATGCCAGCGATGCCTCACAAAAACAGTCTTAAAAAGAAAGATGCTATGGTTGACTTGACTGCTGTAGTAGAAGATTTATCATTAATTGGTAAAGAACCTGAAGAGAGCCCTATTCTGAGAAAGAAAGAGATGATGAATGCGATGATGACTGATGAAGAGATATATCAAGAGTTGAGGCGGATTTGCAACAAAGATGATCCACATGTGAGGTTTGAAAGAGTCAAACAACTGGGTGCTGGAGCCTCAGGTAAGGAGTTATCATAATTACATTTTTTTTTTTTTTTGCAGTTGATATAATTGTGTCTGTCTTTATATGTCTTAAGGGACCCGAAGTACATGGGAACCATAGTGTTGTGTATCTGAAGCAAGTCTTGCTCATTATATGTGAAATACTAAATAACAACGGAGGCTATTTTCATACCCAATGTTTTTGGTCTATACTCAAAGCACTAACTAAACCTTTGTGTGCTTTATGAACACATGGTGTACGAGATTTGTATCGCACGCGTCGTAAACAAGCACGCGATGTGTTAACCTGCCATAGCATACAGGTAAATGAAATAAGATTTTATTTTTTACTAACTTTCCACCCGGGACTCCTTCCGTGGGAATTCGGAACAAATTATTTACCCTATGTTAGTCAGAGCTATTGTAGCATTCTAATAATGAAAGATATTCTTTAATTGGTCCAGTAGTTTTGAGTTTATTCGTTATAATTAAACAAAAATATAAATCCTGCCTCTTTATAATTTTAGTGTAGAAGTAATGTTTATGATATAGGCAAATCTGTTTAATAAGTAAACCAATAAAAATGTAGAGAGAAAAGTAGGGTTTTATGTGGATTATGTACAAACAGTTCTCACACAATGTAACAAATTCTTTAATTCACTAGATATCGACTGGAGTACATAAATTTCAAATGTAGATGGTATACATAGCTGAACAAAATATACAAAAAACTGTGTTCCCCGATTTATCAGTTTTTTAATTACACTCCACAGTGGAAACCAATTTAAAGATTTGTTCATGTCATAAACCATTTAAGAAACTAATTTTCTCTACTTTAGATTAGATTTATAGTCCACATAGTCTTTTGTACAGACAGCAGCATGTCAGATTACCCATTTGATACTACAAATGCCAGCGCTATTACGAGTGAGATAAAGGCGACGTCAAGGTCAACATGCATAGCCTGATGTGCTGCCGTGTGTACATGGTCAAATTAATTCACTCACCTAAGTTATACAGTCATTATCATTAACCAAGACTCATAAGTACAAGTCTATTATCATGTATACCTTGTGTTCCTATTAGCATCTTATTGCTTTCAACATAAGATTCAAATTTGAATGAGTGCAGTCCTTTTACACACAAAACTGACAACATTTATTACATAAGTGATTCTATTTCAATGTTATATAAATGTGATAGTGAAGGATATGGCTCATGGTTACCTATCTTATCAGTTACTTGTGTTTTTTTAATAAAATTATTTGATTTGTAAATAAACAATCCCCAAATAGTCATTACAGTTTCGACAGGATATTTGCGTCCAAAATAAAATAAACAAAGTGTACTTGTTTAACTAAAATTACTTATACGGGTTGAGTATTTTTATAAGTGACCATATTTATCCTACGTAATCAGAATCATAACATTATCCTTACTTAATATTATAAATGCGAAAGTAACTCTGTCTGTCTGTCCGTCTTTCACGCCTAATCTACTGAACCGACTTTGCTGAAATTTGGTACAGAGATAGATTAAAGCCTGGGAAAGGACATAGGCTACATTTTATCCCACGGTTGGGCACGATATAACCTGTAGTCCACGCGGGCGGAGCCGCGGGCGGAAAGCTAGTAGAACATAAATCACGAACCAAAATAATATTTTCGAAAATTTCAATTAGTTTTCTTTAATTTAAATTTTCTTAGCTAAGGGATTTGACAGGCTACACAAAAAAATTTCAAGGATTATTAAAGTAATTTAAATGTCATATTTTTATTTTATTTAAGAATTAATTAGGTAGTTTGTGCTTTGCTTTTGTCTGGGGACTCCCAATGCAAAGAAAACCTTTGTGTGGACCTTTGAGTGCAGAGTATTTATTTATAATGTACCCTCAGGGTTTGAACTCATCTTTCATATTTCACACAAAAAATATCATGGTTTTTCAAATCATTATAAATTTTATTTTTCTAAAAATGTACACCCTGTATAGGTTGTATAAGTACTGAAAATGAATTGCTCTTGGCTGCTATCTTAGTGAATGTTATGATTTCACAGACATAGATAAGCATTTGGGAAGTTAAGAATTAAACAGCATTATAGTAGGCACTTATTTTTATTAACAATGATGACAAAATCAAACATCCTATCTGAAAGTTATTCTTCTGTCCCACTTATTTGCTCAATTCTCCTCCAGCGTTACACAGATTTGAAAAACTTCTACTCCGTCCTATTAAGTCGTGTCCAAGGGCCTAGCCGTAGCTTCTAGCGGTGGCGACAGCGCATTTTTGCCTCCATACCACTTCTCACCATTATGCAACTTGTTCCATCTGATAACCCTCGAAATTTGTGTCAAACGTTGTATCTAGTGGTTCTCGAACCATTGATGTTCTACCTACCCCATTAGGGATTATTGGCGTGAGCGTACGTATTTTTTATTTATTTTTATGAGATGGTTTAACTCTTTGACCCCAATCTGACTAAGATCATAGATGAGCCCGTATACGCCCGCCGTATGTATGCCCGTATACACGCGATGGTGTTTTTCGATGCTGCGGGCATAAATAATGGAAACTTCCTTTTCATACCCAACAGGGCATGGGTACGCTGGCCCAATGAGGGTTGGTGGACCGCGGCCTGCCGATAATTTAATTTTCTCCATCATCACGTTTTCCTTCACTGCTGGGCAAGTGATAATCTTATAATTAATGGAAAATCCGTACATACCTAAATCCGAAAAGACGAATTTAGTGGTACAGGCCCGGACCAAGGTTTAAACCCGCAACCTTTCGGGTCAAGACTAGTTCTTTAACCAACTGGGCTATACAATGCAACTTATAATTGCATAACATCAAAATTTATACAATAACAATAATGATTCATAATTTTAGTTGCATATTTTTTATCACAAACATAAGTTAGACAGCTGAAGCCTTGATAACAAAACAATGGATTCCCATAGTCTAAATACCTTCGTAAATAATAGGTATGGTGCTTATGTACTGACTCTCCTTGAGTTTTAGTCATGCGATCATTTAATCAAATCACAAAATCTTACCATAAATTGATCTTAATTGTTGATCCTTTGCAATTTTAATAGGTACTTCACTTTTAAGAAAAAATACTTGATAGTATCATTTTGATAGTGAGAAGAAGAGACAATCGATACTTAAGTATAGATCAACACTTCAGTCGCCTTCTACGGACCTTCAGTCTTGCTTGATCTGTACTTAAGCATTGATTGTCTCTTTCTCTCACTATCAAAATCAAAGACGCCTGCTACTTAAGTATAGATCAGAGTCTGAGTCGCGTTCTGTAATACGGACCTGATTCTCCTTCATTTTACGGTCCTTAAAATTGTTACCTTTTACTTACTGCCAAAAGATTAAGGCGACTACAGCACCCGATAAAGGCAGCACACATAGGAATAGTGCCATCTCCGTCTCTCAACAGGCCTGGGCCGGCAGTGCGAACAGTGTCGATACACGAAGTTTACGGACTATGAAAGCGTGCGTGCGTAAAAACATGTTCGAAAGTTAGAAAAATAAGATTTATCGAAAAATACGTTAACTACTTATCGAGAGTGTTCAATCACGAACATTTTGATAGCAAATTCAAGTTCATGTGTGCATTTTACTATCGTTTTTACAGCTTAAAAGATACACAATATTGGGTATTTAGAGGTGACTTTGTGAGCTTTTTCTATCGAACCAAAAGTGCTGAATCATGTTTTCAGCAAACTACTTATCTAGTTTATGTCCTGAATATTTACCGTAGTATTTTTTTCTTCGATTTAATGCAGTGCGTCATGCTTATCTACAAATCATAAAATCATAATTTAGGTGCCTGACTGTAAGGGTTCTTGAGCACTGACCCAACTCTCTTTAACGCCACCCTTCCCTCAACCCATCTGATCACTTGCGTCTGATAGCAGATTTAAAAAACTTGTTTATTTTAACAAGAACACAGATGGTCTATTAAATAAACAAAGCACGTGTGCTTTGTAAACAGAAAATATAACTTTTAACTTCTTAACAGCTGGACCTATCATACAGCTGTTTGTAAACGTGATACTGAAAGTTTTTTTTTTATCTTATACATTGTATATGCACACACACAAAACCAAATCATAGCAAGAGAATTGCTAAAAAACAATCTCTTCCAGGCTTAGTGATTTTCAAAACATATTTGTTCTTCGTGGTTTTCAAAACAGGCTTTTTTTTCCAGGAGTGGTCTTCATCGCCATAGACAGCAAAGACAACTCTCGCGTCGCCATCAAAGACATAGACCTAACCAAACAATCCAAGAAGGATCTCATACTCAACGAAATAAACGTTCTCAAGGGATTCAACCACAAAAACTTGGTGAATTTCCTCGACGCGTTCCTTAGTTACGACCACTTGTGGGTTGCTATGGAATTACTTGACGGAGGGTCATTGACCGACGTAGTCACTGAAGTAGTCATGAAAGAGGGGCAAATCGCTGCCGTGTGCCGTGAAACGTTGCAAGCCGTAGCTTTTCTACACTCTAAAGGAACGATCCACAGAGATATTAAGTCAGACAACGTTCTTCTTGGTATGGACGGCACGGTGAAAGTTACAGACTTCGGCTTCTGCGCCAACATCGTTGGTGACGAAAAACGACAGACAATGGTCGGCACTCCATATTGGATGGCACCAGAAGTTGTTACCAGAAAGCAATACGGTAAGAAAGTAGACGTGTGGTCTCTAGGCATTATGGCCATCGAAATGATTGAAGGCGAGCCCCCGTATATGAAAGAGACTCCTTTGAGGGCTCTGTATTTAATCGCAGCCGTCGGCCGTCCAAAGATACCGAGATGGGAAAACCTATCGCCCGATTTCCAAGATTTCTTAGACAAATGTCTACAAGTTGACGTAGACATGCGCGCCACAGCAGACGAATTACTAGCGCACCCGTTCCTGAAATGTGCCATGGAACTCAGGACCTTAACTCCGCTCATTAAGGCCGCCCAAAAGATACTGCACAAGTGCTATGATTGAAAGGTAAATTTTTCTACACTTTTATACGTATACTGTCGGTGAAATAGAGCTTCTACACTTGAATTTAGGTGACGATTACACAAAACATTATTTACACCCGTTTTTCGCAATTCGCTTTTGCTCTTGGACATATATCTTTTTCTAAGAACCCTTTCAAAAGCATAGAGTTTTGCAATTCTTTGTGCTAACTAAGAGTTGCAAAACTCTACGCCTCTAAACTCTAGATGGGAATCTAGCTTGGGTTCCTGTGTCCCCATAACAATTGTCATTTGTTTTAAAGACAAGGTTAATGTAAACCTCTGTACAAATTATTTGTGGGAGAAAGAAATAATATAATTAACTAATCAATAAGGAAGAAATAAGTTTAAAAAGTTATGTTTGCCTTAGTTCCACTACTTTGTTCAGTCTAATAAGACTAATAAGTTTAATAAATATCGTACTTTCTTTAAGTCTAATTAATTTCCAATATCGTACTTTCTTTTTATTAGTATAACAATTTGGTGTAATTTGGTGTAATTTTTGTGTAATCGTTAATTGGACGACAATATAAGAAAAAGCGCTCAATTTCTTGATAGTGATATTTTTAACAATATTTACCTTTTGTGACCATTTACAAATCGTTTTAAAACAGCGAAACTCGATTTACCCTGCTAAGAGGAGCAGGATTCGTTTTTGGAGTGTTTTAATGTGGCTGGATGTACAATCGACCGTATATTATTATCTTACTAAATATTTTTGCTACGAATCGGCTTATGGGAGAAATTATTTCATGTACAGCGCGTACTTTGATGCACACCTCTGACAAAACTAGAAAACCACACATAGCCCTTGTGTATAGTTGTCGGCTATTACAAATGTTCCTGTTAAGTGTAGATATCGCGAGGATTGTTTAACGGGGTAGTTTTATGAGGTACTGTGGTTGTAACAACCGCCAACTGCTCACAACAAAACGGTAAGTAGAGAGGGCTACTGTAACACCTAAATCCCTAATAGTGTGGGTGTAATCCTAAGACCTCAGAGTCTTGGGACTTTTCGCGTAGAAATGCAACAAAGTACGCGCTACACTCTCATTAGGAGTTTCTTTGTTCTTTAATAGATATTACAAATCAGTTTTTCATTCATAATCAGCTTCCCAAGCACAACGCGAGCCACGAAACTCAAGATGGCGGTGAACTTCACTTTGACAGCGACTCACCTTCCATCCACTTTTGAAGTTCACCGTCATCTGAATCGCGCGACTCGCGGGTTGTGCTTCGGCCGTTGAATTTAAAAGTGTGTAATTTTACGAAATGTTGACTTGAAAATTTCGTCAACCGGACTGTAATAAGGTGCCAAGTTATTGAATTGGATAGTTAGGATCGGTGTTAATATAACTAATTGTTATTCGCGAAATTGAACCCCATCGCGTGGAAATACAGGGCATTATTGACAGTCTTGAATTATAATAAAAAGAACAAAATGCGATGAAATTGATAGAAATAAGTTAATTAGTTGCTTGAGTTGTATTTTATGGTTATGGACAATGTTCGTGCATTGTTAAACTAAGATTGTAATGTTTTGACAATACGCAGCCATATATTTTGAATTATATCTTATCAGATAACAGGCCTAAACCGATATGCTATCTGCCACTGATAAAATTACTTACCTAAAAACGTAAAATGAAGTTTTGAAACTATGTACAATTGAAAAATGCCATATATAATGATTACTGATTGGAATTATGCAGTTAAGTACCTAACTTCGAAGATGTCTAGTTATTTTAATTTTGTGACTTAAAAATTTCTGTCCAAATTATCACGAATTTTATTGTTATTTTAAGTACATGTTACATTACACAGTTCTTTCGGTGGAAAGTAATTATAGTTATTTTTTATGAGAGCAACATTGTGGGCTTTTAAATAGCGTCTTTACTAAACAAAGGTGCTTACAAAATTACTTATTTCCAATTTTAAAATGTGCAGTGGGATTGTTAATTGAATTTTAATGAAAAAAATTTGAAGACGCACAGATTATGTTTTACCAAAAATGTATATAAACATTATTTTTAACTAGTCTTATAACGCACCAATTTAAAAATTTCCAGATATCACATTCCTTTCAATTTGATCTTGATCTTATACTCTGATGACTATTTTGATACTGTCTTTTCTAGATAAGAAACTAACTAACACAAGATATTATAAGACTGTGTACTAAACTCTTTAGCCTACTACAGCAGCTCGAGTACGACGGTGATAGCGCGCGTAATACGCCTTGGTCCTATGTCAACATTGACAACGCGCCAGAGGGCGAGCAAGCCTTTGCGTGGGGCCCTCGCGCAATCAAAGTGAAGTTTCAGTAAAGTGCTCGAGCTGCTGATACTTTTTTACTCTTACAGTAGTTTTTACAGACTGCACTGCCCCTTTGATAACTAGATGGGTTTAGTTAGTAATCGTAAAATAAGTAGTTTTCATAATATGTCCCATATAATTGGTTTTTTGATTGCAAAAAGTGTTCAAAACTAATTTTAAAACTTGTAATCGACGACTGAAGCAGTTTTTGGTTTTCAACAAGTGCAATACGAAAAGATTTTTAAAATCCAATTTTACAAAAACACGGTTAAGTACAAAATGTACTTTTTATATGTATTTTACGTTTATCATAGTATTATATTGATGTATTATTTTGCATTTTTTTAAATAAATGTAGCCATATGACGAGTATTCACAAATGTTCGCGATTTGAACCAACTGATAAGCTATTTGACGATTTTAGTGAGTCATTCGTGAGTGAATCATTGTTAAATCTGATTAAAGAAGTCCCGAGACTATTAATGTGATGTGGTGACGTCACAGCCACTTACCGTGTCACAGCCTTACTTCAATAAAGATATTCCTGCATTATGCATACTTGTTGTGTGGTCTGATTCCGCGAAAGGACTTCCAAAGAAAGACTATTAAATTGTTAAATAACATTGGTTCGCCACACTTGAGATTCAGTTTAATTATTAAATTTTCTATACATTGTATCGTTAAGCCTATTGTTATATCTATTCCCTCAGGTATAAACAGGGTGTTAAGTAATTCGATCTTATCCTCTCGGGTGGTGAATCAGCCCATGAAACTGAACAACTTTCCCTAAGAACAAATGCCGAAATACGAAAAAAAATTTTGACTTCCCATACAAAATGATTTGTCAGCTGATGCAATTTATTTGTATGGGAAGTTAAAAAATGTTTTTCGTATTCCGGCATTTGTTCTTGGGGAAAGTTGTTCAGTTTCATGGGCTGATTCACCACCTGAGAGGATAAGATCGAATTACTTAACACCCTGTATATATATTTTTATTGTTATATCTATTCACTCAGGTATTTTAATAAACACTTATCATATTACACGTACAGTACATCATCTATCTATACAGACAGAGTTATCGGTAATACGTCACGATCCCCCTAGGAGGTGATAGTAGAAATCATTAGCTATCTAACCACCCTCGGGTAAATGGATTGAAAATGTACCAATTTGGAAAAAAAAATCCCGTTTTTATGAAAAGTAGGTTATACTCCTTCAAATTGTAATTTTTTTAATTTACGTATTTCACGGGATTCTGTTTCGAGGGGGGTTTAAAAAAATAAAACGAAATCTTCGCTTTTTTTTCTTAATTTACTTCACCCGCACCAATTTTCAGATTTCGGGGGGGGATTTGAACCCCCAACAACCCCCCCCCCCCCCCCCGAGGCACTTTTTGTATGTAGTGGTTGGTTTTATCCTTATCGTTGTTGTTATTTAACTAAAACAAAGTAAAGACCCACTTTTCTTAAGGAGAATTTGTTTTTTAAATTGGTACAATTTTTGCCCTATCTACCCGAGAGTGGTTTCAATGGTATCTACTATCATCCTTAAAGGGATCATGACGTAATTCCAATAACCCTGTAAACAGAGTGTTTATGTCACAGCTTTACAGCAGTCTGTGTAAAGTTGCCATGTTTTGTATAATTTTTTAAACATATTGGACCATATTCATATAAATTATAAATCGTACGTGATATCAAGAATATGATGGAAAGTAATAATGTTGCATTCAATACTTTCTAAAATGTTTTTTTTTTGCCAAGTGTGGTGACAATTTCTAAGGCGTTTTCCTCCACGAAGTGCCTGCTTTTACCAAGCAATAGATATAGGTGTAATATTTAGATTAGCTTTAAGCAAACGACACAACGATTATTATTGTGTACCTATATGTATTGAAGCTAGCGCTTAGCAATAAGTTTATATATACAACAATGACACTTTTGAAACATTTTATTGATAAATATGCCTATTAAATTATTTTTGTAAAATTTTCGTGAGTTTGGTTTTACTTTAGAAGTAACCTGTCACTCTCCAACCATCTCTGTGCAAATAATGTCGATCCTTTTCGACGTGTAGAAAGGACAAACACACTTTTACATTTATACTACCTTTCCGCCCGCGTGGACTACAGGTTATATCGTGTCCAGATGTGGAATAAAAAGCAGCCTATGTCCTTTCCCAAGGTCTAACTAATCTATCTAGTTTGAAAAAACAAAAATAAATGACGTCTACGTCTATCTTTGACGGCCGGTTTGGTCGAGTGGTAGGTGACGCTGCCTCTTGATCGGCGGGTCCTGGGTTCGATCCCCAGTCAGGGCAAACATTTGTGTAAAAAGCAGATGTTTGTTCTCGGGTCATGGGTGTTTGTGTTTGTCTTTATGTGTGTTCCAAGGGACCCACCACGACACAAGGGAAACCCTTAGTGTGGGCCTTTGAGTGTGTAGCGTTTATTGTTATTGTTATCTTTGTACCAAATTTAGTCAAAATCGGTTCAGTAGTTAAAGCGTGAAAGCGTAACAGACAGACAGTTACTTTCGAATTTATAATATTAGTAGGGATTAGGATGTGAGAAGACCCTGAGATCTGTCGTATTTACCAACCCCAATGGAAAACAAGGTTTAGTCAAGTTTGCCACATATTTGACTAGCTACCTACACGATACGAAGAATAGAAAATAGGTGTTCGCATGTATATGAATGACTAGCATTCCGCCCGGGGCTTTGTTCCCGTGGGAACTCAGTAAAATGATGTAGCCTATATTACTTACTCAGGGATAATGTAGCATTCTAATGGCAAAAGATTTTTCAAATCTGCCCAGCAGTTTCGGAACCTATTCAATACCAACAATTAAATCTTTCCTATTTATATACCTATTAGTGTAGATTTTCCTGATAGGCGTCCATGTCGTACGGTGCATTACCGCTACACAAAGTCCTAATTTTATTAACTATCCTGATGTAATTTCCTAGGCTTGAAACTGATGTGATGAGTAAGGATCCTTATACATAATAGCATTCCATAGCTAGAGAAATCATAGGACATTTACTGTCATGCCCAAACTGCGCTGCTTCATGACACTGGGACTACACGCGGCCTACCAGACAGAACGCAGTTGCTTCGGAAGCTTTTTTAGGCAGTTATTTAGCCATTGACACGATCAGAAGATTACAAAGGCCAAGTCATAGGTCCGCATTACAAAACGCGACTCAGACTCAGATCTATACTTGAGCAGCAGCTATACCGAACAAGGGCAATAAACAACATTGTTCAGACTGTACTTCTGTCGTAAAACGAATCCGTCATATCAAGAATCGTCTTATACCGAATCTGTCTTAAACAGAATCTGTCGTACCTACACCGAACAAGCGTCTGAATGAGAAAAAGACAATCAATACTTGAGTATAGATCAAGACTTGAGTCTCCATCTGTAATATTGTCTGAGTCCATCAAACAACTTGTGGGAAACTACCCGAAATAAAACTTAAGATTTTTCTCTTAGTTCAGCTTTTATTTATTTTTTATGTTTTCTTTCGAGTGCCATACATTTAAGCAACTTATTTTCACCAATAGTTGTCCAATCAACGTACTTCAATGCCTATTAGCAGATATGTGGTTAACCAAAACGTACATATTTTTTGTTTTTGTTAATTTTTTAAAAAGGGCTTAATCAATTTCGATTAAGTTTATGTACCTACTCTTTCGAACAACAAAATAATTTTGGAAACAGGATGACAATGGCGGAGTTATCGCGTCACAAACATACAAAAAAACATACAGTCGAATTGAGATCCTCCACCTTTTTTTGAAGTCAGTTAAATTATACAGTTGTAAATCAGACAAATAAAATATTTGAAACTAACACTGTTCATAAATATTGGTGAACACTGGTCTTAAGCTCAGTGGTGTCAATACAGGTTATCTTCTTAACCCCGCGTTAGTAGTTAACTTAAATAATGTCAAGTTAATTTAAATAATGACTTTCCTGAAAAATGACTTTTTTCAAGAAAGTCATATTACATTTCACTCATATACTAACCTCGGGTTAAATATAACCTAGCATTGCGCAATGTTACCTCTTAACCCGGGGGTAGTAGGTACTTAACCTGTCGAAAGCATTTTTCATTTCAAAAATGTCATTTTTATATTTTTGAAGGTTATGTGCTATTCTATGGCCTATGACCATTTTTTTACAATAAGTAATAAATTAAGTATATATTATCAACATTTTTACAATCTAAATATATAAAACAAAGTCGTGTTAGTTACACCACATAACTCAAGATCGGCTGGACTGATTTTGATCAAATTTGGTATGGAGGTAGCTGATACCCTGGATTAACACATAGGCTACATAATTTTCCGAAATTCCCACGGGAACGAAGTCCCGGGCGTAAAGCTAGTTATAAATAAAAAAATCTAACAATACGAATTTATTCAATATTTATAGTCACTATTTAAAAAATAATCAAGACACGCGGAAGCGTGGCAAGCCAAGTTCAAAGAAAATGGCGAGCAGCACAACAAGTGTAAAATTACACGTTACACAAACCATTTGGAGCCACAGGTATTTACTTACAACTATCATCTCTCAAAAAGTGTACAATAAAAAAACAATGATTGGTTCTCTTAACTCCCAGTCTTTTGTCTACTGATAAGTATTTAATGGATTTTCAAGTATTTAACAGACATCCCAAGGGCTTTCGAGTCGGAAAACTTGGATAAGGTATTACCATCTCATCACTTATAATAACAACACACAAAAATATCGGAACTACCTTATTTGATGCAAGGCAAAATTGAGGAAACTGACTGACCTGTAGTAGATACAGGGTCAACACCACATCATGCTATCCAAAACTGTCAAATTTCTTCAATCGATTTTCGATTTTATCTCCAAGCGTTAGAGTTTACTATCCATTGGGGAAATTTGACAGTTTGTGGTAACCTGATGTGCTGTTGACTGTACATACAATTGGCAGTTACACAATGTTATCATTTGATTAGCGATTAATTCTTCAGTGAACTTAATACATACATACATACGCTCACGCCTATTATCCCTAACGGGGTAGACAGAACATCAGTGGTTCTAGAACCACTAGATGCCACGTTTGACACAAATTGTGAGGGTTATCAGATGGAACAAGTTGTATAATGGTGAGAGGTGGTCAGCCTTTCGCCCACTTTACAACAAAACCCTCGCATCCCACTTTCAGACTTACTGTATACCTAAATATATGTACATCAAATAAAATATTATGCAATGTAAAAGGGAATTTAACCCTACTAAGATTGTATTATATGGTCATTTCATTGATTCATTGATTTGTACAGCTTGACCAAAAAGAGTAGAAATAATAATTAGCAACATCGTGTCGTCCCTTTCAAATCAATACGGTTTAAAGGGGACGACACGATAGTGTTGCTAGTTATTAATTTCTACTCTTTTTGGTCAACCTATAAAAAGTGAATTTTATAAGGTACATTTTTTTCTACATCTTTAATTAATTAACCATGCTAAAAATTGTTTTTACAGAAAAAAAATCAGTTCCACATATCCACAACATATTTTTTATCTTTCTGTAAATCGTTAATAAACTTTTCGGCTTCGTCTTGTGTCCTATTGTCGTATTTAACTAGATTTTGTACTAATATTTCTTTTACTTGTACGGTTATAGTTTTCAAGTCTCCGCAAATGAATATTGATGCTCCTTCATTCAGCAACTTGACTACGTCTTCGCCATTCTGGAGTAGGCTTTCCTGGAAACAGCAAATAATAAATTAGGGCAATTGTAACACAACTTATAAACATACTAATTAAAAGGGTCAAGTAGTTCATTGATAAAAGATATTTTTTTTTACAATATTTTACTTGAGGTTTATAAAACTAATTCCTGATTTGCATCAGTGACTTTGGGAAGGCCTTTATATATTTATTTATTATTAAATACATTTATAGTTTAGTTATTTTAAAAGCTTCTCGCGTCGAGGGATTTTGACAAAGAATAACCCATATCGGTTCGCGCCGAATACTTTTCTTTTTTTATTTATTATGAGATGGGTTAACTCTTGACCTCAATCTTGACCAAGGTCATAGATGAGGTCTACGATGGAGCGAGTTAGCCCAGAAAATGCCTATTAGGGCACTGGTACTCCCACGCACCGACGGAACGGAACACAGCAAGCTGTTTAGCGTCCGATCTCCCGTTTTTTTAGACCCGGGTGTTGTAGACCCGTTTTAGTATTAAATTACCTATTTTCTTACCTGTACATATTTAGTTTCACTACTATCCACTCTCGAGAATGCAGTGTGGAGTTTACTTAAAGATCCATTTCTTAAGAAAGTATTCAACTCTTTTTTGTATATAAAATCCAGGTGAGGGTTTCTACATCCGAAGAACAGCCATGTCTCTCCCATGTTAATTTCTGGGTTTTCTTTTTTCAAAAATTCTCGTTCTTCTAGAAAACTTATGAAAGGAGCGACCCCTGTGCCGGGACCTATTAGTATTAAGGGAGTCTCTGTTTGTTCTGGTAAAATAAATCCACTAACATTCTTCCTTAAATAAATAGGAACTTTACAACAAAAACTTAGACTGTCTTTGCTGATACTCAAATTACTTAATGATTGCTCTACGCTGGAGTTTAGATGTAAAATAATGCTTTCTAACCAGCCGGTCGTTAGCCCTTTTCTTTCATTGCCTATATTTATTACAGAGAAACATATGTTTAAAATATTTTCGTTTTTCCGTCTACTATTTGCTATAGAATAAGGCCTCGGTAAAAGTCTTGGTAGATTGGCTAGTAACACCTCTATAGGTGGTATGCAAGTTTTAAAAATAGAAAACAAGTCTAATATACAAAGCCCCTTATTCAAAATGTGAGAATTGTATGATGATGTCCCTTCTTTGCTGCAAATGTATTCGAGAACTTTCCTTTCATTTTCATCCTTCGTGTACTTAGAGAGGGCCAATAAGAAGAGCTAAAAAAAATATATATATTTATTTCTTTAAGCGCCTTATTGTCCATCTTGTTGGACCATCAGAGGGAGACAGAGCTGTACTAGGAAACGAGAGATTGACAGTCTATCTCGTTTCTTAGTATAGCTCCGTCACTTTCGGATGGAGCATGATGGAAAGTGTATAAAGCGCTTTTAAGCTATAAAAGTCTTAGAGGATTGACATCAGCCAGCCAAGAAGCACGGCCTTTGAAACAGTAAAAGAGCTTTTTGAGTAATTATGATAAAAATAAATTACCTTTTTAATGACACTTCTTAGGTCTAGACAGTGAGTTAGAACATGTCTGAGAGTTGATCTAACAGGTACATGTGGTGGTATTTTAGCTGACTTTTGCATCGTATCTACAACAAGGCTGTACTGTGTATCTGCCAGTGCCATTATGTTGAGATGATGAAGAATTATGTCAACTTCTTGAGCAGAATTATGAGGAATGATACCTATAGTATCTCCAGGTCTGAAGTGGAAGTCGCTACCCTAGAAAATAATGATTAGTAATACATTTTTTAATAAACATTTTAAAAATGAAATGTCTATATCTCCGGTTGGCGTGTCAAAAAAGGGGCAGCCCACTATAGATTTTCTTTGAATTTGGTTTTGTATGGCTGCCCCTTTTTGCAACACTTGAACTAAAACATCAAATTTTTACACAAAAGGGACTATCCATAAATTACGTCACACGAATTTAATGATTTATTGACCCCTCCCTTGTCCTTGTCACAGTTGGTCACATTTGTAAGACTCCCCCCTCCCTAGCGTGACGTCACATATTTTCAATTTTTTTGTAATTTTTTAATAAAAGCAGCAGCAGTGTTGTTATTTTTTTTTGGGAACTCAAAACTCAGTGTCTCAACCAAAGTAAAAACGTAAAAAGAGTGCTTGGGACTGAGGAGGTTAAGTTTGTCGTTAATAGTTAACGCGTTTTGATACTTATAACACATTTTGAAATGTGACGTCACGAAACTTATGACCCCTCCCACCCCCTTGTCACTCAATGTCACACTTTGTCGACCCCCTCCCCTCCCCTCCCCGTGTGACGTCATTTATGGATGGTCCCAAATGATGATGATCTGGACCGTGAAACAAATCAAGGAGGCAGACATTGCCACTTGACCGGACTGATTTCCACATTTTGGACATTATAAAAGATTAAAAATACTTACTGTAATATCAAACGTCAACTCATACACATCTTTGCAGTTTTCATCTTGAGCAGTGAGTCTTCTCCAGTCAAGAATTGATGCATTAAATACATTGCTGTTTGAAAAAGGCAATATTGGCTTCTGGCTCTGGTACTCAGTGACATGAACCTATTTTAGAAAATAGTATTAATACAAAAACTTTTTATTCATATTTCAAGGTAGAAACTGTAGGTAAATAAATAAAATTATTTAAACGATCAAAACTAGCTTTTTAATACTTGCGACTAGCGAATTTACCTGTTACCTACTTTCGAGTTATAATAATTAAGTATAACCTTAGTTTGATTAGTTGATATGTGTAATGTTTAAGTTCAAGTAGCAATGTACAGAAAACTTTCAAGTTTATGTAAAAAAAATTTTTTTTTTAATATTATCAAAGATGAGGTCGAGGCTAACGAATCAAAGATGAGGTCGACGATGGAGCGAGTTAACCCAGAAAATGCCTATAAAGGCACTGATACTCCCACGCACCGACGGAACACAGCAAGCTGTTTGGCGTCGGACTTCGGTAGAAGGGTGGTCGCGAACCAGACGGCGCTTAACAGAGCCTACCACACCGCATGAGACCATAGGACGACACCTCAGATTCAGAAAAAAAATTAAGTATCCTTGCCTGGGATGGATTACTAGGAGGCAGGTCTCATTTGTGTTTCTTTAGTCGCCTCTTACGACATCCACGGAAAGACATGGGGTGGTGTTATTCTCAACCGATCACCACACGGTCACCACATTGTTCTAAGCAAACCATGTTTTCTTTGTGTTTCTATTAATTAAATAAAAAATTAAAAAACCATTTGCATGGCATATATGCCTGATCCATATAACTACCAAATTTTATCAAAATTAATTTTAACATGAAATAATTATGCTACACACTCAAAAGACATCATAAAGGATTACCTTTGTTGATGAGATAGATAGATAAATAATTTATTTCGAGCAACTATTACAGTAAAATATTATCAACCAAACAAACCACTAATATTTTATTACAAATCTGTTTTTCAATTTGTTTAGATTTTTAATAATGATTTGCACCAATGGGAATTTCCTATAAGTTTCTTGTATCGTAGGTTAATAGCTAAAATGGGAAAATGTCAAAAAAATATGTCATAACAATAAATGTCATTTTTTTATTTTAGCCGTTAACCCTGTTGAACTTTTGGTCAGAGGGTCATTAAGAAAAATTGTTGCTGGGTTGGGTGGTTTGTTTCAGTGTGCGCTGAAGCCAGTCGGCGTTTCGGAAAAGGGGCAGCCCATGGGACTTCGGGACACTTACAATTTAAAAAAGAAAAATTTTTTGTATGGCTGCCCCTTTTGCGACACCCTAACCCTGAAGCCCCTCTAAGTGCACTCTAACAGCTCAATTTTTTCTGAGGTGATAGTACGACGTAGCTCTACTCCACATACCTACGTAAGCTTATTTTTTGTACTTAATCACCCTGCCCGGTTCAACCCCCCCCCCGAAATTTTAAAATCCATTATCATCTTCCTACCCTTACGAAACACCATAAAGTGTGTAGTATCGGCATTATCTGTTGTGTTACCTCGAAATTTATTTTCTGAAACCCCCCCCCCACCCCCGATATAGAATTCTGGCTACGCCCGTGTATCAAAGGCTCGTTTACTTACCTAGTTATGTGAGAGAGATCTATATCCAACATAAGGTAACTGCCTATAGCAAAGTTCCTAAAATATTGTAATATTGTTAAACTTACTTCAACTTCTTCATACTTGATTTTAAAAGTATTCTGTTTGAAAGCTGGCAAACTGAGCACGTCCGTCTTCACAGATATATCAAACAAATCTTCAAGATTGTGAGTAACGACCATTTTTGTAATTATTTAGTACCTATGTATTAATTTCATGCACATTTACATACACACGTTGTTTGTTTGACATTTACAAGTTTTCCTTTTCTTCATGGAATGGTACAGAAATGTAGGTTCTTGCAGCCAAATCCTTTGTCGTTATCTATTTTTCTTTATTGTTTTATAATATCTATGAACAGTCAGCTGCAGAGTTAACGTACTCCTCTATGAGATACACTTAGATAAAGTTTTTTCACAACAGTTATTTGCATTTCTTAATCGAATACTACACATACCTTTCAATGGGAAATATATATAATAATAAACTTCGTTTATTTAATATATTTCGCTCACGCAATAAGAAAAGCAGTTTTTTTTTCTAAAAAAGTAACTTTTTTAAGCTATCTCATGTGAGGGGACGAAAAAATTCTGCAGCTAACTGTTTTAATAATAAAAAAAAATATTACACAATTCCTAGGAAATGCATATAATTCCTAAAATCGTCCAGAAATTAGTGAAATTCATAATATTATTAAAATATAAAATAGAGGCTATCTAGGAAATTTATAAAATATTGTTTCAAAGATTTTTTAACACTCATATTGAAGTGTTTTGGAAGGCTACTAGTGCAAATAAACGAATTAATCAGTAAATTAAATATTTATTACGCGACATCACAAATCACAGAATTGAATGACAGGACATTTTTTTTATCAACGATAAGTAGCAGAGGTTTTTGATGTCATAGATTCCAACACTCCTCCTCATCAGAATACCTCTTGCTACTAAGGATCCAACCCAAGCTGCACCCGGCACTCCTCAAACTTTTTCTTAGGCAATGCCTTCGTAAGAATATCTGCGGGCATCTCCTCAGTTCTTAAGTACTCTACTCCAATCACACCTCTTGCGGTTACTTCTCTTATATAATGTTGAGGAATATCAATATGCTTCGACTTTGAAGTTATGACAGGATTGCAGGATAACTTTTGTGCTGCTTGATTATCATTATAGATAATAACCTTTTCTTGGTTGTCTTTAATGTCAGCGTGCAGTCTTTGCAGGTGAATGGCTTCTTTAGCACATTCTGTAAGCGCCATGTACTCCGCCTCCGCTGTGGATAGTGCGACAGACTTTTGTTTCCGGGACTCCCAGCTTATAGTAGCTCCACTTTTTATAAAACAGTGTCCAGTGTATGACCTTCTGTCTAAGTTGCATGATGCCCAGTCTGCATCTGCATACCCCTTCAGGGTTTTATCTTTAGTTTTTCGAAAAGTCAATTTTAAATCTTTAGTCCCTTTTAAATATCGCAAGACTCTTTTAGCCGCAGTCCAATGTTCTTTACCGTAGCAAGTATTGTACTGACTTAGTTTATTATTTATTATTTATTATTTATTATTTATTTTTTTTGTTTTATTATTTGCAAAGTGCAAAATAAAAGTTCTTCAAACTGATAATGGAAAGGAGTATTGTAATCAAGAATTTGACACTTACTTAAGAAATAATGGCATAGCACGAAGATTGTCAGCACCATATACGCCACAGCATAATGGTTTAGCAGAACGCAAGAACAGAACTTTGTTAGAAAAAGCACGATGCATGCTAATTGAATCAAATTTGCCGGAAAGTTTCTGGGCTGAAGCTATATTTACGGCCAACTATGTTTCCAATAGAGTACCAACCAGGGCTACCAATAAAACGCCTTTTGAAAGATGGGTTGGTTATGAGCCCTCAGTCAAACATTTCCAAATATTCGGAGTTGAAGCTTTTGTTTTAAATAAAACGAGAAAGCGGAAGTTCGCACCAAGAGCAGAAAAAGGGATTTTCATTGGATACTGTGAAAACGCCAAAGCTTACAGAATTTGGGTCGAAAATAAGCTGATAATAAGTCGTGACGTTAGATTTATAAATAAAATGTATTATAAAAATAAAGAAAATAAAACTGACAAAGAAATTGAAAAGTTTAGTGGTTTGCCACCACAGTTTTATTTAGAAGAAAGCATCGAAGAAGATGCAACAGAACCCTTCGAAGATTGCGTCGAAGAAAATATCACAGAAACTGAAGCCTGTGATTCATATACAGAAAATGAGCCATCTACAAGTCAAAGGCCTGAAAGGACCAAGAAATCACCAGTTTGGGCAAAAGACTATGATATGTCCAACTTATGTGATGAAATCAAACTTGACGATTCGTGGGAAGAAGCAATAAAAGAAGAAATAAAAGCCCATGTATTGAATGAAACTTGGTCTGTAGTGCCAAAAGGAAAAGATCACAATGTAGTAACGTGCAAGATGATATTGAAAGAAAAAATTGGTGCAGATAAAAAGGTCATAAGAAAGAAAGCTAGACTAGTTGCTCGAGGTTTTAGCCAAATACCTGGTATTGATTATTCGGAAACATTCGCGCCAGTAGTAAAATTAAGTTCCATACGAACTTTAATGGCCAAAGCTGCACAAGAAAATTTGAAGATAAGACAACTAGACGTTGTTACTGCTTTTCTTAATGGTACAATTGAAGAAAATTTGTTTATCGAAAAACCACAAAATTTAGAAAAATATTTAAGTGACATAATTTTAGAAGAAAGCTCAAATAAAGATCTTACCATTTTTACAAAAGCCAAAAAGATGTTGGAAGATCTGAGAAAAACTAAAGGAGAGACGACTTGTAAACTCAATAAAGCCATTTATGGACTTAAGCAGTCTGGCAGGCAATGGTTCAAGAAACTGGATGAAAGGTTAAAAGAAATGAATTTCAAGCCTGCAGCTGATCCATGTGTTTATGTCTCCTCAACGGAGCCAACACCTGTAATAATTTGTGTTTATGTTGATGATATTTTAATCATTCATAAGGACGAAAAAGCTATTATAAAGACTAAAAATGAGTTAGTCAAAAGATTTAAAATGAGAGATCTTGGAGAGCTAAAATATTGTTTGGGAATAGAGTTTGATTGCAAGTCAGACGTTATTACCATGTCACAAAAGAAATACATTGAAGAAATTGTAGAAAAGTTTAATATGCAAGACGCCAAGCCAGTCTCCACACCGATGGAAATTAATTTAAAACTAGAAAAACAAACGGAGATAGATGAAGATTTACCGTATAGAAATCTCATTGGAGCCCTAATGTACTTGTCAGTTGCGACAAGACCGGACATCGCAAACGCCGTTAGCCGTCTAAGTCAGTACAATACTTGCTACGGTAAAGAACATTGGACTGCGGCTAAAAGAGTCTTGCGATATTTAAAAGGGACTAAAGATTTAAAATTGACTTTTCAATTTCTTTTTGATAGTCCTTAAACTTTTCTAGAGCTTCATTTTTATTTTTAAGAAAATATACTCTGCAATATCTACTGTATTCGTCTATAAAAGTAATGAAATACCTGTGACCAGCTTTACTTTGTGTTGGCATCGGACCACATAGATCAGAATGTACAGTATGCAGCTTCTCTTTAGCTTTCGTTTCTTCGCTCCTTTCTTTTGGATATGGCAAATTTGTCATCTTTCCTTTCACGCATATTTCACAGTCTTCTAATTTGTCATTTATGTTAAAGCTTAACCCTTTTACTATCTTATTTTTCAGAGCTAGCTTTAGATCGCTTTCATTTAAATGACCTAATTTTCTGTGCCACTCATTAATATCACTCTCTTTGGTATAATGAGATTCTTCATTTTTATTATTCATATTATTTACATAATATAAACCGTTTTCCTTATAAGCTTTTAAAAAATTTTCTCCAGACTTGTTTGTCACTGTGGCATATTTATCATTAAAAATAACTTCGCATCCTTTTTCTGTGGCTTTAGCAACCGAAATTAAATTCATGGTTAGACTTGGTACAAACAAAGTATCAGTTAGATTGATAATCTCTTTCTGTACTTTCATTTTCACTAGTCCCTTACCTTTTATTTCTTCTGACTTGTCAGATGCCAGCTGAAGAGTTTCATTAAGCTCTGTCATGTCGTGAAAAAGGTTTTTGTCATTGCACATATGGGATGTGCATCCACTGTCCAAACACCAATTATTGGTATTAATTTTTTCTTTGTATGTTTTCAAACATAACTCTTTAGAATACAGGCTATTCTGCTGCTTATGTTTTGACTTGTCTTTAAACCAGCAGTCACTTATTTTATGCCCCAACTTGTTACAGTTGTCACACTTTACTTTTTGTTTGAATTTGTTTTTATTTTTATTTCCCTTTTTATTTTTGCTATAATACGCTTCATCTTGTTGCGTTGCTGATGATCCTGATGCATGGCTATCTCTGTTCCTCGCTTCACTCTCTTCAATTATTTTTATTTTTAGCTCTTCAAGCGCCGGTAATCGGTCGCGAGATTCAATTGCAACCCTAAAATTTTCATAAGAGTCGGGTAGACTGTAGAGCATCATAATTGTGAGCAAGTTTTCATTTATTTCAACGTCCATGTCTTTAAGCTTGTCTACAAGATCAATAAAGTTATTAATATGGTCTCGCACGTCATCGCCATTTTGCATTTTCGCCTGAAGCAATCTTTTAAGTAAAGTCGCCATCCGCGCAGGTCCACGGCTTTCGTATGCATTTTTCAATGTATTCCACAATTCCAGTGTGGTTTTACATGACTTCACCAGCTTTAGCTCACTTGGAGAAATAATTAGCAATAGCTCGGCTCTGGCCAATGCGTCTTTTTCTGGTTCTTCTTTTGCAGCAGTTGCGCTCAGGAACTTTGAAAGTCCTGCTTTTATAAGCACTGCTTCCGCTTGAACTTTCCACGTATCATAATTTGTTTTTGATAGTGGTTGAATATTCGAATGAAATTTTGACGTAGCCATTTTTGCACAAACTATTTTTTGTTTTTACTGAATTTTTATATTTTTACGTTATTTTTGCTGCACTAGCAGGCTAGGACGCTGGGCCCATAACCTGAAGTGTTTTGGAAGGCTACTAGTGCAAATAAACGAATTAATCAGTAAATTAAATATTTATTACGCGACATCACAAATCACAGAATTGAATGACAGGACATTTTTTTTATCAACGATAAGTAGCAGAGGTTTTTGATGTCATAGATTCCAACACATATATCCTAGGAAATTTATACTATTTAAATGTATACATTTCCTAGGAATTGTATAAAATTCCAAAATTGCTTTAGGAAATGTATAAAACCAATGCTTTCTGTGAATAAAATGAATAAAAACCTAACCTAACCTGAATAAGCGATGTGAATTTGTCTTGGCCATATTGTAGAGTTGCTCATATCATAAAATGTTCGAGAATTTCATGAAATGGTCTCATTTTATGGAATATTTCACTGTCTATTGACCACATCATGAAGTAACTAAGCTGAGCAGAAATGCGACAACCGCTTAACACAACCACAGTCGTTTCTGGCACTTCGCCGGCCGCTGCCGTGGCACGCTCGCTTCGCTCGATTGGCTCGTGCATTGGGGGTCGCAGTTCTAACCTAACCTAACCTACCTACGTGTCGTAGTTCCGTCTGTCGCAATCGAACAAAGAAGTCGAATGTCTTATAATCACACAAAATCATATAATGTTTGATTTTGTGTGATTCCGATTGTTATTTAGGAAATGTATAGATTTCCTAGGAAATGTATCAATTTAATTCACACATTTCCGGGCGATTTTAGGAATTTTATATATTTCCTAGGAATTGTATACAATGACGGATTTTATACATTTCCTAGGAATTTTATAAAATGACGGATTTCATACATTTCCGTTAAAATATACTTTTCCAAGGATACGTGTGTATTAAAAAATGAAACAATATTTTATACATTTCCTGGATTGCCTCAGAATTTTATACATTTCCTAGGAATTGTATACAATTTCTAAATTTAATATATTTCCGGTACAGGTCTGTTAACTAAAGCTGGCGCGTTCACAGTACTCACACTTATGCAATTTCACTATACAGGATGTTTAAAACTAAATGATTTTCAAATAATTGATTCATAAGTGTAGACTAGAGTTAGTTTTTAGTAAAATGGGTGCGTTGTAGATAACAGACACTACACAAACGAAATGTGTAAATGTGTTGAACGCGCCAGCTTTAGTTAACAGACCTGTAACATCCATTTTATATTGTTCACACGAAGAGATTACTTCTAAAGTTAAAAATTAAAGATTCACGCATTTGCTCTTCCTTCTGTCGTGTAGTTTCGAGCATAGTACAGTCAAGAGCAGGTTACGCTTTACACTACCAGTTTAAGCTGAGCTCTGATTTATACTGCGCGCCATACAATGCAGGGCCGGTCCGAAGTCCAAAGTGTCAAGCTTGACGTGCTCTTGAGTGTACCTATGTGCTAAAGTTTCGCTAGTTTATTTAAAGTAACCTAATATAAAGATAATTATAATCAAGACCAATCCTTGACAATAATTACCTTAAGCTTCCTGAACAACGAGATACTTACCAAAATGTTGGTTAGCTTGGACGGAACTTGGCCAGTTTTGCTCAGTCTTCAAAAAAGTATTTTATTGTTACACTATTAGTTCAATCAAGGCAGTTGATAATTATAAGGCACTTTATGGCCTAACGAATCCCATTTATTCCATGACTAACATTGACATTATATATCTAGATATATAAGTTACTCTATGGACTAAACAAAACTGGTCGTTTCACCGAGGCCAACCAACTTAGTTTTTGACTTTACATTATTTATTTTACAGTAGTGATCCGATTACCTACTTGATCGCTTACCACCGATTTCCTCTCGGTTTACGACATTAAAAGGGGAGTTTTCATACCTGGACCCTCGGCGTCTTCGGGAACACTAAGATCTATATCAAGATCGGAATCAGATAGAGCGCCGAGATCAATAACAAGTCCTGGGTCATCTGTATTACCCTCAAGACAATCTGGACACACAGTGGTTTCGCACGGATTTTGACTAGTAGTTGGGAATGATGGCGTCATTTCCACTGGTGGTGGCTAAAACAGAGGCTTAAATTAGGTAAACTTGCGATTTCAATATTTACATAGATAATTTTTAATTTTAGGCGGGTCACTCACACTTACTGTGGAGCTGGTATGATGACGATAGCAAGATGTTTGGTTATCTATGCGGTGAAGTGATTTATTTAGACAGGGTAGTTTTATAATTTAACTAGCTTTCCGCCCGCGGCTCCACCCGCGTGTACTTTCGCATTTTTTAAAATAAAAAGTATCCTATGTTACTTCTAGTACCTCCGAGAATATGTGTACAAAGTTTCATGATGATCGGTTGAGTAGTTTTTGCGTGAAAGCGTAACAAACATCCCTACTTTCACATTTATAATATTAGTAAGGATTAATCACATGACAGTTGTACTTACTTCAAGCCGATACAAATAACTGATACGACAGGGATCCCAAGATGAACATACGGAGTCATTGTGTATCATTCCTTTTCGTGGTTCGTCGCCAAAGTAGTCGAACGTGATCACTACGTTATTATCTATAGCGCAGAAGTCCAAAAAATCGCTAACTGAAACCTGAAATAGCATATACCAATAATATTTTTTACAAAAAAATATTAACTATTAAACTATTTTGCATAATATGGGGTAGAATATTTTTTACAATACCGTGTGCTCAACCAGCAGGAGTGATATCACCGTTGCCAGTTTATCATTATGCTAATTAAAGCATGACGTCAATCGCGATCAAAAAGTTTCTGATTTTCATTGAGGAAAAAACAGAAATATCTAAATCAATATCGCGTTATTTAGTATAATAATTTCCTACAAGCGGTTGATACCCCGTACTCGTGTGGCGTAAGACTTGGAGTGTAAGTGTGATAACTCGCGGTCCTGAGTTCGCTTCTCGAGCGGGGCTATCATGGATGTGTAAAGCAGATGTTTGTATTCGGGTCTCTTTGGTCAACTAATACTTAAATGTATGTGTTCCAAGACTTTCACGAGACCAAAGCAAGATTTCAAGCAAAGGAAACTTCTTGGGTGTGGCATAAATTAGGTTATCCTAAGGGGCTATTTGAGTGTAAAAACGTTATTTAAATAATAATACAAAATATAACCTTAGTCTTATCTCCGCAGTCTAGTGTTCCATTCTGAAAATAATTATTTTCTCTATCTCCATTACCGAGGCAGAACATCCAACCTTCGTGGAAAGAATATTCGATAGGAGCAATTTCCGCTTCTATGCAAGGATCAATGGCTACTGGAATCGATTCTTTGCCATATGTGCATTTTCTTTCGTGTATATTTGCTTCAATTCGAAACTGATCCATATCTGGTTCAGAACCAGGAGGGCATTTGTAAAAATTGCCTGTAATGTACAGAAAATTTCCTTTTTAAATCAGACAGAAAGCTATTGTGTTAAAAGCAGACATGTGTTCTTGAGCTCTGCTTGTACTTATGTGGCGGGTGTTAAACTTACTATTTTGAATTATGTAAACAGATTTTTCTCTTGAACTGACAACTGTTCGCACTGTGATCCCATTGCCACCAGTTTTTATAGTTTCCATGTTCACTTCTTGTGCCGCCCGTTGTTCTCTAGACCATTTAGCTGCTTCTTCAGCTATTTCCTGGCGAGTTTTGCCAGGCGATTGCGTAGACTGTAAGAGATAAGCAAATCGATTTCAGTAAATAACAGTCAAGTATCTAAACTGCACTCACCCTAATTGCTGGCTAACCGCGTAACGCAAATATTCACCGAACTTTGGGAATACTGTTTTAAGACACTCATGGAAAGAGATGAGTTGACTCGTAAAGCAAATACTTAGTCGTACCTATGCATAAGATTAGAGCAAAAACCGCGGTCAGTACTGAGCCTAAGAAAGAATTTTGCCATGCGTTTACTCGCATGGTGTAGTGTTTCTTGTTTGGTAAGTTCTCATATATACCAATGTTTACCTGTGGTGGTCTCTCCATGATGACGTGCGGCCTTCCAAGTGTATGCTGCCACATTAACTGAGCAGCGACCTTGTACTTGGAACTATGGTGAAGTGGATTAATTTGAAGAATGCCGTACCAAGCTAACTCTCTGTACACACTGTCAGGGAGATATCCAGTCTGAAAATGATAAGTTTTATTGATCAAGGCAGGATCATTTTGAGATGATTTTGAATTTGGAGTTGAGTTTCAAATAAGAACGATATACATATTGTGATGCGAGATCAATTTACCAGCAGCCTATTCTAAAATGGTTAATCCTTTTATTACGACACTGCCGGGTAAAAAGCCAATACCCACCCACTCTGGCATAATTACTATTATGGCCATACTTGGCAAGCGATTGCAATTTCTTGGCAGACTTAGGTCCCCATTACAGAACGCGACTCAGACTCTGATCTAAACTGAAGTAGCAATCGTCTTTGTCACTTTGATAGTGAGAGAAAGAGACAATCAATACTTAAGTACAGATCAAGACTTAAGGCTTGACCTGTAATACGGGCCTTAGAATAATAAGTAAGGGCTGATACTTAAACTCTGTATGATAATTTTATTGATATGATATTTAATGTAACACTTACGGGCATGAAGTCCATATGCCATTCTTCTTCTGTATTTGTTTCTTTTGCCTTATCTATGAAAATAAAATAAATTAAAGTGATGTTTATCTTTATATTATGTAGTAAGTACTAGCTTTCCGCCCGCGTGGACTACAGATTATATCATGCCCAACTGTGGGATCTATCTCTCTCTATCTATCTATCTCTGTACTAAAATTCATCAAAATCGGTTCAGTAGTTTAAGCGTAAAAGACGGACAGACAGACAGAGAGAGTTACTTTCGCATTTATAATATTAGTAAGGATTATCTATGAAAATAAAATAAATTAAAGTGAGCTTCGTATTCTTCGATGTTTATATTTTATAGTACTAGATTTCCGCCCGCGGCTCCCGTGGACTTGTTATATCGTGCCCAACTGTGCGATAAAATGTAGCTTATGTCAATGTCCTTTCCCAGGCTCTTATCTATCTCTGTACAGAATTTCATCAAAATCGGTTCAGTAGTTTAAGCGTGAAAGATGGACAGATAGACAGACAGAGTTACTTTCGCATTTATAAGTATAATAAGTATAAGTAGGTATATAAGTATAAGTAAGGATAAAAGCCATACTTACCAGATTCTGCATCCTCATCTCCTTCTTCTGAATGGACGCCTGATGCCTGAAAGTGTAAGTAACTTAGTTAGGTAAAGTGTAGAACATGCATTTTAACCTAATTAAAATGGAAGGTTCTCAAATAAAAATCACAAATCATTGTGTGCTTCTTTTTATTGTGCTTCTTAGTTTTATCTAAGATATTAAAAATGATTACTTAACGCAACTAATTTACCTCACACCACATTGCAGCTATGTGTATGTTATACTTAGATTCTTTCGAGAAAAGATGGTTAGTTAATTTTCCTAGAACATACGAGTACAAACAAAGCAACGATGATAGGAGTTTCTTGTAACTTTTTGAGTAGCAGTGACTAGTTATTAACGTAAATATTCTAATTGTGTACTGATCAAAGTTATGAATTATAAACTTACCAATAACGTTATACCTAACAAAATCAAAATTATTTTTAATTTTACTTCCATTTCGGGACTTGTCTTATCTCAGAACGTTCTGAGAAAAGTACCAGAAATAATTGCCACAGTGACTTGAAAAATATAGTTTAACTTAACAAGAGTAGTAAAAAAATTAATTGGCTTGGCCACCTTAATTAACTAGCTGTTTCTTTTCCAAGGTAGGTACTTACTTGTTAATGATAAACGTTTGTTGATCTAGGTACCCACCCATATTTTTTACCCATGTGTCGGTCACGAATAACTCCACGTTTATATTTACGTGTAAGATTATAGGTTACAAAATCACCAATTGCAATGCACCAACCTGTTTTATAGTATATACCTATCTAGCATTGGGCCCTTTAGACAATCCTCATTGTACTTATAGTGTCGACATCACGTCATTTCCTATCAGTGATGGTTATAATAGGCTGTCTCATATGATGAAGCACACAATTGAGATATCTTCTTTGGTTTGAACATTGGGTTCTCTTCAAAAACGGGGTCCTCTACTCGAGACAACTATAGTCTACTCACCTTCATGATCCATGTCCTCTTCTCTTGCAGAAGAATGAGAAGCGCGACTAAGAGCTAGGAAAAGGAAAAGAGACAGAAGTCTTGAAATGAATTAATGTGTTAGGCTGTGTAAATGTGTTAATTATACGTACATAATGCCTACACAGTCACATGTATGTCCTTTCACTCAACCTTTCGAATTTAGGATTTAAGGTAATGTATGTAGGTATTAAACAAAAATTCGATCTTGCACGAAGTCGCGCGGCCTTTAATCTAATCGAGGCACCGCGTTAAGGATCGTTTTTCAGTTTTCAGTGCTTCGATATGTCACATGTACAGTCAAGAGCACGCCACGCTTGACACTACCAGTGAAGCTCTGATTTATACTGCGCACCATACAATGCAGGGCCGGTCTAAAGTCCAAAGTGTCAAGCTTGAAGAGCACTTGACTGTACGTTAGTTGATATTTGGATTTTGAGAAAGTCGATGAGAAGAGGATTTCGGGAAAATAAAAATAGTAAATGCAACCACAACAATTTACGCAACTTTAAAATGTGATTCTCCTCATGAAACTGAACAACTTTCCCTAGGTAACCTATATGATTTATTTAATTTTTGAATTCTCATATTCAAACCTACTCAACTGAAAATTATCTTTTTTCGTATTTCGCCCAATGTTTTGTGTGAAAAGTTTTACAACTTCGTGGGCTGATTCACATGGTTCAGGAATTAGAGGAACATCGAAAAATTGGTATGAAACGCGCGGTATCGCCACTACGTCATTTTCTCCCTAATAGTAAAGTTAAGAGAGGTGTTACGTTCCTTACATGTTTTTTTGTGGGTGACTGTACTGTATATCAAAACAAAACGCATTGTTACACTGTCAGTCGTGAAAAATGAAACCAAACGCAAACCGATTGCAAGAGTTGCTACAACAAAGAACAAAATACATTTTAGCCAGGCTTAGCTTAGCAGCTTATTTTAACCACTAGGACTAATGAGTCAAATTAAACTACTAGGACTAGTAAATTATATTTTTGGGGCACATTTTACATGAGACTTTGTCCTCCTCGTATTTTAAGTCTTATCCATAGAGTAACTTATATATGGGTCTTATCAATTGAACAGTTAATTGAACTACTGAGAACAGAGGCTTTCTACTATGATCTTAATTCCTGTGTTAGTGACTCGAAAATTAAAATACATAATACAATAAAGTTAGGCTCTTTTCTATTTCTTGATTTGGTAACATTAATAAATCCACAGCTGTCACTTGGGCGGGCACGGGCACCCGATGCATTAATTGAAGTTATCGTAAAAATATTAACGATTTACTCATAATTTTAACATAAACCTATGTTATTTTGAGCATTATTTGCTTAAAAACGACAGTGATGAACACCTTAGACAAACAATTGGCAGATTTAAGGATCTACGCGAATGAATTGGATGCGAAACTGCAAGATGATATCAACGCAGCGAAGACGAAACCATCTATTCCGCCCAAGAAAAATAAAGCTCCAGTGCCTCAAGTGCCGCAGAGCTACACCGTGAAGTCTGCATGTGAACCGTCCTACTCCTCTAGACTAGAGTACGGCAGTAGAACAAGCTCGACATATTCTAATTTGGTGCCAGTGAAAAGTTGTATAGTGAGGAACACTGCGCGAGTGAGGAGCGGAGATGTGTTGTTGTACAGCAACCTGCTGCCCCCCGGGGGTACTAATCATGTTTATTCGAATTTGCCAGTTCAGCGGCATGTGGCGGAGGGCATTTATGACCGAGATACGAGGTCGGAAGTATCGCGGATCAGTGACTTAGGCGCGCAGTCAAACTACAGCGAGTTACGACGTCCAGGGTCGGCGTATCCTCCGTCTTCGGCGTCTATTAACGCTCAGGACTTCTCCACTTATGGTGGTTCTCAGACATCGTCAACATATGAGTCATTGTATGAGCCTATTAACCCTCGGCCATGCAGTCAGATGTCTGGAACCTCTTTGTATGGTGGTTATGTTGGTACCACTATAGAACCTACACCGGAGCCAGATGATGAGCTCTATTGTGGCAATTGCTACCGGTGTGGAGAGAAGATCATGGGGGAGACCACTGGCTGTACCGCTATGGAAAGAATCTACCACATCAAGTGCTTCTGTTGCCAACAGTGTGGGATTAATTTGCAGGTGTGACTTTCCACTTGAATATTCTGATAGGCATAAAATCCATAACATTATAACTAACAGGGTGTAATAAAATAAAGTGATCAAGTTTTCAAGGTTTACTTAGGAATAATCCTGAGATATTTAGCTACAAAAATAGGTTTTTTATTATTACTTTTACACATAAATCAATCACATTTTTGCCTTAAAATAATATAGTTTTATTTTCAAATGAAATTTTTTTTTTTTACTATGTTTTGGATCTGCAATCAGCTATCGAAGCTATAATCAGATGGTGTGCGTGTTTTAAGAATTTTAAGAGAGAAGTTCCACTGAACATCATCTCTAGATTTAAAAGAATACACTCTCTAGCGTCTCTCGTCCAGTCGCAGTATCTGCCATCTTTTGAGTCTTGTGGTGTTGTCGTTCAGCAAGTCTCTAGCCAGTTGATTAGCGTGATTTTTCAGCCTTTCTTTATATTTGATGCAATACTTAGCAACTTCCTCCTTTACTGAAGGCATTTCAAGATAATCATGAATTTCAGAGTTTCTTGTGAACCATGAATCAAATGAAATTAGACCTCTAACTTTTTTTTTTGTATTATAAGATGGGTTAACTCTTGACCTCAATCTTGACCATAAGGTCGACGATGGAGCGAGTTAACCCAGAAAATGCCTACTCAGGCACTAAACTTTCATTTAAAACCACAGTACACAGCAAGTTACCCACAAGCATAGTTGATTTGATTGTTAAATTTTTACTTTATTAATAGAGGCCCTAAAAAAATCGAAAAATATAATTTGTGAATTATAAACAATTAATTACTTATTTTTCTTGTTCTCTATGTCATCACATCACTAAAAAGAAGGCTACTTTTTGTGAATAATTTTTTATAAAATTTTTATAATACTCTCATTGGTTAAATATTTCAGGGACGACCATTTTACGGAGTGCAAGGGCGTGCACTTTGTGAACGTGACTATCTAGACACGTTAGAGAAATGCTGTGTCTGCAACTCTCCCATCTTGGACAGAATTCTACGTGCCACTGGAAAGCCGTACCACCCTCGCTGTTTCACCTGCGTAGTCTGTCAGAAGAGTCTTGATGGAATACCGTTTACGGTTGATGCAGTTAATCGTATTCATTGTATTGAAGATTTTCATAAAAGGTTGGTGTTCTAAATTATTTAGTTTTTCAAAGTTTGCCATGTAAAATAACATCTTTGTTACTTCTTTACTTTTTGAAGGAAGGGCATTCAAACACATTTTATCAACAAAACTAGAATTCAGTCTTTGGAAATATTCAGTCTTGCAGATTTAAAAAAAAACTCATTTTGAAAAAACTCTATCTATCTATAGATCGTGAGAGGTGGTCAGTTTTTCGCCCATTATATAGCAAAACCCTCGCATCCCACTTACAGAACTTTACTGTATACCTGGAAAGAGTAGGTAGCTGGCAAATTCTTTTCTTTCACTTCCAATCTCTGAATTGGAAGGATAAACAATCCTTACTTTATTTAAAAACTTTATATCTACAGTATGCGGGAATTATACGATTTTTATATTTCCCGTATGCTGTAGATTATACAGATTTCACTTAATAAACAACATTATTTTTTTACATCCAGATACGCCCCACGCTGCGCCCGATGCCATGAGCCAATTGTTCCAGAAGGCGGTTTAGAAGAAACTGTCCGAATTGTAGCACTAGACAAAAGCTTCCATATCGCGTGCTACGCCTGCGAAGACTGTGGCGCCTCCCTCTGCACCCGGCAGGAGGGCAGGGGGTGCTACCCGCTCGACAACCACCTCTATTGCCGCGAATGTAACGCGCGCCGAATTCAAGACCTCTCTCGCGAGATTAATTGACAACTTTACTTATTTCTGTAAGAAGATACTTATATTGCAGGAGATAATTGCATGATATTGGAGATTAGTAATCAACAAGAAATACAGAGTATTAAGGAACAGCTTAGCAAATACTTAAACTGTGAAAAATGTACCAGTAGCAATCACCAGTCATAGGTGACCTGTTTTTCCCGGCAACCGAATATTATGGATTATCGAAATTCAATATCTTGGAGCTACGCAATGTACGCGAACAGCTGCTCCGGCAGTTCCGCGTAGCTAAAAAAAATCTTGGAATGTATATTGCTGGTTTTGTGACTTATAGCCCGCCAAAACTAGAAAAATTAAAGAAATAAATCGCGTGGTTCCAAAAGATTCAGGAATGTGTAGAGGGAGATCCCCTTAACATTGTCTAGTAATCCCATCGATTTTAGATGCCGCTAGGGGTAGCAGAGAGGAATAAAGGTCCCTTTTTTCAGTTTTTTGCTCATAACTTAAAAACTTACTTTACAATACAATATACTTTATTGCACACATAGGATTAAAATAACAATACTTTACTTTAAAAGGAATTTTCAAAATTCCCACGGGGAATAGAAAATCTCAGGATAATTTGAAAAAAATGTATAGCCGAAAGTTCTACAGCTAAATGTTTATAATTCTGCACAAGTATTCCTCAAGCAACAAAGGCGCTCAGAGAAGGAATCCTAAAACTCCCACGGAAAACTTGAAGAAGTTTATAAAAAAACTTAAGGTTCAAACACTCTGAAAATGATTCTTTGAGAAAGCAGGCATTGTCTCAGAAAGGAATTCCCATAAAATTCATACGGGAACGAGCAATCTAAAAAGAAAGATGAAAGTTAAAATTTTATTAACTTAGGTTCCTTTGGGAATTTTGGTAATTTTCTTTTCAGTTATCTTACTTGTACTTATAAACTATCACCTGTAATATTTCAGCTAAATTGGTAAAGGTTTTTAAGAAGTTTCATATTAACTTTTAATGACCTTAACACCCCCTAATTCGACCTTGTCGCAAAACCAGTTACCAGGCTGTCGTCTCCTTATTACAAACTACCTACCTGCAAAATCTCATCTTACAAGTTCAGTCGTTTTCGTGATATCGCTTTAGGAATGTTAGCTGTTGTTCACTTTGATGTTTCTTACTTAAATTCTCTGATTCCCATAAGAATTTTTCGCCAAATATTTTTTAGGCTGACGTCTCCTAACTGAGGAGCTTCGGAACAAAAACCGATAAATCACATCTTGTCATTTTTTCATGATGCCAATTTATTGTTCTCTTACATATCTTGCTCTATGTTAATGTAACCTGGTCAAAAATTGATAAATCCGCTCTAAATCCGTCCGCGAAATACCCGGATCTGTACAAAAACCGATAATTCCCTACTAAACAACGATGCGACTGGAACATTTTTTACATTTTCCCACAAAAAACAACAATGTCATTTATCGGTTTTTGTTCCATAGCTTCTCAACTACAGTTGAGGAGCTTTTAGCTTTATAAAGTTTAATTAGTTTTTGAAATATCGTGTCTCAAAAATGAGTGGTTTTTTGCTGATATATTTTATAGATTTTCTCGTGTTTCCGTGGGAATTTCGGAAAATGCGTTATCAGTAGATATTTCCTAGCTAAGGACTACCTACCTGCCAAATTTCATATTTATAGGTCAAGTATTTTGGAAGATTTAGTGTTAAACGTTATTTTTTGTGTAACGCAAATTTTACATACGTTGACAAGGGTGTAACTTAAAAACCACACAATTTACAGACATCTTAAGTATGACAAGGTTATTGGGAATTTAATGAGCTTTAATTCTTACCTGGAAGTGTAGTCTCTACAGTAGACCGTTTTCAAGTTATGAGCAAAAAACTTAAAAAAAGGACCATTATTCGTCCCTGCTACCCCGAGCGGCACCTAAAATCGATGGGACTTTACTAGACAATGTTCAGGGGACTCCCCTACACAATGCTGAAAATTTTAGAACTACACGAATTAATTCGTTTTCTGACACTAATTTTCCCACTTTTGGCGGGCTATTACTCCGTTTTTTTTGGAAATTTAATTGAAGTATTTTGCTAAGCTGTCCCCTACACACTGTACATCATAGAAAACAAATCGTTTTGAAAAAAAATGATATTTTTTAGATTTTCAAGAAATCCCCACTATTATATTTTACTCAGAAACTCTATTATTAGACGTAAGTACCACATAAACATTCCTATTATACGCATTTAAATATTATAATGGCTGTGTAGCTCTCACCATTCATGTGTATTTAGCTATGTATTTTGTGCAGTATTTTTAAATGTGATTGTATATTTAGATCTTTGTTTAAGTTGCACATTTCGTTATTATAAATTGTGCCATTTAATGTAATAACTACATTATATTGTCAAGCTATGTTAAACACAATCATTTATAATTTTTTATAACTATTCATACACTTAAGAGTACTTAAGAAATACTATTGTTAGAAATTATGAAAAATATCGTAATGTACATTTCTACATAAATAAAATCGAAAGAAAGTTGAATATTATAAATTGCATTTCAGTTTACCAGGCAACCAATAACCAGTTTCCACTAAAAAAAAAACTGTCTTAAACATGCATTTCCGATTATGTATTTCTCCGCCAAATGTGGACAAGATTTCAAAATTATTGTTTTATACGAAAGAGTAGGTATATCTCCAGAGGTGGTCCCATTGTCACTAAGTCAGGATAATATAGGATCCCAGGGAAATCGAGGGCAACCCTCAAATTTAATGGGCACTCACAATGTTTCTCGTTTACTTTCTGTTATTTACACTAAAATGGAGAAAAAAATGACATTTTAATAAAAAAATAATCTGACTTCAAAAAAGCGAAAAATAAACGTGCAAAGACATCATCATTATTTAATGTGATACATAGTACCTACTAATCTGTTTGAAGTCGGGGCCAAGCGAAATAAGTTTCATAGGTTGCGTACGTCGTCGCACCGAAGAAAAAACTTTTTAATAATTGATTTAAATCATCATTACGTTATGTTAAAACTATATCCTGTAATGAGTGAAGTTTTATTTATACGCGTCCATAAAGTGAAATTATTTTGTTCTTTGATGGAAGACTGTTCGTACGCTACCACATGGGCTCCTCGGCAATCGTCAAGCGTGAGTAGGACTTACGAACAGAGGTTTTGTAGCACTCAATAGCATAATAAGGTTACTTAACATGATGACGGCTCAGGTTCCCGGTCAGGGCAAATATTTGTGTAAAATGCAGATGTTTGTTCTCGGGTCATGGGTGTTATGTTCTAAGGGACCCATGACATAGGTGAAAAGCCTAGGCCCGTATTTCAGAAGGAGACTCAATTATTGATCTATACTTAAGTGTTGGAAGTATCTTTCTCTAACTATCAAAATGACAAAGACGGCTGCTACTCAAGTACAGGAGACATATTTTTGAAACGATAGAATTCCAATTCGCATACGTATTGACAAGATTCGCATGAGAATCTCATACAAATCTTGTCAATTCGTATGCGAATTGGAATTCTATTGTTTCAAAAATCAAGCCCCAGATCAGAGTGAGTCGGACCTTAGTGTGGATCTTTGAGTGTGTAGCGTTTTCTTATTTACCATTTACTTTGAATTTTGTGCAGTTGCTTTTAAGGCGACTACAGCACCCGAGGCAGCATACATAGGAATAGTGCCATCTCCGTCTCTCAACATGCCTGGGCCGGCAGTGCGAACAGTGTCGATACACGAAGTTTACGGACTATGAAAGCGTGCGTGCGTAAAAACATGTTCGAAAGTTGGAAAAATGAGATTTATGGAAAGGTAACAGCTTAAATCGAAAAATGCGCTAACTACTTATCGAGAGTGTTCAAACACGAACATTTTGATAGCAAATTCAAGTTCCTGTGTGCATTTTACTATCGTTTTTACAGCTTAAAAGATACACAATATTGGGTATTTAGAGGTGACTTTGTGAGCTTTTTCTATCGAACCAAAAGTGCTGAATCATGTTTTCAGCAAACTACTTATCTAGTTTATGTCCTGAATATTACCGTAGTATTTTTTTTTCTTCGATTTAATGCAGTGCGTCATGCTTATCTCCGCATCATAAAATCGTAATTTAGGTGCTGTAGTCGCTTGCACTATTGTTTTAATTCACGATACCTACTTATTTTTGTAAGTTTTACTTTTACTTCATTTCAGTATAGGACTTACAGGAAAAAAAGCTTCGAAACTGAATTCAGACCAGGAGACGTATTTTTGAAACAATAGAATTCCAATTCGCATACGAATTGACAAGATTTGTATGAAATTCTCATGCGAATCTTGTCAATTCGTATGCGAATTGGAATTCTATCATTTCAAAAATACGTCTCCAGTCCTTTTTTTTGAGTTTCTTTTTACTATAAAATGAAATTATATAAAAAAAGATAATTTTGTTTGAATAGGCGTAGAGTCAGTAGGGTCAAAGGATGTATTTAAATCCTTTAATGTATGTTTGTATGTATTTCATGTAATCTGGACTTGTTTTAAGTGGCATCCTGAATGTCCTTCCACGCTGGACTGGGAGTGAAAGAAAAACTTAGAATGTGCCAGCTGCCTACTCTTCCCAGGCATACTGTAATAAATCAGTAAATGGGACGTGAGGGTCTTGCTGTATCATGGGCGAAAGGCAGACCACCTCTTACCATTACACAACATGTTCCATCTAATAACCCTCACCATTTGTATCAAACATGGCATTAAGTGGTTTTCTAGAACCACTGATGCTCTGCCTGCCTACCCCGTTAGGGATTACAGACGTGAGCGTGGGTATGTATTTATGTCCAATAAAATAAAGATTTTTCTATTCTATTCCATTCTGACTCCATTTCGCAATTATAAAACTTGAAAAACAGGTTTCATTTATTTATTATTTACGCTGCTGCATACCGGTCATCTCCTCGTTAAAATAAGGAAACAACCTCAATTTGAAGCGACGCGTTGTAAAAATTGATGCTTCTTTTATTAATAGTGTTCATACATTGTTACTGGTCTAGCTTAGAGAGGTACTTTTCCGCGCGCACCAAACGATACCGCGTTTCAGAATACAGGGTGCGCCATCTAGCGGATTAATATAGTAATCCAACGTTCTTCACGAAAACTAAGTACCTAGTGTATTGAAATGATATAGTTCAGGGGTTCCCAAACTGTGCGCCGCGGCGACCTGGTGCGCCGTGGAAAGCACAGAGAGGCGAGGCGCCGCGAGGCGATCCTCTTGTTAGAAAATAAAAGCTTATTACTGGTATTCTTATAATTTAGTAGTAATGTAAAACAACATTGACAACACCACTTCACTTATGTCACCTTCTTATCTCGCTGCTCTCTCGCTCCCATGTATGTAATATTAATTAAGTTTTACAATATAATTTGCCCCTCAAGATATCTGCCGTTTAAGGTCAGTCGGGGCAAGTGCGCCATACTTTCTGAATAGTTGATTTTAATGTGTAATAAATTCTCTAAATATTGATATTTGAGTCTACATTTAATAAAATGTGACAGTTTGGTATTTTGTTATTGCAATGAATGTTGATTCCATCAAAACTATCAATAATTTGACACTATTTTTGATGAAATTTCAAAACATGTACGTAGGCGCACTTACCCCTGGAAATGGGGTAAGTGCGCCCATATAAACAATGCATTTAAGTACCGCGCTACAAGAAAAACATTGTTTTTACTCTAAAGATCATGGACAATTAAAAGCATCACACTAGTTTCTTGTTTTATTATATAGTCTTTAAAGGAAATACGGCTAACATTTTGAATTTGGGGCAAGTGCGCCATAGACGGTTAATCAGGGGTTTCAAACCTTTAAATTACTTTTACAAAGTGGTTCGTTTTTTTAGTTTAAATGTTTGGAGTTTGTGCGTTAGTAAATATTTTAAATAAAACTCAAATTTATTTTGATATTTATTATATTTTTTATTAATTCAAAAGATACAAATTTAAGGTAACAATTGATGTATGGCATAAAAGTATGCAAGTATACACTTTTGGGAATACGCTCTTTGGTTTCTAGTGGACGGCACTTACTGCCGTACTCAGAGACGTCAATTAAAGTTAAGAAGTAATTAAATGTCATGCTATCCTTGTTAACATCAACAAGACAGAAAGAATGTGACAACATCTGGTTAAATGATTAATTAATTTAATTGACGTCTCTAAGTGCGGCAGTTCGAAACTTATAAGTTAATCAGACTTAGAGTGCATGGCACTTCGGAACTTACTTATATTGCTCATTAGAATAAAAATCTGCCTTTTAATTTAGACTTAGGCACAGAACATATTGGGGGAGGCAAAGCATCAAGTGGTCATAGAACTACTTAATGCCACATTCGATAAATATTGTGAAGGATATTAAGTTGAAATATTATACGTGGTCATAGGCTATCAGCCTTTCGCCCACAATAAAATGCAAATACAACCCTCAAATCCATTTTTACAGTACGCCTAGAAAGATTCGGCAGCTGGAACATTTTATGTTTTTCTTTCGTCCAGCACAGAAGCATTATAGTGTAAGTAATTAATTATTACGTTGTGGACCTTTGTGAACTGTGTAAGATTTACATCCAACGTCACCATTCCAAACAAAATACAAAGTTAAAAATAGAAAAATCACTAAAATCAAAAAGGTTGCCGAACTCTGGCTTGGGGCAAGTGCGCCATACTAAACACAGTTTAGGCGCACTTTCCCCTCACTTGATTATTTTGAGGACATAATTTTAAATTGTTAAAAAAACATTTATTACCCTATTTAGGTGTAAAATACATTCACAGATTTAAAGAAAAACATCTAAACTTTGTACTTACCTCGTTGGTTTGCCACAAAACATAAAACTTTTAAAAGATTTGGCCGGATTTATAACACGAGTCATCTCCGATCCCACGTGCAAATGACACTCAAACTTAAATGGCGGATATGTCAAGTTACGGTGAACAGAGCCATCTGAGATTGTTATCTGGAACTATATTTTAGTGTCGTTCGTGAATTTAAGATGGCGTTAGTTGTATAAATTGTTTAGTTTTCGATATTTTAAAGGTAGGCGCGCTTACCCCGTTGGGGCACTTACCCCGGCTGACCTTAATTCATTCAAGTACTTAATTTATAATCCCAAAACTACGCGGATCTACTACGCTGCACCTGCTCTGCACATCATCTCTTTGGCATACTCTTTAAAGCCGGGTCCGCAGCGGCAATTTTCTAACAAAACATGTTATCGAAACATGTTACCAAAACATGTTTGCATAAGCCGGGTCCGCTGCGACGTGTTTTCGTGTTAGCTAACACGATAACATGTTTTGCTAACCGAATAGGGGCGTGGCCTAACAGTTTTGTTCGCAAAAACACAATAACATGTTTGCCGAGACGAATGGATAACATCCCCCGCGTTCGCCTGCGGGGAGGGAAAGGAACGCATTTTATGTTCGCACTCACGAGAAGAAGACGTCCGTCCTAATTTATCTATGGTCCGTCCGCCTATATTGTCTTTGACGTCCGCCATTATATGTATTATCCCCAAAGAACACAATTACTCCTAGCGGAGATTATTATTCTCAGTTATTATTCGAGTTAAATGAAATAAAAACAATAACAAAAATAGGCGCAGCGGACGAGCGGTTATGCAAACATGTTTTGGTAACATGTTTTGTTAGAAAATTGCCGCTACGGACCCGGCTTAACCGCTCGTCCGCTGCGCCTATTTTTGTTATTGTTTTTATTTCATTTCAAAAATGAGTTCCGACGAAGAAGACGTGGAAGTTGTTTTAGCAACAGTTGATTTAGTTCTCCAAAGAAATAATAAAAATAGGTTCCGGGTAATACTGAGTAAATAACTCGAATAATAACTGAGAATAATAATCTCCGCTAGGAGTAATTGTGTTCTTTGGGGATAATACATATAATGGCGGACGTCAAAGACAATATAGGCGGACGGACCATAGATAAATTAGGACGGACGTCTTCTTCTCGTGAGTGCGAACATAAAATGCGTTCCTTTCCCTCCCCGCAGGCGAACGCGGGGGATGTTATCCATTCGTCTCGGCAAACATGTTATTGTGTTTTTGCGAACAAAACTGTTAGGCCACGCCCCTATTCGGTTAGCAAAACATGTTATCGTGTTAGCTAACACGAAAACACGTCGCAGCGGACCCGGCTTTAGTATTGGCAGGTACAAAATAAACAATGTCACGCTTTTAATAGATGTGTGGAGATCACCAAGCTCACCCATCGTATTGACTAGGCAGCTACTGTATTTTATTTTAGTTTTTTTTCTTAACTCTATCTTTAATGGTTTGATTTAATATATAGTGTTCTAATAAATAAATAAAACCGGCCAAAAGCGTGTCGGGCCACGCGTATTGTAGGGTTCCGTAGCAGCATAGTTCAAATTTGTAGCTGGCTTCTTAATTCTACGAGCATATGTCATAGTCGATGTTAAAATTCCCAAATACTATAGTATCAAAAACAAATGTAAGTATTAAAAGTTTGTAGTTTCAGAAATAACTGTAGTTTTAGTCTAAATATAACAGAATGGAAGTATTGAATGCGCGAGCGAAGCGAAGAATCTATTAAACGACACCTGAAATGTCAATTAGTTATAGCTTGGCTTTCGGCTCGCCTCTTTTTTAGCGTGGAACCTTGTAAGGCAGCCATTTTGGATTAGGGTACACTTCGTCGTAAATGCTACCCTTGTGAATTATTCCACATTTTTTTTCATTATAAAAATTAATGTTTCCCAAAGGGATTGCTGAATCGAAAAAAGTTCGTAGTAAACCCCATACATCTTTTAATAAGCTATCCTATGATAACCCACTCGATGATATCGGCGAGAAAAAAAAAACCATCGCCCTTTCACGTGTATGGGAAACACCCGAGAAACAATTTTGTTCCACCATTTTATTTTTTAGATCTGTTAGATGCCAAATTTTAGCTCTGTATTATAGAAAATTATATTCTTATTAATCCCAACAAGGTTTGGCACTTGGTCGACTATTACTCGCAAGATTGAAGGGCCAACTTATGTGTGATAGTTTTCCTTTTAATTTCGTTGTATATACTACCACCGTAAATTTTTTCACATTTTTAGAAACAACCGTTTAGCTGGTAGAGGGGGGGGGGGACACTTGTGTTTGACAAAAACTTTCACTTTAAAAATTTATGTTTCGCAAACGGAGTGCTGAATCGAAAAACGTTCTTAGTGAACCCCTTCTCTCTTTTAAAAAGCTGTCCTATGACACCCTATTTGATGATATTGTCGAGAAAAAAAAATTCATCGCCCTTTCGTCTATGGGAGAGAAAAAAATTTTTTCTAAAAATTTTACAGTTCTGTCGGCGTAGTTTATATGTATGACCATGCTAAATTTCAGCTCTACAGTAGTAAGGGTTTCTTAACAAACCCACGGACAGACAGACATGGCGCTTTTAAAAACTACCTACTTTCACCAATAGGGTGCTACATTATCCCTGAGTAACATAGGCTATATAAATTTCCCGAATTCCCACGGGGACGAAGCTAGTATCATCATATATGTTTAACTTGCTGTATATGGTTTAGTGCAGCATTTTGAATAAAATGAATAAATAAATTGCCAAATAAATAAATAAAAGTTGTTTAGGCTGTGTGCGTTGTTGATATGTCAGCTATTCAGTCGATTAAGTTGTTTTACTTGTAAAACATAGTCGATCAGGGACAGAATGTGTACGTACAAGTTTCTCATTATAAATAAAACCAAGAAGTAACTCATCAAATTTAACTTTTATTTTCTTTTATACAATACATTCAGCGCTTCTTATTTGACTCAGACGGTCACTTACAAAACCTAACTACACTTATTATTACAAAAACAAAGAAGACTTTGGCTTCTCCATAGAACTTCAAATTACAACTTCATTACACACATGTATTATATATTTTACAAATTGTATGACACAAGCAAATGCAATTTTTACAAAACTAGAAAAAATAATAATGCAGTAAGCATTATATTAAGAGCTTAAATTTTTGTATAGTTGTGATAGTTTGGTGTTGTTGCCAAATTAAACAATACATACAATATTGCTAAAGGTTTGCAGAGCCGAGATGTGGTTACAACTTATGTCTTCGTAAAATAAAAATTCTTTGTGGTCTACGCGAACATATTCTCACGTATGTACTTGCGCGTTTTTAGTAATAGTGAGATAGTTTCCTATTCAGGTACAATTGTACAGCCTGACAATGAAACTTTAGAACAAAATAAGCGCAACGCTTTTCTCACATTAATTCGGTAAATTGGGTAAAAATTTAGACATTTTAATTTGGTTAATTTCAAAATAATTAATTGTTTATCTTATTTTATCATAGATATTGCTGCCTGAATATAGAAAAAATACTAGGATGAAATGTCTACCAGTTAAAAAAAGTAATTTGTTTTAAATCTTTTTTGACAAGCTGTGGCTACGTAATATAAATTATTACATAAATAACATTCAATTACATAAAATATTGTTTATCATGTTGAATTAATACATGTCAGAATATGTGAGAAAATTAAAAAAAATGTTTTTCTGGATCTGTAAACCTATTGCATTGTAAAGTTGATGATAATTTTTCGACATCTATTACTCCAATGGCATCAAATTGAACAGGTATTTTCCCCAATACATTTTCTTTGTTCACAAACATCACCCAACTTTTTTTTCGTTCACACGCCACTCACCCAACAATTATCACATTTTCTTATAGGCTAAGGAATAGAGAAATTGCAAGAATATACAAGATTTAAGACATAGAACACTGGTCATATGTGAACGTTGTTCATAGAAGGATTTGTTTTCCGTATTGTCTTTTTTAATACGTATTTTTGTGATACAAATACAGAGTACGGAAACCCTTTGAACTCTTTAAGAGATTCCTTTTTATTAATGTGTAGCCAGTCTATTAAGTTTCTATTCGGTGCCCGATCGCTATATCTATATTTACACGTCGCTTGGCGCCCCGGGCTTTTACAGCTAGGTCAAATTAGCTCTCAATTAACTTATTACAAAGGAATACAATCGTACGGCTTTTAAATGTTTCAATTTAAAAAAACATATTATTCGGAATTTAACTATAGTTAATACAGCAACTAGAAGCAGAATTGCGTGACTCAAAGGTGGTCGCGATAAAATGCCAAAGCGATTGTGTTGCCATTTAATTCCGCAAGTGCAATCCGTTGCATAAAACGGACGACAATTGGCGCTAAAAAGAGTATGCAATCGTTTACAGAGTATGCGTTTACTGTTTGGAAAAAACTAACTTCTTATACTTATTTAATGAATGGCAAACGGTCGCTTAAAACGGACCATTGCTGCCAATGTCACATTTCTAGTTTTTTTTTTTATAGCAAGCATAGTTCTTAATTTTCTCGCGCTAATCCGTCAAATTTCACCGCGGGCGGAAACATGAGTCTCGCAATAATGCTCGAGCTGCTCTATTCTCACTGACAGCTTGACTATTTAAGTCAAATAATAATAATTGTGCCTAGAAAAGTTTAGTAAGAGAATCCATGGTAACTCATGCGAAACAGAGAATTTGCTATGAACAATAATTTAAAAGCAAAACGTTAAATACGGACTAAATTAACAAATAATACAGACCTCTTATGTTCTAGCTTGTATGAACAAAAACATTACTGACTTTAGATATTCGTATCATATTAAAGATATACTATACCTATTACATACTATGTTTATTAATATTTAAAAACATCGAGTTTTAACATTGAGGAATGTGTCAGGATGTACCTATTTTACTATATTTTTTATCTTGTACGTAATGGGGTGCCTAGTTTTTTTTTTATATTTGAATGTGAAACCATCGACTTAAATCTGACTTATCGTATTTTGCATTAGAATTTACATAATACATCAAAAAAGTAGATAAACATACTTATATTTTTACATGTACATTATGTTAACCATAAAAATAGCAAATCTTAACTTCATTTCAAACATTTCTGAATTAGCATCAATAAAGCTTTTATTTTATAGGAAACTAAATCCAAAATTTTGCGTCGTTGAGATAAAGCCCTGTCACTTCGTTAATTTAATAAATTTACAAAAAAAAAAACATTTACAAATCATTGTCAAAATTTGAAGCTTAGAACCGTAATGTTTCTATATAAATCGAAAATAAGTAATAAAACACGAAAAAATTTCGAACGAGATGGGATTGACGTAAAGCATTAAAAATAACTCATGCATTTACAAAGTTTCAATAGTCATAATATTAAGAATTTATTTAGGCAGTTGTATGTAGGTACAACCACTGACGAGGAAGCGACAGGCAATCGACTATTTCTCGCTAAAGAAACATACGATTGATGTACAATTGTATTGCTCCTATATATTTTTTGTCTCTAGGCAAACTTATATTTACGAAATTATAACAAAATAATTATCGACGATAAATCTCATAATAAGTAATAGACATGATAATTGACCCACCAATGAAGTACGTAGTTCTAGATTAATATTTTTGGGGGCGATAAATCTAATAATCGGAAAAGTGATGATTGCCGGGCACAGCAAGAAGTTATACAGAAGTATTTTAATGTAGATCCAGTGCCAATCGACGGTAAACGAGACAATAGTAGAGCTAGAAAAGATTTTGTGCATTGTTTTCTTTGATAGTTCTTTTTACTCGGACATACTAGCGAAGACCGCTCTCATTTAATTCATAATATGTGACTGTGTCTAGTAAAAGGGACCACTTTGAGGGTAGTCCATAAAAGCGGTTAACATAGCTTTTATTGAGTTATGTACCTCTATATCCCCGTCTATTATACTGCAGAGTGACTGACAAACTGGCGGCTGGTCGAAAACCTCGATGAACAGTCTCAATGAACTAAGCCTGCATATCTTTATAGACGCGTGACATTTCTACCTTTAACGACCACCCTCAAAGTGGTCCCTTTTACCAGACACAGTCACATATCTTTTAGATTAGACAATATAAACTAAACTCTAGAATAATCTAGAGGATTTATTCGAGAGCAGTGGTTCCCAAAGTTGTTCACAAACTCGGGACCCACCTCTAATACATTTTACCATTACCAATAAGAATAAAGGCCTTTTCAAATAACAAACAAAATTTAACTGTTTATTACTTCTTTAAAAAAATATTTCAATGGGAACGATGAAAATGTTTCCTATGTTAATTTCGATCGCAGTGAGTTTGATAAGTCCAGTTTATTTCAGTATGGATATGTGTCGTTCTACAGGCTCAATATTCGTGGGTCGCGACCCATAGTTTGGGAAACTCTGTTCTAGAGTAAACTCCTCTCTGTGTAAAGCCGTGCCCTACCGGGTTATAATGCAATGCTAATATAAGTTTCCACCTATGTTGTTATTTATGAGAGCATTAAGTATACTGAATTCAATTGAACATAATAAATAAATTTGAACTATTTTTAAGCGGGGCCATTTTGTTTTGCGCGCACATGTCAAACCCGCCGTCCGTATCTAAAGTCCTAAACTGAATGGGATAAGGTTTATTTTCAAAAACAACTTCTGCGATCTTTCGATATAAACCGACCAAATTGAATAGGTAGAAGTTTTACAATTGACATTTGAAATCGGTAGGGGCGCCGCGACCTTGGGCCTTGACAGGTGAACCCGTTATTTATATCTAACTAGCTTTCCGCCCGCGGCTCCGCCCGCGTCCTAATTTTTTTTTAAATAAAAAGTATCCTATAAACCTCACGGAGCCCGAGACCTTTCCAACGAATGCAAAACCGTGGAAATCGGTTCGTGCGTTCTGGAGTTATAGCTTCAGGAAGGAAAACCCGACTTATTTTTATAAAGTAGACTAGCTTTTCGCCCGGGACTTCGTTCCCGTGGGAATTTCCCCGTCAATTTTCCAATGTTTTTAATAGTTATTCTGCTATTCGGGACGGAGAGAAATACAACAAATCAAAAACCATGGAAATCGGTCCAGCCGATCTCGAGTTATAAGTGTTGTAACAAACACGACTTTCTTTTATATATATAGATTAGTTTATATCTAATTAGATACGCTCATGTTTCTAAGGTATTGGCTGCTGGCAAATCTCTCTTTGGTCAACACATCTCCCTAGTTTGCCTTAGTAAGAAGAACTATAAAAGGAAAGAAAAAAAAAAAGCTTTTCTAGCTCTACCCGCTATTCACTAGCGATGGTACAGCTGCTTAAGCAGTTAGCGATCAATTAATGAATGAATGAATAAATTCTTTACATGCGCAGTTTTTTTATTGACAAGAGATCTAAATTTTAGGTTTCTTTAGCGAGAAAATAGTTGATAGCTACTCAATACAATGCCTTACTCAATACATGCAGGTATTATTAACATTGAATTATACCATAATCAGATACATTAAACACATTAGTTATAATAGGAAGGATTAATATGTAGACATCAATTTCAATTTATATTTCAGCCCACTAGATATATTGTTTTTATTAAAATAGCTCCCTACAAATCCAACAGGCCACAATCTCATCACAATCTTTACACGTCAGTGCTACCTATATTGACAAAAGTTCCTTAATTCCTTCTAAGAAATGGTCAATAAGAGCAATTTACATAGCTGATCGATTTACGTAGGGTTTCTGAACTTTGGGGGGCTAAACCATCGGTCAAATATCCTTCTGTCCAGCTTAAATCCATGCATAGTATACTGTCTTTTGAGTGTCATTCAAGTATCAGGGAGCGGTTTTTACGACAGTACAGAATAGTCTAAATTTGGTATTATATTGGAACATCAGTTTGCGACTTTGTACCTCTTAGGTATATGGACCACTTTTAAACATTCAGTGAGATCAATTTTAACCACAGACAAAAAATATTAGTATGGATTTGTCAGGAGTGATAATTTACTTTTATTGAGTTATGTACCTCTATATCCGTCTATTATACTGCAGAGTTTAAGAGTGACTGACAAACTGGCGGCTGGTCGAAAACCTCGATGAACAATCTCAATGAACTAAGCCTGCATATCTTCATAGACGCGTGACATAATATTACATGTACAGGGTGTAACAGAAAGGTGTAGTCATATTTCAGGATGGTAACCAGCCAATAAAACTAAACAACTTTCCCCCAAAGAACCTAATTGTTTTTTTTTTTTAAATCGGCCTTTCATACTAAACCTATCAACTGATCGCACAAGTTGTATGGAGGCGAAATTTTTTTTTTGAGATTTTAAATAGGTTCCTTGGGGAAAGTTGTTCAGTCAGGGCTTGAATAACCGAAAAAATATCGGTTAAAACGGTTAGCGGTATGACGTCATACCTTTAAATTTTAGGTACCCGTAAATAACGGTACCGTTATTTTCCGGTAGCTAAAAATTTCGGAAGCGAAATTATTTGGTACCGCTAAATAACGGTACCGTTATTTTTTGTGGTACATAAATTAATAAATAAAGGTTTTCTTTACACCCCACCGCTGCCGGCAACATCGCGCTGGCGTTTTTTCGGTACCGAAATAATTTCGGTTACGGTAGCGATAAAAATAAAGGTATAATATTATTGTAAAATTATAAAGATATCGGTTAAGGTATCAATTTAACCGTTTGACTTTCCTAACCGTTTTGACTCTTACCTTTAAATTGATACGGTATTGAAGTTTTATACCTGTACCATACCGTTATACCTTAACCGTTTTCAAGCCCTGTGTTCAGTTTTATTGGCAGGTCACCATCCTGAAATATGAGTACACCTTCCTGTTACACCCAGTATACCATGGCACCTAGTAATGACACACTTTTGATAATAATAAAAAATACACACATCAAAAAAGTCTAAGCAACATGCATGATTTTTCATGCAACAGAGGCATTTTCGAGAAGCTATGAAAATTATTCAAGACATGTATTTGTATAAAATCTTTAGTATGAGCAAGTTCTATACCTGAACTTTAACTCCTTTTATCTAACTTGTTTGTGGAAAAGAGACGAAAATGAAAACGAAAACGCAGTTTTTCTTTGCTTTTAGTATGGAAATGGTGAAATGAAACTTTAATTTTCGTCTCTTTTTCACAAATTTCAAGCTTGATAAAATTAATTTATAGGAATTGGAAATTCAAGTATAGAACTTGCTCATACTAAAGATTTTATACAAATACGTGTCTTAAATACTTTTAATAGCTTCTCGAACTGGTCTCTTTTGTATGAAAAATCGTGCATGTTCCTTAGACTTTTTTGATGAGTGTATTAATGTGTGATATTTGATCGAAGGCTTTGCCCTTCCAAAAGTATTTTAAAACAGGCCCGAAATCATTCACCGATTACTTGATATCAATAATAGGCCTTTGCATCTTGATAGATGAAGAAAGGTACATTCATTTGGTAAAATTTACTCACAGAGTACTTCAAACACGACTTAAAACGGATTAAAATTCACCTGAAAGAACTTTTCCTCCGTTCAGACTTCTCCGCACTAGGATTCCACTCGGCATCATCAGGATCGTCTCCATCAAACGGTGTTGGAGATAGAGGAGACAGTGTACTGGAGTTGTCGACGTCATCTTCATCGTCTTGCCTTTGGGGGGAGGCAGGGGAGAATGGGCCCGGGCTGAGGTGATGACCGGGAGGCATGGCCCGGACCATGTGTGAGTAGGTGTCGTCGCCTAAAGGGAACGTTCGTGGGGAGTACGGCCGTACTGCCTGTAAGGCAAAAAGGTATTTGTTTAGTACATCTCTTAAGAGTTATCTTGAGACCTGGGCCGACGTCACCTTCAATGAACAGTGTACATAATGATAAAATATTGAAAAGTTTCACTTATTTATTCAGTTTATATATTTTTATGATCATTATTATATTTTACACTCTCACACCTACAAACCTTTGAGTATTTAACCAGACAGGAGTGGATATTACGCGCGTACCCCTCTGCCAAGTGCTTTCAAGGACACACGACCGGCGGTCGTATACGTTATATAAAACTAGTTGCCGCGCGGACTTTGCCATTCGCCGAGTAGTATTGCGCGTGGCACGAGCTCCAAAGAAAATGCTTACTTGTAGTGTTTTTCGACGTATATTAATACTAAGACATCAAGTCTGCAGAAGGATGGTACTTCTTACCATTTGTAAGTATTATTTTATCTAAATATTACCAAATAACGTGCAAAATTATCAAAAATCCGAAAAATATTTCCAATAAGTAAGTGTTGCCATGTAACCGTATAAGTTCTTACTTGGATAATTTTAAAGGTGTGTACTAACCCCTGAGATTAATATTAATAATTTATAATTTTAATAATACGACATTCATTCAGCTAAGTATATAACAATACATCACATTGTTTTGATCGCTTTTTACATTAAAACCCTATTTAATATTTTTATAATCGAAAAAACTGTCAAAATGTCCAAGCATCAAATAGTCAAATCGTTATTTTAGCTGTACAATAATATAGGTAGTTCTATTTTACTATTTTTTTAGTATACAAATTACCGATTTTTTACATTCTAGTACCTTCTAAAATTAACCGTCATAACTACCAAGCATCTATCTGTCTATACTTTCCGTAATAAATATTTAAATCTAGGAAATTATAAAATTCTATACAATAACTTACTTAAAAATAAATAATAATCAGTTAACTTTAATTTAAATATCTAAGTATTCTACTGTATTAATTTTAAGTTATTGTTGTTGGTCACACCGGGTGAAATTAGTGATGGGGTGGCACAAACATAGAATTGATATCGATATTTCGGTACTTTGACGTATATTAATACTAACTGTACACTTTTACAGATTTCCAACAGAACCGGGTATTCGGGCTGAGTGGGTCGAAGCTTGTGGAAATCATAACATGTGGGAACCTCAACGTCTTAGTACAGTTTGTTCCGACCATTTTGAATCTTCATGTATTATTTCAAAAGAACAGTCTAAGAATAAAAGAAAATTTAATCCGAATGCAGTGCCAACATTAAAATTATTTAGCAATAAACTAAAAAAAGGTTTTTTTAGCAATAAACTATTATACCATGTACAATTACATTTTTATTTTACCCTTACCTTTTAATGTCAAATTTATAACATCGATGGATGACACTCGCATAATTTTTAACCGACTTAACAAAAAAGGAGCTTATCAATTCGACCTGTATAGGTACTCGTAATGTTGTATAGTGTGAGTTTCATCAAATCAGTTTAGCAGAAGAAATAAAAGTACTCATTAGCCCATACATGTCCCAATCGAGGGGCACGAGCCATCCTACGACAAAAGTAATTTCAAAAAATTAAACCGACTTCATACTTAACAGAAAAGGAAGAAATAATGATGTCATGTTGTTATGTACGAAAACAATTTTGTTTTGAGGTCGATGCCAGATAAAACTGAAAAGCGAAATAAGAGCTGGCTTCGACCTCAAAACTAAATGGTTTGTACAAGACATTGTTATTTCTTCCTTTCAATTAAGTTTAGAGTCGGTTGAATTTTTTTAAAGAACTTTTTGTAATGTAAAAATAGATAAAACTACTGATTATAAAATAAAACGTAAAAAAAAACCTAGTTCATAATTTAATTTATTTATCATACATAACTTTGCTGAGGAGGCACTTTGAACTGGTTTGCAATTATTAGTTCCTTGTCGTCGAGTGATAGTCGGCTGGGTTGTCTCTATATAGTATTCCTTGTGTGTTTTTTGTTATTATTATTTTTCCTTTCTGTAGAATGTTATTACTTTTCCATTGTGTATTTCCGTAAGGTGTATGTTATGTATAGTATATATATTATATGTATTTATTTGTGTTAGGTATATTGTATGTGTGTAATAATAATAATTTTCTTTATTTGCATAAAACAACTTAAAGTACTGTGACATGTTTTGCCAACCTTTAAAACCTTTAATGTAGTTTATGTAAGTATATTTATGTATGTATTTTTGCACCCACACTTATATGGTGTAATTTCATCTTCTCCATACCCACAGGTTGCCGATAAGATATTGCTTCTTAGCAATGGGGCCGCCTTTTGTACCCTAACTTTATTACTGTTCATAATGTAACTTTTACTCTGTCTCATGTTCTGTAGGTAATGTTGGTGTGCAATAAAGTATATTTGTATTTGTATCATTACAGGAATTCCCAATTCAATCATGTAATTCTCAAAATAGTTTACATTCTAAAAACAACAATTTATCAATGTAAAACAGTATAGATAATAGATTGATTAGCCAAGGATTATCTTTGATTATTCAAATTCATCGATAGTATGAATATCGATAGTGTCATGCACTGTTCCACTTAAATAAAACCAGAATAACTTGGCCTTTGTTTTGATACAGCTTACTATAAAACAAGAGTCTATTTATACTGGACTGTTGTTTACGTATTTTATAGACGGTTATGTGTGCGATTGTTATTGTTTGCGTACAGTGTAAGCTAGTGTTCGTAAATTTTGACTATTGCAAGAGTGAGCGTGTGTAGCGACGTGATCAAAGAAATGCGCTTGTAGACAACAATTATTTAGTGTGTGTTACCTCGTCCCCCGCATCTATTGGCAGACTTTTTTGCTTAGGCGCGAGCCGCTATATCCACTCCTGTCTGGTTAAATACTCAAAGCTACAAACAATCAGTGGCGTGCATAGACATTTTAGACAAGGTAGGCAGTGAACTTTTAGTGATGAAAATTATTAAGATTTTAGAATGTTAGTTAAAACAACTTAAGGTTATTCAAATCAAAATAACCTGTGCTTCCAAACTTTTAAAAATGCACGGAACACAAAATAAGCGGTTAGTACCTATGCACACAGCCCGTGAGCCAATTATTATGAATGTCGTATATTTTAGTATTAAAATGTCTTACTCGGCCTTTTGCGATAATGTTTACTTTTTCTTGAAATGGTAAACTTGAAAAATTACGCAGTTTCGGCAAACAAACATCATCACCACACTTTTCACAACCTATTGTACTCATTTTGTTCTAAACAAATGTCTAATAATAACTATAAACTGATAAAACAATAATTTGCAAAAGTTTTCGTTCGTAGTTGCAAAAGAAAAACAATCCAATATGAAAAAAATGCCGCAAAATTAAAAACAGCCCTTCCCTTCCAAACTTACCAAATATTGACACTTCTCAATTTGGTAGCATCGCTATAAAGGCAGAGCTTTTTTCGCCATACAATCAGTTCGTTAATTTTTCGCGGGGGAGGCGAAACAGCCAATCAGAAGCCAGCATTTTTAAACAAAAAAGGCATTTCAAACGAGTGCTTATAAGCTTCGCCATCTAGCGGCGGCGAGCGGCACGGCTCTCTCTTCTTACTAGGAACTAGATGGCGCTGTTTTGAAAAAGTTTAAATTCGGTAAAAATATAATGTAGATAACGTGATTTAGTAAAATATACGTAAAGTAAATTACGTACGTATATTCGTTTGATTCTGTGATCATTAGTGTACATTATATATTTAATTTTTGTTTTAATGTTCCTTGAATACCCTAGGGTAGGCACTGCTTTTCTGCTTGTATGGAATGCACGCCACTGCAAACAATCATACATCACTCTCATACACATTCACACTTCTGGTTTGCGATCGTATTGCTGCACTCGGCCCGGCACTACCTCGAGGCGGCAGCTGAAAATCAGTGTTTTGCCACTTACGGTAAAACTTTATACTGAGTTGCAACCTAGTTTCCTGCAGCACACACTTACTTTGCTTTGTTTTTTTTTTTTTTAATTATTGTTAGTATTATGTGTGTTCTATTTCTTTATTACGCTCTATGTCTCTGTGCTTATCTTATCTACTTTCTTTGCTATTGATTGTTTATTTGTTCCTTATTTCCTTGTTTGTTGTATCGTAAAACTCTATCATTGCTTTTGTGTTTGTCTCTTTCTGTACTGACTCTTTTTAAGTGTGTACTGTGGTGGAAGTAAATTTCTTATCTATCTATCTAAATATACATAAAAGGAGAAACTGACTGACTGACTGACATATCAACGCACAGCCTAAACGGCTAAACGTAGGCACTTGAAATTTGGAAGGGACGTAGCTTAGGTACCGTAGAGGTGCACTAAGAAAGGAATTCCCGAAGTTCCCACGGGAACGGGAAATAGCGGGAAAATCCTTTTGTATGAAAAATCTAAACCGCTTAAGTAAGACGCTTGAAATTTGGCATGCAGGTACCTTAGTAAACTTAAAGCTTAGAATTCCCACGGGAACGGGAGTTAGCGGGAAAAACTTTTGTATGTAAAAATCTAAATCACGTAAGATAGGACTTTTCAACCTGTACAAAAAAAAAACACGCAAACGAAGTTGCGGGCATCAGCTAGTCTATCTATATAGCACCTTTGTTACGAATACGTGTCTCGACTCTCTTTCGATTGGTGTTTCATCATTCCACACACCGTACACCGAAGATGTCGTCGGCCCAGGTCTCAATTTAACTCGTACGGGTTATATGTGGGGAATCGGGTGAAATGGTCACAAAACATGTGGAATTCCTTCCTTATCAATTAATAAAGTACTTGAATAACACCAATAACCTTACAAGATTAGATAACTCTGACGACCGGTTTGGTTAAGTGGCAGTGGCAATGCCGGATCCTGAGTTCGAATCCCAATTGGGGCAAATGTTTGAGTGATAAGGAGATTTTTGTTCTCGGGTCATGGGTGTTTGTGACTATTTTATATGTATTTCCCAAGGGACCCATGACACAAGGGAAAACCTTAGTGTGGGCCTTTGAGTGTGTAGCGTCTAACGTCTAACCCTATTAAGCAAGCCTCTATCGTAAATATAGGTTTTTTTTAATAATAATCATGAGTATTCGTAATTTTAAAGAACTCAAAAAAATTCCAAAAAACATATTTAACTCGTCATACACAGACGCAGAGAACCTGATGGGTGACCAAAATGGCAATTAATCACGAGCGTTGCCGTGCTTCAGAGGGAGGAAGGGAGGGCTAAAATCAAGACAAGGGCCATTTGGCGATTTGAAAACTGACACCAGGGTTACGTACACGATAAAAAGCGTCTAAAAAAATATTATCTCACCGGTTGCGCAGGCTGCGGCGGCGGCGGCGGGGGTAGCGCCGGTTGTTGTTGTTGTTGTTGTTGTTGCTGCTGTTGTTGCTGCTGTTGCTGCAGCAGCGGCCGCTCGCGGCGCGGCGTGCGCAGGTAGCGCTGCCGCTCGCGGGCCTCCGCGCGCGAGTGGCGGGAGGCCACCGCGTCGTCCGATACGTCCTCTTCCTGGAAATAAAATAATTCCACGTCAAAAACGTAAGAGTCGCCGACTTCAATCCCAAAAAGACATTTTTTTCGAGAGTTTCCCTCAATTTCTTCAGGATTCCACCATCAAATCCTGGTTTCCTTACCATGGGACCACCCTTGGGATACTCCCTTTCCAACAAAAAAAGAATAATCAAAATCGGTTCATAAACGACCGCGGACATACATAAAAAAAATAATATACGATCGAATTGAGAAACCTCCTCCTTTTTTGAAGTCGGTTAACAACAAATACAGGGCCTAAGGGAAAGGCTAGCACAGTAAATAAAAACTTTTTTTTATTTTTATTAATTAATAAGACGTACACAACAGCCAACAATCAAATCTTAATACTAAACATAATACGGCTAAGGTTCAGTTCCAGATTGACGGCCAAAAGCGTGAACGTACAGCATGATAAGCAAAGCTGTTTAAAAGTAAAACCAGTAAAACTTAAAATTTAAAACATGCAAAACAAAACTACGCACCAAAACAATGTAAGCAAACTAAAGGTACAATTGGGTGTTTTGATTAATTAATTAATTACAATAATTAAAATAGGCCATTGAAAAGAATAAATGATAGCTATAATTAAATTTTTAACATGACGTTTGCGGAAAAAACAACAATAGGCTACGTATGACATTTTAAAAATATTTTTAATTTTGTTTAATTTATTATTATACATAAAGGAATAAAAAAAATATATTAAATAAATCTATCTTTTGAAATGAAAATATAATAATTAAAAGATTCTCAGTACGGTAAACTAATCCTAAGTACGGCATTATATGCAATCGTATTCCTTTGCGAAACTGTTATGTCAATTAAGAAAAAAAAACTTTTATTTTGTATTTGGTTGTTTATTTACGAGTATGGTTGGTTGTTACTTCAGGCAAGTTGGTAGAATCTGAGCGGAATCCATAGTGTCAAAATCCAGTGTATTGCAAAAGTTCGAAAGTCCAGGAAGCATAAATTCAGTAAATATCAAAATAATCAAAACCACAAAACAGAAACAAACTCAACAACCAACAACTCAATACAGTGTGATTCTTTGTACACTATCACACTAACATTAATAAGGCGAAAGTTTGTGAGTGTGTGATTGTATATCTATTACTTCATCACGCTCAAACGGCTGGACCAATTTAGATAAAATTAGGTATGGAGGTAGCCGACACCCTAGATAAACACATAGATTACATGGTTTCCCAATTCCCACGGCACCCAAGTCCCGGTCGGGAAGCTTGTTTGAAATTAATGTAATATTTGTTACTAACTATTGAAAGGTTTTAAAACAAAATTTATAAAAAACCAGACAAACATACCTCGCTCTCGATAGACATCCGATTCGATTTTACGACGCCGTTATTCAATGGCGTCTCTGGAAAATCTAGCACTCGCCATCTGAAATAAGAATAATAATATTGAATACGACATTTATTTATTTACTACTAATATTATAAAGAGGAAAGATTTCTATTTTTGTATGTATGTTTGTAACGAATAAACTCAAAACTAATGGACCGACTTCAAAAAATCATTTACCCTTAGAGTACTACATTATCCCCAAGTAACATAGGCTTAATAATTTTCCCAAAAACCCATGGGAACGAAGTCCCCCGCGGAAGTTTATTATAAAACACTGTTACAAGTACGATAACTAAAGTTTGTCAAATCAAATGCAACACATTTCAAACTAACATGTAATTTAGTTACATACATTATTACGCAGTGTAGTAAATTAGATACCCAATTCAGTCTTGTACAAACAGCAGCACGTTATGTTGTTACCCATTTCCACTACAAAGCCGGCGCCATTACGAGATAAGGGTGACTTCAAGGTCAACCTGATGTGCTGCCGCGTGTATCAATAACTTTCAAGAAAAATAAGGAAATGTCGATGTCGTAGGAGGGTGACAATAGGACATCACTGTGATACGTGTCCAGTGACTTACTTGGGAGTGATGATCTCCTTGTAGGTGAGTATCTCCGGCCTGGTGTTGGCGGCTACGCTCTGCGGGATGACGATGTTGTCGATGTCGTAGGAGGGTGACAATAGGACATCACTGTGATACGTGTCCAGTGACTTACTTGGGAGTGATGATCTCCTTGTAGGTGAGTATCTCCGGCCTGGTGTTGGCGGCTACGCTCTGCGGGATGACGATGTTGTCGATGTCGTAGGAGGGTGACAATAGGACATCACTGTGATACGTGTCCAGTGACTTACTTGGGAGTGATGATCTCCTTGTAGGTGAGTATCTCCGGCCTGGTGTTGGCGGCTACGCTCTGCGGGATGACGATGTTGTCGATGTCGTAGGAGGGTGACAATAGGACATCACTGTGATACGTGTCCAGTGACTTACTTGGGAGTGATGATCTCCTTGTAGGTGAGTATCTCCGGCCTGGTGTTGGCGGCTACGCTCTGCGGGATGACGATGTTGTCGATGTCGTAGGAGGGTGACAATAGGACATCACTGTGATACGTGTCCAGTGACTTACTTGGGAGTGATGATCTCCTTGTAGGTGAGTATCTCCGGCCTGGTGTTGGCGGCTACGCTCTGCGGGATGACGATGTTGTCGATGTCGTAGGAGGGTGACAATAGGACATCACTGTGATACGTGTCCAGTGACTTACTTGGGAGTGATGATCTCCTTGTAGGTGAGTATCTCCGGCCTGGTGTTGGCGGCTACGCTCTGCGGGATGACGATGTTGTCGATGTCGTAGGAGGGTGACAATAGGACATCACTGTGATACGTGTCCAGTGACTTACTTGGGAGTGATGATCTCCTTGTAGGTGAGTATCTCCGGCCTGGTGTTGGCGGCTACGCTCTGCGGGATGACGATGTTGTCGATGTCGTAGGAGGGTGACAATAGGACATCACTGTGATACGTGTCCAGTGACTTACTTGGGAGTGATGATCTCCTTGTAGGTGAGTATCTCCGGCCTGGTGTTGGCGGCTACGCTCTGCCGGATGACGATGTTGTCGATGTCGTAGGAGGGTGACAATAGGACATCACTGTGATACGTGTCCAGTGACTTACTTGGGAGTGATGATCTCCTTGTAGGTGAGTATCTCCGGCCTGGTGTTGGCGGCTACGCTCTGCGGGATGACGATGTTGTCGATGTCGTAGGAGGGTGACAATAGGACATCACTGTGATACGTGTCCAGTGACTTACTTGGGAGTGATGATCTCCTTGTAGGTGAGTATCTCCGGCCTGGTGTTGGCGGCTACGCTCTGCGGGATGACGATGTTGTCGATGTCGTAGGAGGGTGACAATAGGACATCACTGTGATACGTGTCCAGTGACTTACTTGGGAGTGATGATCTCCTTGTAGGTGAGTATCTCCGGCCTGGTGTTGGCGGCTACGCTCTGCCGGATGACGATGTTGTCGATGTCGTAGGAGGGTGACAATAGGACATCACTGTGATACGTGTCCAGTGACTTACTTGGGAGTGATGATCTCCTTGTAGGTGAGTATCTCCGGCCTGGTGTTGGCGGCTACGCTCTGCGGGATGACGATGTTGTCGATGTCGTAGGAGGGTGACAATAGGACATCACTGTGATACGTGTCCAGTGACTTACTTGGGAGTGATGATCTCCTTGTAGGTGAGTATCTCCGGCCTGGTGTTGGCGGCTACGCTCTGCGGGATGACGATGTTGTCGATGTCGTAGGAGGGTGACAATAGGACATCACTGTGATACGTGTCCAGTGACTTACTTGGGAGTGATGATCTCCTTGTAGGTGAGTATCTCCGGCCTGGTGTTGGCGGCTACGCTCTGCGGGATGACGATGTTGTCGATGTCGTAGGAGGGTGACAATAGGACATCACTGTGATACGTGTCCAGTGACTTACTTGGGAGTGATGATCTCCTTGTAGGTGAGTATCTCCGGCCTGGTGTTGGCGGCTACGCTCTGCGGGATGACGATGTTGTCGATGTCGTAGGAGGGTGACAATAGGACATCACTGTGATACGTGTCCAGTGACTTACTTGGGAGTGATGATCTCCTTGTAGGTGAGTATCTCCGGCCTGGTGTTGGCGGCTACGCTCTGCGGGATGACGATGTTGTCGATGTCGTAGGAGGGTGACAATAGGACATCACTGTGATACGTGTCCAGTGACTTACTTGGGAGTGATGATCTCCTTGTAGGTGAGTATCTCCGGCCTGGTGTTGGCGGCTACGCTCTGCGGGATGACGATGTTGTCGATGTCGTAGGAGGGTGACAATAGGACATCACTGTGATACGTGTCCAGTGACTTACTTGGGAGTGATGATCTCCTTGTAGGTGAGTATCTCCGGCCTGGTGTTGGCGGCTACGCTCTGCGGGATGACGATGTTGTCGATGTCGTAGGAGGGTGACAATAGGACATCACTGTGATACGTGTCCAGTGACTTACTTGGGAGTGATGATCTCCTTGTAGGTGAGTATCTCCGGCCTGGTGTTGGCGGCTACGCTCTGCCGGATGACGATGTTGTCGATGTCGTAGGAGGGTGACAATAGGACATCACTGTGATACGTGTCCAGTGACTTACTTGGGAGTGATGATCTCCTTGTAGGTGAGTATCTCCGGCCTGGTGTTGGCGGCTACGCTCTGCGGGATGACGATGTTGTCGATGTCGTAGGAGGGTGACAATAGGACATCACTGTGATACGTGTCCAGTGACTTACTTGGGAGTGATGATCTCCTTGTAGGTGAGTATCTCCGGCCTGGTGTTGGCGGCTACGCTCTGCGGGATGACGATGTTGTCGATGTCGTAGGAGGGTGACAATAGGACATCACTGTGATACGTGTCCAGTGACTTACTTGGGAGTGATGATCTCCTTGTAGGTGAGTATCTCCGGCCTGGTGTTGGCGGCTACGCTCTGCGGGATGACGATGTTGTCGATGTCGTAGGAGGGTGACAATAGGACATCACTGTGATACGTGTCCAGTGACTTACTTGGGAGTGATGATCTCCTTGTAGGTGAGTATCTCCGGCCTGGTGTTGGCGGCTACGCTCTGCGGGATGACGATGTTGTCGATGTCGTAGGAGGGTGACAATAGGACATCACTGTGATACGTGTCCAGTGACTTACTTGGGAGTGATGATCTCCTTGTAGGTGAGTATCTCCGGCCTGGTGTTGGCGGCTACGCTCTGCGGGATGACGATGTTGTCGATGTCGTAGGAGGGTGACAATAGGACATCACTGTGATACGTGTCCAGTGACTTACTTGGGAGTGATGATCTCCTTGTAGGTGAGTATCTCCGGCCTGGTGTTGGCGGCTACGCTCTGCGGGATGACGATGTTGTCGATGTCGTAGGAGGGGCGTCGCGTTCGTGACTCTGTACTCGGTCGACCCACGCGTCTGTATATATAGTATGTCATATTATTACCAGCTTAGGGATCATTCAACAATTACGTGATCACCGGAAGGGGGGGGGGTATACATCGGATTATTTATACATCGGGGGGGGGGGGGGGGAAGAAGCCATGATTACGTCATCATTTTATAACTTTAATAGCGAAATGAAAAACTATCTATTTTATTGATTTAACTTTATAGTTGTTACCTTTTTGCATTTTGACAAATGACACACCCTCTTCCCTAAGACCATAGAAACATAACATAGGAGTCAGTGCAAATACAGCAAAAATTTTAAACACGGACGGATTACGTAATCAAGGCGAGGGGGGGGGGTTAAAAACAAAAGATTACGCTGTGATTACATAGGGGGGGGGGGGCGAGGGGGGGGTTAAAAAAACGGCCAAAAATGATCACGTAATTATTGAACGATCCCTTATAACACTTATAAATAACACAAAAATTTGATCATCATTTTTTTGAATTGTTGAATTATCCAAAAATATTGATTAATAATGAGGAGTATGGGTGTGTATTGTATCTTATAATGTACGTTTTTACAGAAAAAATATACGTTCATTAATCTAACACCCATAGTACGAGTTTAGGGTTAGATGACGCTCATAAGTTATCCAATATTTATTAAATGTACAAATTATTTAGACTTAGGAATGTGTAACATTATAATATTTTTAGAAATTATCAAGCACTTGACATGAAAGCTTGTTTTAAGGAAATTAACATTAAATTCTGAATACTGTCTATCAAGCGTCTTAATTCTATATTGCAGGGGTTCCCAAACTGTGCGCCGCGGTGCTCACGGCACGTGAGGCGATCTTCTGTACATACTCCGATCCGAAACCTTAACTTAAAGATTGGCGGGTAAAAAGTAAACACTCCAACGCTTTGAAAAACGTGTGGAGATCACAAAACTCAGTCTATCACATTGACTAGGTAGCAGTTATTGTTTTAATTGAGTATTCGAATGAATAAATAAAAAACTCAACTTCATATTGTGGATATTTAAATTTTTGTGCCTATCTACCTAACAAGCATCATTGTACCTACTTATTTCTTTCAACATTATCTACCTAGCTATTTCGACTGTCTAGCTATAGGTTAGGGCGCCGAAACCAAATTCTGAAGTTATAAGTGCGCCACAGACTGAAAAAGATTCCCACCCCTGCTATATTGTTAACTTAAAATTAATATTACAATACCTTTCATGTGAAGTTGATTCTTCATCTCGTTCTCTTTCTCTGATCTTCCGTGATAAAGGTGGTCTTCCCCTTTTCAATCCTAAAAAAATAAAGTTTTCTTTTAGTATAAAAGTAATTAATAACAATAATTGAAAACTAGAATCATTCAAATGGGGAACTGCCAAAAGAGATGATCCGTTGGGTGACTTACAAACATACGCTCACGCCTATAATCCCTAACGGGGTAGGCAGAGCATCAGTGGTTCTAGAACTACTAGATGCCACGTTTGACCCAAATTGTGAGGGTTATCAGATAGAAAAAGCTGCGTAATGGTGAGAGGTGGTCAACCTTTTATGTGACTTTATTAAGGATATTAATCAGCCCATTAAATTGAACCATTTTCCTTCATTTTAATGATTCAGTTATATACCGTATAATTAGTATTGTTAATATAATAAACATTTTTGTTATTTTTTTGTTAAACACAATAGAAAAGAATACCATAGTTTACCATACATTTCAGAACTATCAATCTTAGTAGTCACTAACAATTTAACTTTGTTTAGACCAGTCGTTCTTAACTGATGGTCCCTGAAAGCACCTGAAGTCGTCCGTGAAGCTATCCCAAAAATATTGTATGAAATGTGACGAGTCGATACAATCATGGTCGTTGAGCCAGCAAAGTAAGTAAACAGTTGGTGGTCTGTGTTAAAAAAGATATTTACTTACTAAAAGAAGCACTGGTCTAGACCTCCTGGCCTCATTTATCATGATACTTACTAGTAGGATGTCTCCTCGAGTGTCTAGGCGGCGGGGGCTGCGGGTGTGGGTGGGGGCGGGGGAGGGGGGCTAAAAGAACCACTGGTCTAGGCCTACTGGCCTCAATTATCATGATACTTACTTCTGGGATGTCTCCGTGAATGCCTAGGTCTGTCCAGAATGCGACAAGGAGGAAACAAGTCTATACTTCCTGAGTGTCTAATTTACGTTATGGTAAGTTGGGAGACAATAGGTATGGATGAGGAAAAAGAAGGCCAAATATAAAAGATCAGCATAAAGAAGATAATTGGGTTCGCTAAATTTTCTGGGATGTTTAGAGAGGTGGAATTATCAGTGCAGGGGTAAAACTCATGCGCTGTTATGGGATATTGGGTGAAGTGGTCTCAAACAAGTGGACTGATCACCCGCCTGTGCCTGACGGGCGTTCTTTCCATAGATAGATAGGTGCCTAGGCAGGTGGGCTGCGGGTGTCCGGCTGTGGGTGCAGGTGGACGGTGGTCGCGGGCGGTGACGGGCGGTGGCGGCGGGGGCTAAAAGAATCACTGGTCTATGCCCCCTGATCTCAATAAAAAAATATAAAAAAAAATAAACGATACACACTCAAAGGCCCACACTAAGGTTTTCCCTTGTGTCGTGGGTCCCTTGGAACACACATAAAGACAAACACAAACACCCATGACCCGAGAACAAACATCTGCTTTTTACACAAATGTTTGCCCCGACTGGGGATCGAACCCAGGACCCGCCGATCAAGAGGCAGCGTCACTACCACTCGACCAAACCGGCCGTCAATGTATCATGATAGGTACTCACTAGTAAGATGTCTCTTAGAGTGCGGGGGCTGCGGGCGCGGGGAGTGCGGAGGGCTGTGGAGGGGGGACCTACTGCTTTCAACGTGTTTAAATGTATCACTATACTTACTCGTAGGATGTCTCCTGGAGTGTCTGTGCGGCGGGGGCTGCGGGTGCGCGGGGTGCGCGGGCGCGGGGGGCGCGGGCGGCGCGGGCGCGGGGGCGCGCCACGGCTTCTGCCAGCGCGAGCGGAACCACGGCCGCGGGACTAGCGACGACATGTGCACTGACGGACTTATGTCTGGAAAAATATCAGAGTGGTCAATAAAAAAATAATATGAAATATATTGTATGTAGATATCTTTTTAGTAATATTTGATAAAATTTGGTATGGAGGTACCTGAAACCCTGGATTAACACATAGGCTACATAATTTTCCCAAATTCCCACGAAAACGAAGTGCCGTGCCGAAAGCTAATATGAGATATGTAAATATCTTTTTTAATAAGGTTAAATTCTCTAAGTGTCTTGAAAAAAAAGCTGTATAAGAATACATTATTTTTTCCGTGTTTCTTAGATGTCATATGGCATGTTTGTCAGATGTCAAACGGTTGAACCAATTTTGATAAAATTTGGTATGGAGGTAGCTGACTGGATTAACATATAGGCTACATAATTTTACCGAATTCCCACGGGAACGAAACCCCGAGTGGAAAGCTTGTTTTAAATAAGTAGATATCTAACCAGCGGCAGTAGAGAGTACAGGATGGAAGGCGGGGTCGTGCTGCGCTACACGCTGCGGCCCGGACAGGGTGGACAGCGGCGGCGCCGGCTCCGTACACTCGGCCCGGCCCGTACACACCGGACAGCTCTCTATTTCGTACTGGCAACTGCATCTGGAAACATAAATTCACTTTCAATAAGTAAAGTACTCATAGCCCAGTGACGCTTGCTGATCTCACCCGATCAGTAAGGTTAAGCTACGTTTTTTTTATTATAAGATGCGTTAACTCTTGAACTCAATCTTGACCATAAGGTCAAAGATGAGGTCGACGATGGAGCGAGTTAACCCAGAAAATGCCTATAAAGGCACTGGTACTCCCACGCACCGACGGAAGCTGTTTGGCGTCGGACTTCGATAGGAGGGTGGTCGCAAACCAGACGGCCCTTTACAGAGCCTACCACACCGCATGAGACCATAGGACGACACCTCAGATTCAGAAAAAAATGAAGTGTCGTTGCCTGGGATGGATTACTAGGAGGCAGGTCTCATTTGTGTTTCCTTAGTCGCCTCTTACGACAACCACGGAAAGAGATGGGGTGGTGTTATTCTCAACCGATCACCACACGGCCAAAAAATACGTAGACAGAGGCAGGGCAATTTAACACGAGCGTTTCCGTACTTAGAAGGGAGTCCAATGTACGCGCTTGTAAGATGGGAAACAATAGGCATGGATGAGGTAAAAGAAGACCAAATACAAGGCATTAAGGAGATAATTGGGATCGCCAAAGCTTCTGGGTGGTTTAAAGGTTTAAAAAACTACCAGTGCAGGGGTAAAACTTATGCGCTGTTATGGGGAAATGGGTGAAATGGTCCAAGTGGACTTATCAGCTTGTGCCTGGCGGGCGTCCCCTCCATAGATAGATAGATAACGCACACAGAGGCAGGGAACCTTATGGGTGACCAAAGTGCCAATTTATCACGAGCGTTTACGTGTTTTGGAGGGCGCGTGTTAAGTATAGCTATCGGTCTCGGCTGTTGTCGATTGACTACAGTGGTTAAAACCAAGTCGGAGGCCATTGGCGCTTTGAAAAAACTCTGACACCAGGGTTAGGTTAGGTTGCTATATCTACACGATAAGAAGAAGAATGGAACGCTCAGCGAGCAATGGAACGCTACATGCTCGGGATCTCGCTAAGGGATAGAATCCGAAACGAGGTCATCCGACAGAAAACCGGAGTGATGGATATTATCCAAAAGTGTAGCAAGCTGAAGTGGCAGTGGGCTGGCCATATCTGTCGCAGAACCGACGAGCGTTGGAGTAGACAGGTTCTCGAATGGAGACCACGTCTTGGCAAACGTAGGACGCCCCCCAGCCAGATGGTCAGATGACCTAAAGAAGATAGCGGGTAGTGGCTGGATGAAAACAGCGGAGGATCGTGCAAAGTGGCGCACCTTGGGGGAGGCCTATGTTCAGCAGTGGACTAATAGGCTGATATGATGAAGAAGAAGAAGAATAAGTTAAAATGATCAGCAATATTCGTCTGCATAGAAAAGCGCAGAAGAAAAACCAAATGCGAATACGATTCGCAGCGTGCTCCGAGAATGGTACGCAACAACCAATACCGAACGGGCACGTACGCGTGGTGCGCTATGATTGGCCGAAACAGTTTCGCGCCATAAAACCAGACTTTACGTCGTAGTTGCATCGGCTACTGTGCAATAAGTCATTTGCACAATATTTCCGTGCATAAAAAAGTGGGTAAACTTGTATTTGCACTCCTCTCAATTTAATTCAAATTCAAAATATTTTAGTGAACTTAAATGATGCTTAAGTCAAGTTTTTATTTCTATGTCTGTTCACAAATATGCAGTTTTCTCCCGAGAAAGAACAGACGAGAAACTCGAGGATTGTTTTTTCTTTCAGCTATTTCTCGCATCCATAACTTTTTTTTTGCTGTTAACCAATATCCTGGAACCCGGGTACACTTATATGGCATAAAATGGCAAACACGTACTTATTCCAAAGCCATTTGTATCCATAAGATGTGAACTTTAATAAAGTAAAACGAATTCATTACATTCAGAAATTCAAAACTGTGCTACTTCTGAAAACTTACCGTATATCCGAAGGTTTAGCCGCCTTATTAGTAGCTATATGTAGATTGTGCATCTGCAATAGCTTCCGTTTCTTGAAGGTCTCTCGCCTCAGGGGCCGGACGCGGGCGCAGGTCTCCGTGGCGGGGTCATCGTCCGCGGGCTCGGCCCCCGGGAGCGAGCCCTCGTAGCCCACGGGCTCGCCCTCTAATTGAACAGGGCCTTTGGCTTCGCGAATCTGGTGGGTCAAATTTAAAGGGTTCAACTAACTGTAGTGAAGAGTTGTTTGGTTCATTGGGAGAATAGTTGGATTTAAGTTGTAAAACAGATTAACCTAGCGGTGTGGTAGACTTTGTGAGGCTACCGAAGTCCGGCGCCAAACGGCTTGCTGTGTTCTGTCAGTGCATAGGAGTACCAGTGCCTTATAGACATTTTCTGGATTAACTCGCACCATCGTCGACCTCATTACCTTGGTCAAGATTGAGGTCAAGAGTTAACCCATCTTATAATAAAAAATAAAAAAAAACCCGAAAAAAAAAGGGGTGTTATAAATATGACGCGTGTATGTGCGTCTCTGCAAACGGGTGTCTGTGTATCTGTTTGTGGCATCATAGCTCCTAAACGAATGGACCAATTTTGATACTTTTTTTTTGTTTGAAAGCTGATGTAATCGAGATGATTTTTAGCTATATTTGATCTAAATTGGTTCAGCCATTTAAAAGTTATAAGCAATCGAATGTCGGGGGGTAATAGAAAAATTTAATTATAGAGTTATATTATCTTGAAAGTGAGCAATAAAGTACACATTCTATCTACGCGTAGATAGTAAAACTGCCTCAAGGCAGATGTTTCATATCGAGTCATAGGTTTATGTGTCTATCTTTATGTATCCCTTGGGACTCACGATACTGAAAAACTTGGTGATGGCCATTGAGGTTACGTTATAGCCTCCTGAATGGGATTATGATTATGGCTTAGCTATTCCAGCCTACTGATTACTGATATCCTCGCAGAAACACGCAAGACTCTTATGTTCCTGTATGCTTCTGTTAGGATCCTGCATAGCTAACATGGACGCGTGACATAATTTTGCCCTACGTATCGCGTTCCGCTCTCTGGCTAATTCTAAATAAAACTTGAAATAAAATTTGACGTGATTTCAAACAAATATCACAATACCCAAGACATGACATAAGATAAATGTGGAGCGACTTTTTAATCAATGGTTAAAAGGGGTATGACTATATTTGTTCGAAGCCTGGCATGATAAAACCATATAAACCAATTGGGGACCCTTATACAAACATATAAATATAGGGGAAACTAAACGTGCTTAAGCATTGTGTGTATGCAAGTATTTGTTCTTTATTGTACATTTGTACAATGATAATAAAGAGGATAACAAGTCTTCAGTAAGTTTTCAAAAATGACTTATCTCACGAGGGAATTTCTTCCAGTCAATAAGGTGAAAGTACGAGAGCTTTTTTAAAGAGAACAAAGAACTACTCAGCGCGGCGTATAGATAAGTTAATTAGTTAAGCATTTTTCTTTATAAAAGATAAATTCCAGGTATTTTCTGCACGGAAAAGCAAACTCTACTTACGTACCTAGTGGATAAATTAATTTTCTACATTTACGTAAAAGAAATTCCCGGCAAGCTGTGACCTAGTTTTGAGAAGCTTGTGACGTCAGTGCCCAAAGGATTTAATACCATTATGCATGTCTATAGTACGAAGGTTTGAGTTACTGACTAAATCGATTACCGGTTTTCGCGAATTCGTTTATCGAGACTCAAGTCATGTGTTATACTTAAGTATTAATTGTCTCTTTCTCTCACTATCAAAATGACAAAGACGACTGCTACTCAAGTATAGATCAGAGTCTGAGTCGCGTTCTGTAATACGGCCCTTAGTGGTATTAGTATTACCAGCTTAACTAACTGCACTTTCATTGCAGTTACCCATCAGAGTCAACCGCGCCCATAATTGCTTAACCTCATTTATTCCGAGACAGCTCTTTGTCCGCTAGATCATTGGCGTCAAAAAGTAGGTTATGTCATTCCCCAGCCCTCCAAGTAAGTCTATTTATTTATTGTTAAAAAACAACAGCTTATTTACATGATATAGATATTGAACCAGCTCTGGTCTAATTGTAAAGTCAATTACAGGTTTTCTAGTGTATACAGAGATGGAAAACTCTTTTTGCAAATAGTTTTAAACGTATTATAATATAACGGGTTCTTATGAAGATTTTTGTTTTAAATGCGTATCCAATTTTTCAGCGCTGTTGTTGTATATGTTTAAAAGTAGTGAAAATAACCGCGAGAATCAATCAATATATTTCAAGTAACTCTGCAAAAAAACGTGAAGAAAGAACCAACTAACCAATAAAACACACTTTCCCATTTTCTTTTTTGAGTAAGGAATGGCGAAGAGAAAAGCATTAAATCCTATTAGTTAGTTCCCAAGGCAAACAGGTCATCATGTTGGTTAGAATCGCGAGTATTCATGACGACCTTGAACGCAACGCGCCCTACGTGGCTACGGTTACGTATTAATGCATATTATACATGTTGAAACATGTATAGACCATGCTATGGGACATTCAACCAAAATTAGGTTACAACTTACAAGCTTTTGTAAAACTTTAGTTGCATAAAAATAATGTTTTAGTTTTTTTAACGACGCCTAAGATGGGTTGTTTTGATATAATATTGATGTTTCCTTAATCTGAAAACATTAGTATAAAGCTGAATTTATGTCACAGTTCTCCATGTCACAATTCCAATTCAGAAATCTCCGATTTTTCTATCGAGATTTTAAGACTAGGTTTTATACATTTTTGATCGTTATCGTAAATATTAAGTTAATTCATTATTATAGTTATCATGAGTCATCGTAGTTTTAAAGGACTCATAAAAATTTTCAAAAAACATATTTAACTTTTAAAACAAGGAGGCAGGGAAACTGATGGGTGACCAAAGTGGCAATTTATCACGAGCATTTCCGTGCTTCGAACGGCACGTTAAGCTGTCGGTCCCGGCGGCGGCAGTAGTCGATTGACTTATCGTTAAAACCAAGGCAGAGGCCATTTGAAAACTCTGACACCAGGCTTGGTCAACTTCGCCACATACTTGACTATACCTACACGATACGAAGAACACCAACACATGAGAGTTAGTGGTCACGGGGGTGACAACCACGACTGAATTAGTTTCGAGCCTCATAAATAGTCACTGGTAAATCCCTTTATAATTACACACTCATATGCATTATCTTATCAAAGTTGGGCGGGTAATCCAATAGACAGGATGACGTCACGCATGGTTGGCTGAACTTGGCTGGACTGCGATTTTACATTGAAAAGTTGAATAATTAATATAAAAGAGGGGTGTTATAGGTTTAGCGTGTGTATCTGTAAGTCTATGTGTCTGTCTGTGGCATCGTAGATCCTAAACAAATGGACCGATTTCAATGCGGTTTTTTTTGAATTGAAAGCCGACCTGATCGCGATGGTGCTTAGCTATATTTGATCAAAATCAGTGCAGCCGTTTTAGAGTTTTAAGAGATCGAATGTCAGGGGTGATACAATTTTTTTTACTTTTAGAGATATATATTAAAAATTTGAGTAAGGTATTTTAAGTTTTTAGTTTTTACATTTTGAATAACCAAAAAGCTCACGTCTGCATATCCTTTCTAGGTAGGTAGAGGATCAAGCTGTCATTGAACCACTTGACAATTAAGTTGAAAGTGATATGATACATGAGTCATTGTGATGAAAGGTTGTCAGTGCTTGCAAGCAGGGTTCGAAATTATCAAGATAATTACGCTTCTTGATAATTATCTGATAATTATTGGATAATTATCACCAGGGTAAGAAATTAATTTGTTATATTGGTTCGTAAAAAATTGTAACAAAACATTATTAAAGTAAGTGTGGCTGTGTGGATATTTGTTGCTCTTTGACACAAAAACTACTGAATGGATTTTAATTAAACTTAACAATAATATAGCTTATGCATCAGAATAACACATAGGTAACACAATTTTCGGAAAGAGCGAAGTCCCGGGCAGAAAGCTAGTCGTAAATAAATAAACTTAGATTGACCAAAGAAGCCAAAGGAATATCTTCATCCGATGATGATTGTATTTCCATTGGCTTTGTTGCTTGTTATTATCAATCGATAATTATCCATATGTTATTATCACGATAATTATCATGATAATTATCAGTGATAATTATCCTTTCGAACCCTGCTTGCAAGCCTTTTTTTTATAGAATCAGCATCACGGTTTCCAGTTTTCCACCCACATAATCTTAACAGATTTCTAAGATATCTTGATATATATTGTTACGATTACTAAAAACGTGTAGAGCACGTTTAGATTTTTTATTTATTTTTTGTAAACAAAAATATATTAATAAATTAAAAGTCAGCATTAAAAAAAACTTAACTTTTAAGGGATGATTGTTGAAAAACTAAGGACAATTCTAGAAAAAACAAAAGAGACCGAAAACTTAAGAAACCTCATATATAATTTTGAAATTAAACTCGGCATTTCGCCGGAAAGCTGCACAAACTTGAGACAGCAAGAAAATCCTCAAAAACCCTAATTGCGACATTCGATTGCTTATATTAACTTTTAAAGGGCTGCACCGTTTTCGATCAAATAGTATAGCTAAGAACCAACTTGATCACGTCAGTTTTCATAAAAAAAAACAGCATCGAAATCGACAGACACACAGATACACTTGTCGGGGGTATAAAATTAATTGTTTTAAATTGTTTAATTAAATCATTGGGCAGGTCAAAAAATATATTTTAAAATTACACTGAATGCTAATCAAAAAGCACATCTTTGTCATCCTCAGTGAAAAGGTGCCCATGAAACTTCTGATATTGCCACACTGGATGGCGATGGACAGCCTTTGCACCAGGTATGACCCGAAGCGGGGCTACGAGTCTTTATTTATAAGACGCCGGCTATTTTCAGGTATACATTGTTTCGCCCTATGGCCCATGGCTTTTTCAACAAAAGGAACAATAATATACCTAGTTTTGTTCTAAAGCTGAATTAGCCAAGTGGGTGGAAAATATAAAAAAAAACATACAATCAAAGGTATTCTATTGTATCATGGGTCCCCTGGGACCCACACACAGGCAGATACGTACACCCAGACAAGAGAACAAACATAAACGCTTTTTCTAAAACACAAGCTTTTTCTTTTACACACAAATGTTTTCTACAACTGAGAATCGAATCCAGGAACCATTTCAAAAGCAGTGTTAGTGGCTACTGCACCAAACACTTCCGCCTATGATCCCTGTCATGGTGGGCAGAACATCATGTGGTTTTAAACCTGATTCTAAGAGTAATTAGATGGAACAAAATAAAGATACACTACGTCATGCTTACATTACCGATTATTTGATATGACTCAACTTGTTTGCCCTGTGGTGATCGGTTGAGAATAACACCACCCCATCTCTTTCCGTGGGTGTCGTAAGAAGCGACTAAGGAAACACAAATAGGACCTGCCTCCTAGTAATCCATCCCAGGCAACGACACTTCATTTTTTTTCTGAATCTGAGGTGTCGTCCTATGGTCTCATGCGGTGTGGTAGGCTCTGTAAAGGGCCGTCTGGTTCGCGACCACCCTCCTACCGAAGTCCGACGCCAAACAGCTTGCTGTGTTCCGTTGGTGCGTGGGAGAACCACTGCCTGTATAGGCATTTTCTGGGTTAACTCGCTCCATCGTCGACCTCATCTTTGATATTTATGGTCAAGATTGAGGTCAATAGTTAACCCGTCTTATAATATAATAACATGAGTATAGTGGTAAAACCCTCACGTCCCAGCTGTCCCACTTACTGGCTTCTCCGGTATGCCTAGAAGTTAGAAGATGGCACATTCTAAGTTTTTCTTTCACTCCCAGCGTGGAATTATCTCAGATCAGACATCTTGGCGTCAAGATAGATTCTAGCAGATACCGCCTTTACAGTTTCACTCAGGGCGCACTGAATACGTATGCAACTGGAAAACGCGTATATTATAATGCGTACTGCGTGCAGTATTTGCGTGTCCAAACATGTTTTGTTTTAGGATGTTTTTTTGGTTATTTATTTATTTAATCGTATGGCTTAAATATTATTTTTAATATTTATAGATTATTTTTTAAGGAATTTCGTTTTTTTGTGTTTTTTAATTTTAAATAAACAGTTTTTTTTTAATAAATAACCAAAAAATGGTGAACAATAAAAAGTATTGTACCGTATTGTAAAGACGCGTGTGTCGGTAAAATGACGTCATCTATAACGCACGTGTACTCGCCAAGCACTACCTACGCAAGCGACGGCTGCCACGCCTTCATACATTACGTATAAGAGGGGCAAAACGTACAGACAGCAGCACGTCAGGTTAACCATTTGTGCTACGAAACTCGACGCTATTACGAGCGAGATAAGGGCGACGTCCAGGTCAACATTTATAGCCCGATGTGCTGTCGTGTGTACATTGTCTGTGTACATGGGAGCGTAAATCATACACGACGGTTGAGCTAAGACTGCTTTATTCTCGACCCACATTCAAAATAATAAAAGTATTATAAACTACCCACAACCTCCTTTTTATAAAACAATTGAAACTATTTGAAATTTAAGGTACATTCTTTAACATTATTGTTAACGTTAGGTAGATACTTCATATTTGTATCGCGTATAGTTTCTATCGTATTGTACATATGTATATTTTACATTGAATATAATATCATTATATTGTATGATATTTTTCTTAAAACATAGAAGTATTATTATTAGATTTGATTTGAATTACATGTCCTTTCACATAGTTTTACTTTTAATAAAATAACGGAAAGACTAAGTTTTTAATTAAAACATTTAATTACACATGCCTTTTTATTTTTATTTTTGTAAGTGTCTATGTATCTAAGTATATCTAAGCTAGTATCTAAGTATCTATAAGTATCTACTTCTTTTAAAGTTGATTGCATACATGCGCTTATTTATTTCAGAAGTATAATAATTCATGCATAATCATAATTCTCGATGGTAATTTCGATCTACGTATATTTAATATTGTGAATAAAACTTTATTCGTACCATTCTAGAGGTGCTTATTGCACCTTAGTACCTACTGGTCAGTGTGTGAGCGAAGCGCAGAGTGCGTCGGCGAGTAGCCCCAGCGGTCAGGAGGTCGTACTGTCCTGCCAAAACGTGTACGGTAGTGAGTACAAGGGCTGACAGCGTCAGCGGCGGCCCGCGCCGCGGCGCCGGCGCCAGTGCCTGGACTACTGGAGCTGGGTGACCGCATGTTGGAGGTGGTAGTGTGGCTGCTTACGTCTATGTCGTCATAATCTGTGTTGCGTGTTATTTGTACATAGTTTTCTTTGTCTTCTATTAAATGTCTTCGGTTTCGTCTAATTGTATTTCCGTTTGATATAGATACTACATACGACCTTATTCCTGCTTTGCTTTTTATTGTACCGGGTTCCCAACCGTTATTTATCCATACTTTTACCCGATTTCCTATTTGTAATGGCTTTAAATTGCGCGCCCCTTTGTCGTAATGATATTTTTGTTGTTCTTGCCGAGATTTAAGTTTCGACAAGTATTCTTTTCGTGATTTAGTTTGTAAGAGTTCTGAAGTACAAGGGAGAATACTTCTCAGTTTTCTATTGTACAGTATTTCAGCGGGCGAGGGAATATCACTACTAATGGGTGTGTTTAAGTATTCTAATATCGCTAAGTCCAAATCCGAGTTGTCGTAAGCTGTCTTTCTCATTATGTTTTTAATGCTTTGAATGGCACGTTCTACTTGACCATTAGACTGTGGGTACCGCGGTGAAGACGTTACGTGATGAAATTTCCACGTTATGGAAAAGTCACTAAAGGACATTGATGAAAATTCTGGACCGTTATCGGTCATCACAACTTCCGGTATTCCTTGCCTTCGAAAAATTGTTTTAAGTTTCTCTATTACGTGCCTGGATGTCAAAGATTGTAACTTTTCTATTTCAATGAATTTACTAAAATAATCCACAACTAAAACGTATGATTCATTCCCAAAGTGAAAAATGTCCGCTCCAATCTTACACCAAGGTCTATCCGGGATTTCATGTGTAATCAGTGGTTCTTTGCAGTTTTGTTTTCTGTAAGTTAAGCAAGCTTGGCACCGTGATAAATAATCCAGTAATTGAGAGTTCATATTCGGCCAGAACATAATTTCCCGCGCTCTAAGTTTACACTTTTCGATGCCCATGTGACTGGAATGTATTTTTTTTATCATGTCTGATCGCATACACTTCGGTATCACAACACGATTTCCTTTCCATACTATGCCGAAATTAACTGTCAGTTCTTCCTTGCTGTCCCAGTAGCACCGTAATTCATTTTCCAATTTCGATTTCTCGTTTGGCCACCCGCGCTTAATTATCTTAATTATTTTTTGTAATTCGTTATCTTCCTTTGTATATTTCTGAATCTCTAGAAAATGTGTATCTGTCAACGTGTTTTCAGCTGACAGCGCACATACTTGCGCCTGAGCATCGAGGTAGTCGCGCGGGGGATCGGGGGGCGAGGCGCTCGGTGCAGTCGCACGCGATAGTGTGTCCGCGATGAATAGGAATTTGCCGGGTTTGTAAACAAGTTGGAAGGAATACGGTTGGAGTCTTAATAACATTCTTTGTAGTCGTGCAGGCGCGTTCACTAGCGGCTTATTTATGATGCTTACGAGCGGTTTGTGGTCGGTCTCAATCGTTACGTCAGATCGACCATATATGTAAGTGTAGAATTTTTCACAAGCGAAAACGCACGCGTATAATTCCTTTTCGATTTGGGCGTATGATTGCTCTGTTTTGGTTAAGGATTTCGATGCGTAACACACTGGTAACCCATTCTGCATTAAACACGCACCTAACCCGTTTTTGCTTGCATCTACAGAAATTAAAATCGGTTTATTTAAGTCATAATATTGCAGAATCGGTGGACTCATTAAACAAGTTTTTATTTGTTGAAAACATTGCTCATGTGTGTTGTCCCAGTGCCATTCTATGTCCTTTTTAACTAACTCACGTAGTAAAGTGGTTTTTTCTGAGAGGTTAGGTATAAAGTTGCTGACATATGTTACTAGCCCTAAGAACCGTTCTACATCTTTTGTATTCTTTGGTGTAGGCATATCTTTGATGGCTAACAAATGTGAGTCATCTGGGCGTATCCCATTGCTACTTATTTTATGCCCCAAGTACTTGATCTCTCTTAGTCCGAACTTACATTTTTCTTTATTTAGTTTTATATTAATTTCTTGGCAACGTTTTAATACTGATTTTAATCTTTGATCATGGATTTCTTTTGTGTGACCATATATTAAAAGATCATCAACAAATAGAACGACTCCTTCTAAGTCGTCAAAATGTGAATAAAGCCGTTTATGAAAAATTTCGGAAGCGGAAGATATACCAAATGGCATTCGCAAGAATTTATATCGGCCAAACGCTGTATTAAAAGTGCATAGATCGGAACTAGATGAACTTAATTTTATTTGCCAAAAACTTTGCTTCGCATCTAACGTGCTAAAATAATTTGCTCCTATCAGATTGGCGGTTATTTCTTCAAAAGTGGGAAGCCGGAAGTGTTCACGTCTAATTGCTTTATTTAGATCACGGGGGTCGAGACAAATTCGTAAATCGCCGTTTGCTTTTTTGACTACGGTCATACTATTGACCCAATCTGTGGGACCCTCTACTTTAGCAATAATACCTTCTTTTTCCATATCTTGTAATTTGTTTTTAATTTGTTCCCTTAGAGCTATCGGTAACTTCCTTGGCGGGTGCACTACTGGAGAAACGTCATTTTTTATTTGTATTTCATATTCGCCCGGTAAACATCCCATGCCTTCAAATATTTTTGGGAACTTTTCCGCGATTTTTGCACTACTACTTTCACTTACAGCCATTACCCTCCTAATTAATTTAAGCTCGTCGCACGAGTTTCTACCAAGTACTGGCGGTGATTTGACATTAGCTATAATGAACTGCAAAAAATATGTTTTTTCTTTGTATGATACTTTTAAATAGCATTTTCCCACTACTTCGATGCTATCACCTGAATAACCCTGCAGCTTAGTGGTAGTATTTATTAAGTTTGACTCAGATATATTAATTTTACTCAGAAATCGTTTTGGTAAAACGTTCACATCAGCTCCAGTATCCAGTTTAAAACGAATTATGCTACTGTTAATTTTAAGATCTACCGACCAATCATTTTTAGAGGTATTGAAGGAACTTGCCTGATCACTGGACTCCTCTTGCACCGCATACACTCTGCGCGCCGCCGACTGACACACTCTCGCAAAGTGGTTCATTTTACCGCAATTATTACACTGTGCACCATACGCCGGGCAGTCCATTCTTCTATGAATTTTACCACAGTTATAACACCCTTTGTTTGCACTAACTAGATTACCACGCGACACTGAAGAAGTTTGACCAACGTTGTTTCTATTTTGTTCTTGATTGGATGATGGTCTCTGTTCGTTCCGTGTACGGTCGCGCCGCTCGGGAGCTGCATTACGCGACGGTGTGATGTACGGCCGTCGATTGTTCCGCCGATTCACTAAATGTACCTGTGAGTTGTTTGGTGATCCAAAACTCTCGTTCTGCTGAATCTCGTGAACTTGATGTTCAATATTTTCTGTTTTTATGTTTTGCGCTTGCAGCTTAGACATTTCCGCCAGCCTACTGATATCGACTGCTTTCTGTAAGGTTATGTTTGGTTCTCGTAAAAGTCGTTCTGACAGTGCTATATCTCTCACTCCACATATAAATCTACTGCATATTAAATCCTCACATAGATCCTTGAACTCGCATTTTAGTGCTATTTTCTTCAGCTCAAACACGTACTGCTCCGCCGATTCTAATTCTTTTTGATTTCTCTTAAAAAACTTATGTCTCTCAACAGCTAGATTTTTCTTCGGTATAAAAAAATTATCAAATTTCTTTAGAAGTTCTTCAATTGATTTTGATTCTCCAGTAAACTGTTCAAAAATTTCTCTGCATTTTTCTCCTATGATATGTAATAAAATATTTATCTGGACCTTACTATCCTTTTTTGCAATTTCACACGCTTCATAATATATTTTAAATGCTTTCTTCCATTTCTCCCATTCCGTGCTCAGGTTTCCTGACGTGACATTTGCAAGGTCATTCTCGAAAATGAACGGCGGTGGTGGTTGTAAGATCGTTTCCATTTTTCGCTCCCAATCCTGTCCGTTTTATCAGTAGAATCTTGAAAATACTCTTCTATTCACTTTTATTACTCTGTACGTTCACTAGTTTATACTTTTATCCCTAGGGACCGACTGCGCCATGTCTGTGTACATGGGAGCGTAAATCATACACGACGGTTGAGCTAAGACTGCTTTATTCTCGACCCACATTCAAAATAATAAAAGTATTATAAACTACCCACATACATTACACATTTACGCTACGCACACGCGCTATGTGTTCTGGTCTTTACTTTATCTTAACTAAAAATGGGTCATTTTATGCAAAGTTTCGCGCTCTTCACTATTAGAGTATTAGCTTGTTTATGACTAGCACTGGAGAACGATGGAAACGGGAACCTAATCATGTTAATAAATGTTAAATAGAAAGGAACCCAAATAAGACCCTTGGCTCTACAAAATGTGTGGAAGTGCCTGCGATTTTGTTACAGACTTACAGGAACTAGTTACAGACTAGTTTCGCGCCAAATACATTTAGATGTTTTGGTGTTTAATATTTAGTGATTCATTCTTTTCTAATGGAGTAGGCAGAACATCACATTGTCCTAAATTCTTCATTGGATGCCACATTTGAATAAAACGTATTTAGAGGTTTCTTAGATTTGATTGATTGTCAGTCTCTCGCCAATAACATGGCGAAACCCTCGGCCTCACAACCCACCTATTTGGGGATCAGTGTCCTTACTAACATAATAAAGCACTTAAAGCAATTGTTCTTTTAATAATGGTAGTCCTGGAAAGGCGCAAAAAACAAAACATTTCGCTTGAGCAGTGATTATAAACTAACTGACCTGTTTATGGAGATCATTGTGCTGGCGGATTTTGTACTCCAACTCCTGAACTTGGGCCTGTAGCCAGCTCCATCTCGATGCGATGGACGCACGCGCCCGCTGGTACACCCAAAGAGCACGCTTCTCACTGTAAACAAAGCATGTAAAACATTAGGATTAAATAAACGAAAGAACTCTATCGTTCCAAGAAGAGTTTGTAATGTACTAGAGGGTTTTGTTGTTGCTGACAAGCTATTAAATTAGTAACAGGATTCGAGTTTTTCGTCCATGTGTTGTGTCATTTCATAAGTCATAACATAACTACAAAACAAAAAGTTATAGCACTGCTTAGTCTTTAGTTTTGAAGCACTTTGGTTCCACCAAATTAATTTAAGGTCTGAGATTAAAATAAATTAATTATGTACGCAAATCTCTCTACCCCCTCTACTTATACTATTTCTTACTAGTTAGGTTGGCTGGAAGATATCTCTTTTAGCGATAAGCTCGCCTTTGTACACTTTTGTCTAATTGTTAATAATAACTTTGAGCAATAAAGAATATATAAAAAATTTTGTAAGTAATATGTTCCTTATGACTTGAGTTCCACAATACAGGCGTGCAGTAGGCTTTTCCAGATGCATAGGGTATATTCTGGGCTTTAAGACAAGGTTGACGGCGGAGTTATTGAAGCTGCTATACAATATGTAGCAGGCAAAATGTTATTAATTCTACAAATGTTGCTATCATTTACAAGTCTAAGAAGAGTGGGCCCCTACAACGATCCTGATTATCTGACTTCTCCAAATTCCCTCCTAATTAGATCATCAAATATCTGGGTCAACCAATGAAGGATTAAAACAATTAAATTAGAAAATATGTTTGCCTCAATATTTTTTTTATCTAAGTAGTTCTAAAAGCTAATCTTAGAAGTATAAAAGTACAATGATTTATTATATGTCCCTGAGACCTATTAGGTGGTTTAGAAACACAAGAGGGTAAGTTGGTTAATTACTGACTATGCAAAACCTATTTGAGAAATCTTATTGATCATTTTTATAAAGTTTTCTTTCATGAGACACCTAAGTACAGATTATACATTTGCAGAAACTGGCTTCTCGTAAATAGTGCTTTACATTAGTCAGCCAACACTATCACCACCCACAGTTATCAGTGATATAGGGCTTCTATTGCCACATTAAACTCTCTATGGTATTTATGTGTAGGTTTATAACTCAATAGAAATTACAAATGTCTAAGCTCTGACCCAAAGCCCAGAATCCTCCTGGGGTTTCACAAGCCTTATGAAGCATTCTAGGGTTTTAGCCCATTGGTCTGCCAATCCTATAATAATATAGACCGTATCTATTGGATATGTACTAAATGTAAAGGTCCTTTTCATTCCACATTTAAGATATGAAACAGAATTAAATTAAAATAGGTGAATCTGGATGATAAAACATTTCTGAGATTATGTATAACAATTAACAATTACCTAATACAGCTGGATATGTTAGGTCAGGAAAAAATGCATATACTTAAAAAAAATTAAATCAATTCAAATATACCTTTTAATAAAAAGTTATTTTTGTGTATCCTTTTAATAAAAATAACATTAAAATAATTTAATTGAAATAATCATGGAAAAATCAAGACCTCAAGGCTAGGTTATGTGTTAGGTTATTTTGTCAATTTAGCAAACCCACTGGGGTAGTATTTATTCTATGCAGGAATAGTAATACTATAATTGTAAAAACCTACCTATTTTCTTCTCAAGATCAGTTTGGTTTTGTGATAAGGATGAATCATACTTACTAATGTCATAAATGTGAAACTTTATGTTTGTCACTCTTTCATGCTTAAAGAGCTGGATCAATATTGATAAAAAAAATTATGGAGGTAGCTGACACTCTGGATTAACACAGAAAGCTACATCATTTTCCCAAATTCCCACGGGAACGAAGTCCCGGGCAGAAAGCTGGTTTAGATTAGCTTTTTTTGAAATCATTGCAAGTAAATTGTAATTCCTGAGATATTTTGGACAAAATGTACTTATGCCATCATTAAAGAATCATAAGGATTACACATTATAGTTGACAACAAATCAGGTAGGTTATTAGGTATTAAAAAAAATATTAGAAAATAAAAACCTATACCAACTTTTTAATTGATGTGACATTTAGGACTCCTATCTAGTAAATATTACCTAAATATTATGCAAGTTTCTTTAAATAAATATACCCAAAAGCTCTCCTCCTTGCAAAATACTTTCACAAAAAGTATTCAGTTACTAGACCGATGACCTATGTGCTCACATGATGCAATACTTAGCAACAGTGAAGGTCCAAAAATACACCTTATTTCTGGGACATAGGTCACAGGGACACTCCATTTAAATTATTATGTAATCTGTTGTAATCATTAGACCACAGATAGTAATGTTTACTTATGTTTCATTTGCCATCTGATCAAATTTTAAGGTTTGCCTTGAAGCTGATATTTTGTACAGGTTAATGAACTCATTAAATAGACTGAAAGTTGATACAAATTGTGATATTACAATTACAATTTTTGATAGGAAATGTATTTCTTTCAATACACAAAAAATTGGCTTAAGATTGAATGCCACATTAGGTCCCATTGTATTCAAACTTAATTCTGGTGATATAAGTATTTATATTTTAAGGTTTTCTTTTTTCTGAAAGTACCTTCCTTGTTCTTGTCGTGTAGGTATAGTCAAGAGTGTGGCGAACTTGACTAGGCCTGGTGTAGAGTTTTCATACCACACAATGGCCTCTGACTTGGTCTTAACAACTGTTGTCAATCGACAACCGCCAGGATGTGCCCTCTCAAACATGGAAACACTCGTGATAAATTGCCACTTTCACAAAGTAATAGAATAGAATATTGATAATTGGGTAGGAATATAAATTATACTCACATAGGCATAGGCTGTTGATGTGGATTGTTGTATGTAACAGCCTCATCATTACTCTCAGCTCCAGATGAAGACGCTGTTGCATCAGAATCCAGTTCATGTTTCACCACTGAGAGGTGCGAGCGAAGAGCACCAGCAGTGTCCTGCAGGCCTGTCAGGGTTCCTGATGATATTCCAATTGATGCAGAACGAGAAGCATCCCCCTTAGATGTCCCAGCGTGGTAGTACTTAGGTGCAACTACGGTACGGGCCGCAGCACTCGCCTGCAGTGCCGATGTGGTCTCTATCCTCTTCAACAAAGCTTTCAGCCCCATTGGCCTACCACCACCATCTTTCCGAGCACCACGAGTGCATTTATCGAATGTTTGAGCCACCTCCTCAGATACTCTTTTCCCTATTGATCTAGCTTGAAGTATTCTCAGTCGCCTTTGTAGAAAGGCGCAGCGTCTTTCTAAACGCGCCTGCAATAATCTTATCTTATCTTCAGCCGCATCACCTTCAGAATCGGCTACTTCAGCCAAATCAAATCCAGATAATGGGAAAATGGCATCTGCATCACCTGTTGATAGTCCATCTCCACCTTCCAGTGTTTTGATAGCTTGTAGCAAGTCTGCTTGAGCCAGATCACTGCTGCCTAGATCCACAAGAATTTGCTCCATTTCTTGTGAATCTTTTACTAAACTAGGCTGATTTTGGAGGCCCATGTCGTCCTCCTCCATGGGTATCGCGAGATTATCGACGGACGCGAGCGCCCGTCTCCGGTGGGACAGCTCCTTATTGGTGTCGGTGGTCGCGTCGTCGTTGCAGGGCTCCCGGGGCGGTAGCGAGAGCGCCGGGGCCATGTCACGCGCCTCGCCCGCCGCGGACGCCGGCGCCCGACGCGTCAGGGAGGGCTTTCGAGCATCCTGACCCTTATATAACACTTCCGTGGCACTACACTTTTACAAGTCACTAACACAACACTCCAGTACACTAAACCGCAATCCAAAGTGCTCATTCTCCATGGGATCAATCGTCCGCCGGTTCCATGGCGTTCCAATACGGCGAGAACGATAGCAACTCCGCGCGCTTCTGAAAAACACAACGTTTACCATGGATTATGAGCCGGTCTAAGTGTTTTCGAATAGGACATTCTTGACGCCCATACACAGCAAACAACAAACGCACAAAATTCAGTACATAGAGCCATATAAATTCGAAATTTGACCCACGTGATAACGAAAAGAGTACGCTAGCCGCCCGCAGTTAGTTGTTTCTGTAGGATAGGTAACAGGAAATGATACACTTCGCAAGCACTCTTCACAGACACAAAATGCAACTTTATATGAATTATTCAATGTGGTGTGAACGGTTGGTTATGCACGATATAAATAATGACAATGGAGATTTTTTAGTAATAATGGCGGAATCAGGCCAAAAAACACTATTCAACTCATGTTCAGTGACGAAACGAACCGCAAGCCACAACTCGCGTCGAACGACTTGTGCGTCAAAAAGAGATGGATAGAACGTCCTTGAAAATAGTACTTGCGCGGTAAAGTCAAATCAGCTTCAATTAATGAAAAATTCAAATAAGTTTAAAATCTAATACAAAGGCATCCAAAGAAATAATGAACTTAGAATATTTAAGACGAAACGAAAACATTTAAATTACAAATCGGTCAATGATCAGAATAAAAGTTACTAAACGAAACTTCAAACATTACCGCCACGCTATACTTGATTTACGTATTCTCTTTGTTTAGAAAAGATGACGAAATATTATGCGGTACCATGAAAAAAGGACAAAATAATATTTAAGTTATGATAGTAATTCAGTGTTTAAATTATTTAGTTGTGTAAAAGCAAAATAAAATTATAAACTATGAATTTGAGGTAATAGGAAGCAAGATGTGTCAAGTGCATCCGGTGCATTTATGAAGAGAGCTTTACGTTTAAGTTTTAAAAAAAATTATTTGTACACAATACACAACAAAATATGATAAGATATTTTAAAAAAAGGGTAAAAATTTCTTAAAAATACAAATAAACTTTCGCTGTTACAATCCGCTCCATAAACGTTTTGCATTCTGTCATTGAGTCATGACGTTACGTTCCACGCACGTTTTTTTTCATACTTTACATCAACAACAATGTTAAAACGTAACGCATATAAATAATTATAATTAATGTAGTACATTAAATGCAGCTTGACGCTACTTCTTCAATGATTTTCTATAAAAATTTTACACTTTTTTCTGAGACCTTTTAGAATCTAACCATATTGATATCACTACAAACCTACAATATGTATGTATTATCTACATACCTAGCAATCATAGTAACAAGTTTTGATAAGACACTATAAGAAATAAAAGTACATATTTGTAGGTGACCGTAATAATTAACATCGGATGCTCATACTCATCTCGAAGTCATAAATGAAATTTCATCTCGAAGTCATAAAAGAGTATGATTTCAAAAATTCAATTTCAATTAAGTAGGTAAAACAATATATTTATTCAAATTGAAAAGAAATATTTATGCAGGCACTTTTGTATTCATTTTACTTACTAAACAACACCTTGAAAAATTAATTTTGAACAAGATCAGCGTTTCAAGATATTTAGATTCATTCTTTACGACTTCAGAGAGGTAACAATCCACATAAAGTAGGATTTAATTAGGTTAAAAATTATCAATTAAGTACTATTGTTTAATTTAGGGTTTTCAAATCATTCATTACAGATCAATAAGCGGAAAACAGTTTGTATGAGAGTACACAGATATACATAACTGATTTTTCAACTCATCTCCAACCTTAACATACCTATTAGAAACTTTTTTTCGTAGGTACATAGTGTATAAAAAACACTTAGATATTAATTATAACACTTATAAAAATTGGAATTAATCTTACCTCCAAAGTGCTTCATTTTATTTTTTAAGTATGTTCTTGAAAATTGTGAAGAAGATTGGCAGGCCACTCTTGCAAAGTCCATTTTAATCCTATAATAAAAGAATAACAGCAAAAAGTTAAAGTAATTTAATAATTTCTTGTTCTCCAGTTGTTCTATAACAATCATCTAACAATATTTGAGATTTCTTTCTTCCAAATATCACAGTGACAGTTGACATCAAGCTACAAAAATAATGTCAGTAATGTCAACAAGTTGAAAAAAAATAAAAATCTATTTTTGTGCAAATCATGAATGCACTGTATTTTAATCAACTGTAATTTGCACTAAAGCAGTAACATTTGATGTTCAAGTCAAAATCATAACACTGTATTAGTTTAGGCCTCATAGTAATACATACCCGTAGGTCTTTATGTAGGTATAACTTTAATTTGCAACTGTTAAAATAATCAAAAGAAACAGATTTTTTAACTTAAAAATACCTAATTGCACCCAAACACATAACACTATATTTTTAATAGTTGCATAGCAAACCCACTGTGAGATAATTTAGGCATCCTTACCTAATAGTAAAACAGTTTTTCATAAATCGAATGATGCAATTTAGTTAATTTATTTTTACAATTTAGTTTAAAATTTTTAACATGTTACATTGGCATAGGTATGTGCAGTAATTTAGCTGCTTGGAGCTTTTTTTTACAACTTAGAGCCTTATAGTCAAAATTGGGGTTTGATAGTTAAAAATTGAATTCGAATTGTTAGAATTGATTTGCAAAAATAAAGTAATGTAGGTATTTTACTTTTTGGATTTTATATATGGTTAATAAGAATTACTTAGAATTGCTCTGAATTGCATTGAAGTACATACCTAAGATCTTAGGAAACTTGAGCGATTGAAGAGTAAGTATGTTGTTTAGCTATACATATATAGTTTTTAAATTAGTTGGTAATTTAATATAATGTTTTACTTTTTCAAGTTTTTGATGTTACACAAAGTATGGATACTTTTCGGGGAGTTTATCAAATATAATTTTAACTGAACAATATGGATTTTAATACATTGCTGAGTTTGGTTTATACCCTTGATAAATTATACTTTTTTGGATTAGCAATGTAAAATTAATTAAAGATTGAAATCGACTTCCTGAAATCATCATCCTATTGTTTTTTTGTAATTAAACATGAAATTTTTAAATACTAATTAGATTTTTAGTATAATATACCTGTGCCAAATAGAACTAAACGATATACTTATACTTAGTTCTTCAGTTTACCAGTATTTTTTTTATGTGTAAGTCAAGAACACCTTCAATTTTTATTATTTACTTATTACTGACAATTTTTGTTTATTGTTTGTGTTGAAGTATCTAGGTATAAAGATAAATACATTGCATTGCAGAAGAAGTTTCCTCTTCTTAGCTGATTAGTTGTACTTACATAGTTAATTTTATTAACTAGTGTTGATTTTAATTATTTAGGTATCATCTTTGTAAATGGAATTTAAAAATTATAGACCAAACAAACCTGAGTCCTGAACGTTCACCATACCTGGATAGCAGTACTTTACAAACTAATTGCAAACTTGGAAATGCAAAAGAGGGAGAGAAATTAATATTTCAAAGACTACAATAGATTATCTGTTTTATAAAGTAGTAATCAAATAGAATATGTGGACTGATAATAATTTACTATTAGATGTTTCCAACTTACCTTTCCTTCTAACAACGACGAAACAACTAGCCAAAACGATGAGGGACAACCGGACAAGAAAAGGATGGATATGACCGTCACCGTAATATCCCTAAATAGGTTTGTGATTGAATCTTACGGATCATATATGCAAAGTACTGAAAACTGTTATCTAGCAAAATGTAAGAGTTACTAATAATTTTGTTCACTTATTTATAGATTTTTCACAAGATAAAATAAAAACTAGAATTCAAAAAACTTCGCCTGTTGCAGAAAACAAGGCAGAGTAGGAGGAAAGTGCGTTATGAATATACGGCTTCAAAGACTTTATAATTAAAAAATAATTAAATAAACGTAAAAGATGCAAAGTTATTCTGAATAGGTTGTGAAACTACTTAAATTAGTTACATATAATACTACGTCCGTCCATAAGTATTAGATATTAATGCAAAAAATAATAAAATAAAAATATTTTTATGACGCATATTTTTCGTCTTTGTTTTTGAACGCACTAATGTCAACGGACCCCGCGCGCGATATGGTAAGAAAAAAGCGCGGCAACGTTCGAACCGATTAGGCGGCTTTTATAAAACTTATTTTGTAAAAAATTAGTTTATTGAATTTTTGTACAAGAAAAGTAGTACAAATATGGGGAGAAGGAGCGGAAAAAAGCGGAAAAAGAAGGAAGATGAAGATAACAATGATGATTCAGGGTCTGACTCCGAAACCAATTCCGAAATCAACGACGAGGATAAGTATAAAGAATTTCGTTTACCGGATTATGTGAGATACTATCCAGAGGAAGGGGGCAATTTTGAATATGTCGTATTTTTAGAAAGTTCCGTAAAAGATAAACCCATAGGAGACAGAGATATGATGTCTTTGTCAAATGCAATTAAAAGATACAACAAAGGCGTAAAACAATTATTGAGGATCAATAAATACAAAGTAGGGGTGATCTATGAGAGGCCTTCTTTTGCTAATACAGCGTTATCAAACAAAAAGTTTTTAGATTCGCATGGACTGATAGCTTCCATTCCGGCTTCGGCCACAGAAGTAACCGGAGTGATCCAGCATGTACCTACAGACCTGAGTAATGAACAAATTTACACGGCAATTACTAGCACAAAAAATATAGTCTGCGTCAAAAGATTCATGAGGAGAGTAAAAATTGATGGAAAGTTTATTTTACAGCCCACAAAAACCGTATCCCTGACATTCTCCTGTCCCATCCTTCCTGACAGCGTCGACCTGAACAGCTGGCGTTTTGAGGTAAGGACGTATATTCCACCTATAAAACAATGTCTGAAATGCCTCAGATACGGTCATATTGCCAAATTTTGCAAAAACTCAGAGCGTTGCTCCATATGCGGCAGTAACCACAATTTCAAAATATGCATTCTAACAGAAAAAGAAGCCACTTGCTGCCATTGCGGTGGCCAACATATTTCCATTTCGAATGAATGTCCAATAAGAAAGGAAAAAATAGAAGACAATAAAAAGAAATATATGCTAAAATCATATTCTGAAGTATTAAATGAGAAATCATTTCCCTTATTAGGGAAACCACGATCCAGTCCCTCTGAACAATTTTTAGCTTTGCTCAACTCTGACCAAATTTTAAATGTTTTGTTACAAACTATTGTAAAGTTGATTACCGAAAACCGTACAAATGACAAAACCATTTGTACAGAAAACATTAAAACTACTTTACTTGAGACTCTCAGAGTTAAACCATCTTAAGTTTTATTTTTATGGATCAGATAAACATAGCCCAATGGAATGCTCAGAGTATTAAAAGTAATCTACTTCATTTTAAATATTTTTTATTAGATAATAATATACATATTGCAATTTTATGTGAAACATGGCTTAAACCTCAACAGTCGTTTAACATCAAAGGTTACAAAATAGCAAGATTAGATTCTGGCAATGATCATAATGGTGTTGCCATTTTGGTTCATGAAAGCTTACAATTTACACTACTTAACACTTATCATGATGACTCATTACAGAATATAGCTATTAGATTACAGTATGGCCAAAATAAAGAAATTTCCATAGTGAGTTTTTATAGTCCTGGTAACTGCGTACCACCATTTGACAAGTTTAAACTTTTTAACTTGATTGATAGTTTGCCAGCGCCATTATTTATAGCAGGTGATTTCAATGCCAAACATGCAGCATGGGGTTGTAGAAGTACAGATTTCAGGGGCAGAGAGGTTCTTGAATTCATAGATGATAGTAACCTTGTCCTTTTAAATAACGGCGTCATGACAACAGTAGGTTCCAACAGATGGCAGAGAAATGCTCTTGATTTAACAATTGTATCTTCCACATTAGCTTTAAACTGTGATTGGTCAGTTTATGAGGATCCTTTAGGCAGTTATCATTTTCCTGTAATAACAAAATTTCTTATTAATACCACATATTCAATTGTAGATTCAGTACAGTCACCAATACATTACAACTTCCGTATGACTGATTGGAAAATATTTCATGAACACTTAGATCTTCTATTGCTGGAATTTCATATTGACCAATCAGATCCTTTAAAAGCATATAATGATCTAATAGATATTTTAAATGAAGCCATAAAATTATCTACACCACATAAAAAAACACCAACAAGATCAACTTCTCTTTCAAATTCAAGTACTGGCAGAAAGAGGAGAATTCCTCTGCCTTGGTGGAATCACCAATGTACTGAAGCTGTTCAAAACTCTAAAATGGCATACTTAGAATTTAAACAAAATCCCACTGAGCAAAATTATATAAATTTTAAAAGGTTACAAGCTTTAAAAAAACTTATCTTAAAAAATGTTAGAGACAGCAGTTGGGCAACTTTTTGTGAAAAATTTAACAGAATGACTCCTTTAACTAGAATATGGCAGTTGATTAGAAGATTCAACAAATCCTTTGTACCTAATTATATGCTTGACACATCTTGGGTTCATGATTTTTTTAAAAAGTATACTCCAGACACCGTTGAGACTCCTCTTAATTTAAGTAATGATCATATTCCAGCTAATAATTTTGAATATTTGAATAAACCATTTACAGTTCAAGAGTTCATCTCAGCCATTTCTAGTAGAAAGGATACAGCATTTGGTCTCGACGGGATTCCTTATAAAGTATTAAAAAAGTCATCATGGGATGCAAAAGTTAGGATTTTGGAAGTTTTAAATTTATTATGGTGTAAAGCTTTAATACCTGAGGATTGGAAAAAAGATTGCTTGGTGCCCATTTTAAAACGAAATAAAAATAGATATCAAGTTGACTCTTATAGACCAATAGCTCTTACTTCTTGTATGGCAAAAATAGTAGAACAATTGATTAAGCAACGCTTGGAATTTTTTGTTGAGTCAAATCATTTGCTACCTTCAAATCAGTTTGGTTTTAGAAGAGGTAAATCTTCAAAGGAAAGTATAGCTCACCTTCACTTGGACATCTTCAACTCCATGAAAGAAAATAGGATTTTTATAGGTGTATTTTTTGATATAGTAGGTGCGTTTAATAATGTTAATCATCATATTCTTGCATCTCAGCTCTTGAAGTTGGGTATACCTGAAAAAGTTGTTGAATGGATTTTCAGATTTTTGCATGGCAGGGAAGTATATGTTAAAGTTAATAGTCAAGTTATTGGACCTAGATTTTCTTATAAAGGTGTATGTCAAGGTGGAATTCTCAGTCCTTTGTTGTATATTCTTTATATTCATAAACTTAATTTGGTTCTTGGTAATGAAGTAAACAATTTGCAATTCGCAGATGATCTTGTTGTTTATTCGACTAGTCCAAGTTTGGGTCATGTTTCTTTAAAATTAAATACAGCTCTAACAAAGCTGTATAATTACTTTAGTTATTTAAATTTGGACATAAGTTCCGAAAAATCCAAAGTAGTAATTTTCAGCAAACAGTGTTATGACACTACTATTAAATATAATAATATTACATTGCCTATAGTTGATGAAGTAAAGTTTTTAGGTATTATTTTCACATATAACCTTTCTTGGAACAAATATGTAGAATATGTAGTTGGTAGAGCATCTAAAGCATTTAACATTATGAAAACATACTTAAAGGACAAAATTAGAAGAGAGCAGTGGTGTTGTTTAAGGAGTCTCAACGATGTAAGGAGCTTTTAGCAAGAATAAGTACCTACAGTATTTCAAAAGATCAAAACAACATAACGTATAATTTTTAGCAAACACAGAACAATAGTGACAGTAAATTTTCCTAACAACCGTTTCTAGGCAACAACCAAAAACATAGAATATATGTTACAACATGCGTTACGTTTTACTTTAATACCTTCTCTTGTTGTAATCCTATTTTTTCAGTCAGTCTTTGAAGCCTAGGTCTTGGAAGAGGCTTTGTAAAAAGGTCTGCCAGCTGCAATTCACTCGAAACTTTCAATATTTGCAGCTCACCCGCTGTCACTAGTTCTCGCACAAAGAAGTGTCTTATCCTGATATGTTTTGTGCGTCGATGAAACTCAGGATTTTCTGCTAGTTTCAACGCAGCTTCATTGTCAACTTTCAAAGTTGGCAATCCTTTAATTTCCGTAAGAAATCCAAGTAGTCGCGTTAACCAAACGGCTTCTCTTGCAGCTTCGCTTGCAGCTACAATTTCTGCTTCCGTTGTTGATATCGCAACACTCACTTGTCGTTGGCTCATCCACGAGACAGCACCACCTGCGTACAAGCAAAGTACTCCAGAAGTCGATCTTCCAGTACTGAAATCTCCTCCGTGGTCTGCGTCGCTATAGCACTCAATTATTCCTTGTTTATAGTGTCTTTTATAAACAATGCCAAGGTTTAATGTAAATTGCAAATATCTTAAAATCCGTTTAACTTTTACACAATCTGCCTGTGTCGGATTCTCCAGACTCCTAGAAACTACACTTACAGCGTAAGCAATATCAGGCCTAGTCGCAACCATCAAATAGGCCAATGCTCCAACAACTTGCCGGTAATTCTGCAGTATATGATCGTCTGTTTTGTCCTTTTGCAGAACGTCATCTTTGGTAATAGGCGTTGATACTGGTCTGCATTCTGCCATACCAAATCTTCGTAAAATCTTCTTAGCATAAGATGTTTGATGTATTTTAATCTCGCCTTCTCTGATTTCTATCTCTATTCCTAAGAAGTAGGACACTGGTTTTGTTGTGATCTTGAACCATCCTCTCAGTTGGTGTAAAAATTCGTCAATCAATTTTTGTTCTGAAGCAACCACCAGTCCGTCATCAACATAAAGAGCTACGATATTTGGAACATACCAAACATCGTTCAGTAAGAATTTGCTCTTCTTCTTACCAACTTTGGCTTCTACTTTGACAGTACCTTTTCCAATGGCATTAATTATTTTTCCATCAGCTGTTGTTACAGTATGAGGAGCTCGGAAGACTTCATATGTTTCAAAGATATCCTCTCTCATCGTAACGTGATGAGTGGCGCCGTTGTCCACGTACCAACCATCGCGATCTACGTTTCCCACAACATTGCTTTCTGCAGTTTCGATTTGCATAAGCATCATGTTCGTGCCTTTTGGAGAATCTTTCCTTTTAGGGCAATCTTTTTTAAGATGACCTACTTCTTTACAAATGAAGCATTTCACTCCTCTGCCTGAACTGCTTGGCTTCGGTTCTTGTGTTGTCTTTAAAAACTTCTTATGACCTTTCGCAATAAGAGCGTCACAGCTTGTGCTGCCGCCGGCATTGTCCGAAGAAACAGTTTTTTCATAAACACAGAGTTGACTTGTCAAGTTCTCAACCGTCCTATCTTTCTTTGACATTAGCATCCAGCTCGATTTGAAAGAGCAAAACTTGTCAGGCAATGTATCTAAAATCTTGCAATTCAAGAGAAACTCTGGAAGCGACCTCTCTTCGGTTTTAATGAATTCACGATTTAGATTGTGCCACTGGTTTTTCAATTTCGAAATATGCGTTGCAATGTTATCAGACGTATCATGTTTAATGCGGAAGAAGTTCATGCAGACCTCATATAACTTGTTGTCATTATCGCCGTCATACAGTCTATGCAATTCATCCCATACGTCCTTAGGACTTGTGAACCTTATCACCTTGTCAAGTGTTTCATCCGAAATGTTGTTAGTGATTAACAGCAAAGCTGTACTCTCAAGTTTTACGTAATCTGCAAGTTTTTTACTGTACTCGACCAAAGCTGTCGAAGCTGCTGCATCTTCAGCACTCACGATCGGCTTTTCAGGCCTCCTTGCTGTTCCGAGCACAATATCCATCAGTCCGTCCATGCCACTCAAGAGTGCAGTCATGCGGTACCTCCAATGAATCCAGTTTGTGCCATCTAATTTAGCCACTTTAATTTTTGACAACTCCATAATAGAAATTAAGAAGCGATTAAGGGACCATAACCACTTAAAGGACAAAATTAGAAGAGAGCAGTGGTGTTGTTTAAGGAGTCTCAACGATGTAAGGAGCTTTTAGCAAGAATAAGTACCTACAGTATTTCAAAAGATCAAAACAACATAACGTATAATTTTTAGCAAACACAGAACAATAGTGACAGTAAATTTTCCTAACAACCGTTTCTAGGCAACAACCAAAAACATAGAATATATGTTACAACATGCGTATGTATGTATGTATGTATGTATGTAAATTCTTTATTGCTCAAAAACAGTGTCATATAATACGAGTACATTTACGTTTTACTTTAATAAACACGTTACACGTTAACACGTTAATAACGTTTTACGTTTTACGTTTTACTTTAATAAACATTAGCTAAATCTGATCCAAAAATTTTACTTATGCTGTATAAAAGTTTGATTCGAAGTCATTTTGAGTATGGTTTCTTGTGCTTTGGTTCTGATCACAAGTTAGTTCACAAACTAGATGTTTTGCAAAACAATAATTTAAGATGCATAACTGGAGCTATGAAAACATCACCTATAAATTCCCTTCAAGTTGAGTGTAATATTCCCCCACTAAAAATTAGATTTAAATTTCTTAAGTACAGATTCTTAATTAAGTTGATGTCCCTTTCCAATCATTCATTACTTAAAAAAATTACTTTTCTAATTGAAACTTATAATCCAGGTAATTTATCAAATATCCCTTATTTGCTTCATGATTTCTCTTATATATCAAATATAGATGAGCAATATCAGATTCACAAAAGCAATGATCACTTCATTTGCTATTCTGGACATTATGACAGTAAATTTGAAAGCATAGATATTCATATACAGAAAGATCTTTTAAGAAAGGAAGAAGTGTATGAAATGATAGATCAATTTCCAGCCTATAATTGTATATTTACTGATGGATCTAAAGACAATGATAGTGTTTCAATGGCTATTTACTTACCTCATTTGAAAACAGGATACGGATATCGTTTGCCACAAGAAATTTCTATTTTTACTGCAGAATCTTTGGCTGTATTATCTGCATTACAATACATTAAACAATGCACTACTCAAGACTTCAGGAGTTGGTTAATTGTAACGGACAGCATGAGTCTTTTAACAGCACTTCAAAATTGCAAATATGATGTCAGCTCCAACTATTTACTGTATGAAATTAGAGAATTGTATCACAAATTAAAACTGGATGGTTTTTTGATCAAAATTTATGTGGACTCCTTCACATATTGGAGTGGCTGGAAATGAAAACGTTGACAGATTGGCAAGGGACATTTGTAAAAGTTGCGGCCATGACACCCCTATTAAAAATGTTGCTATACCATATTCTGATTTACTACAGAAAATTAAAGTTTCATATCTTAACGATTGGACTCAGGACTGGACAGATACTCTGATAACAAAAGGATCTTGGTACTATGCCATTAATAAAATTCCTGGCCTTGCTCCCTGGTTTACTAAAATGTCCAAGTATCGATGCAGAAAATTCTATACTATTATTTCACGCCTCCGAATTGGACATTGTAACGTTAAAGCCCACCTTCACAGAATGAAAATAGTATTTTCACCAAAATGCACCGATTGTAATAGTGACTGTGATCAGACCCTGCAACATATATTTTTTGAATGCTCCGCTTATAACTTACAACGCCTTACGCTTACGAGTGAATTACTAAGAATATACAAAAATCCTGAAGCCGTGCCGCGCGACATTCAGGCCTTACTTAGATGCTTTTGAGACATATTTGGCCATTTTTAATTTTATAAACTCAACCATAGAAACAGTTTGAAAACTCTTGAAAGTTGCAAGAGACATGCAAGAAACGTATAATACTACAAGAAACACTGGATAAGACCAAAATCACTAAATAAGACAAGACACACTGGATATGACTTTATTTGGATATGACAAACTTGATATGACAAGAAACATTTTATAAGACAATAACAGACATGGCTTCGGCCTTATATTATCTGAGAAAAGAGGGAAAAAATG